>OY101448.1:182680461-183181482 GCA_956483635.1 Panzeria rudis
CGCAACTGCCAAACTTCTTTTATAAATTTATTATTTAAATAAATTGAAAAAATTTAAATGTAAATTTGTTGCTGGAACAAAAAAGTTGCTTTGTTGTATCAATTTGCCGATGACTAAACTTAATTGATCTACCTTGGACGAGAGTAAAATTGCACTTCTTAATGTTGAACTTCTTTATTACGACATTTTATTAAATTTTCTTTTCATAAGTTTTTTAAATAAAATTTTTGTAAACACCTGACGACTTTGACGGGGTACACATGCGACAGCTTTTGATTCAGCCGCGTGAAAGACAGAAAAGCAACACAGTTTGTCTCTGTCTTTCTCCCAGCTAAATTAAAAGTTGCGCAACAAAAATTTCCCTGTGTGAACACCCGGCATAGACAGTACTACGGTCGGATTCATATCGGACTTTCTTTCACGTAGAACTATAAAAGCTTCCATGGGATCGGCAACCTCAATCATGTCGACCAACAGAGGCACTCCACAGGGTGCCGTACTGTCACACATACTTTGGAACTTAACCATAAATGAGCTATTAAGGACTATGGACTCACACGCAGATGACATGGCGGTAGCAGTGTCGGGGACTCACCTTGACACAATCTCCCGTAGGATGGAATACGCACTCAAAAAGCTCAGCTATTGGAGTATCGCTAGTGGAGTGAGTGTAAATCCCACCAAAACGAAGCTAGTGCTTTTTACAGGCAAATCAATAAAGTTATGGTACGTCGTGGTGTACGCTGTGGTCTGGTGAAAAGCCATGGAAACAGCGTCCAATCGCTATCGATTTGAGAAAGTCATGCGCAGCATTGCAATGCTAATTACAGGGGCTTTACGCTCCACGCCTAAAAAGGCTCTTTTCCCTCTGCTTAATTGGTTACCAGTAGATCTGTTAACCAAAAAGCTTGCCTTCAATACAGTAGTGCGTCTGCACGCTACAAATGCATGGAACCACAGACGTTGGGGTCATGCTAGTATCATCGATTCTTGGGATAATCTGCCTGAGTTAATTGATTATACCTCCCCGAAACCATCATTCTCTAGGGGTTCAGTTTCTCTACCTCGGAGGAAATGAGGTCCACTGAAGGGTCTCCACCCCCTCGTAGAGCACTTCGATGTCTACACGGATGGCTCCAAGAGGGGTGACAGGGTTGGAGGAGGGGTCTACTTTGAACATTTTTAATAGAAATATCCGAATCTTCACCGACAGCAAAGCCGCATTCAGGTACCTAACAGGTGTATACACACATCTAACCTGGTCCAGGAATGCCGGGCATCCCTGAACGGGAGGGCGAGACATTGAAATATCACCCTTATATGGGTGCATGGACACGGGACCAGCGCAGGCAGCTGCATCGCTGATGAACTAGTTAAAAAGAGGATGACACTACCAGAGCCAGACAATGATGTCTTCTGCGGTATTCCCCTACACGCCTGCAAGCAGGGAATCGAAAACTTTTTCCATACCCTGGCACAGACCAGATGGTTCAATGAAGCTACTTGTAGGATCTCCAGGCTGATCTGGCCAAGGCTGGACACAGACCACACTAGAAATCACAGAAATAGAAATATTCAGAAAATACACCTGAAAGACATCGTCGCAACGATCACAGGTCACTGCAATTTTGGCAACCATGCCAAGCTAATGGGACTAACGTCCCACGACTTCTATAGAAGCTGTCGGGATGAGGAGGAGACGATTTTTCATCTCATGTATCTCTGCCCTTCGCTGGAGAACCAGCGGCTGACATAACTCGGTCAGCAGTCCTTCGTCAGTATATCTGAGCTGACAACGACGAACCCCAATAAACTTAGGCTTTTCATAAGGCGCGGTGGATGGTTCCAGCCCTGAACCATCCCCTTCTGGCGGGTGATTGCCATACCTTCTCTTCTTTCTCTTCTTCACTTTCATACCTTTCGCTTGATCTCTTCCTTTCCTCTCTCTTTTCCTCTACTTACAGGTAACACAAAGGGACCAACTATGGACCCAAGTGTGCGGAAGCAGTCTGTTCAACCTAACTTAAACTACCCCGTCTTTCACATAATTTGTAATATGTATTTGAAAACTGCCCAAATCGGATTTTTATGCCGGCCAGATGAGAAAACAATTACGTGTTGGTGTTTCATTTTATCCAATTAAGCGTAGTATGCAGTTCTCACTGAAATTCAGGCTTGGAGTTTTACTACTCGTTTTTTGACATCTGTTAAGGTAGTCTTACAACAAATTTTCTATTGTTTTAGTAATGCCCGTACCTGTTCAATATGCCTTGGCACCGACCAACCAGAGGCAACACGAACAGCAATCTATTACCTACTCATTCTTGACAGACTGGCGTTCAAAAGAGAAATAAGAAAGTATTGGTGTTAAATTTTTTATTTGGATAACACTTTTATTAGGATAAAATGAAACAAGAACATATAATTGTTGTCTCTTTCTCAAACGGCTGCCCTAAAAAATGATTTGGGCAATTTTTAAGTCACAATTGTCGTGTCTGGTTGATCGGTGTCGGCGGCGGATTAAAGTTACATTGAAAGTTGGCGGCGGCTCTTGAGCCGATCGGCTTGTTTCTCTACCAAACAAGTGGAATATATTAATAGAAAATTTGGAATGGATGATTTAAATGGTTTAATTTATGGCCTAGAACTACAAGTAATATTTTGATGTATATAAAAAAATAGATATTATAACTATTTTAACTAACAGGCCAGAACATTAGTCCCACAACTGGGTGAAGGTAGTGATGTAAGATTCTTTATTGCAACAAATTCCTTGAAACCCACAAACCAAGTACATTTGGTAGAGTATAATGAAGAAAGAGCAATAATTACTTCAAAAATTTTTGAGCATTCATTGGGTGAAGTATGGAAACTAAGTGCAAATCCACATAACTTATATGAAATTGCTACATGCTTTAAAGAGCAAAATGGAAACAGCTTTAAAAACAAAGCTGCTCTATTATCTTACAAAGATGATAGCGGGGAGTTAGGTGTAAAATCGGAATTTTTGCCATGGTATAAAACTGAAGTATTGGATACAGAAAAATATGGTGAGAAAGTCAAGAGTATAGAATTTCATCCGAATCGTGGAAACACTATTGCTTGTGTAATTGATAATAAAATAGTTTTATTTGATCGCGGGGAAGCGGAAAGTAGGCAAATTGCAGAGGTTTTGGCGAGTGGGTCTACTTCGAAACATATCAATCCTTTCAATGGTGGTAAATGGTCATACCATCATCAAGGTCAACAGTTTGTAGCCCTACATGATACTAATATAAAGTCCTACGACATTCGTGACCCACAACATGTAACGTGGTCTATAGATGATGCTCATGGACAGTTGGTACGCGATATTGATTGCAACCCTAATAAACAGTGTCATTTTATTACTGGAGGTGATGATGGTTTTATTAAAATATGGGATTGTCGTATGCCAAAAGATCCGGTATTTGCACGCAATGATCATGCTCACTGGGTTTGGTCGGTACGCTTTAATACATTCCACGACCAATTAGTTTTAAGTAGTTCTAGCGATTGCAAAGTCTTGTTGACATGTGCGGGTTCAGTAAGTTCTGAGGCTGTTGAAGGGCCAATACCAAATTCCCCTAAAGAAGAAGTGAGAACAAAGTTTTTATCAGATGGGTTACTGCAGACATTTGATCAACATGAAGATTCAGTATATTGTGTTGAATGGAGTAATGTTGATCCATGGATATTTGCCTCGCTGAGCTACGACGGACGATTATTAATCTCAAAAGTTCCAAAACAATATAAATACCAGATTATTTTGTAAATGTTGCGATATTAAATATATGTATGACGTATCATTAAATTTATTTTATTTTGAAAGTATTCGAATATACGAATCTGAATAGACATGCATATTTATTTATGTATGTACACTTCTATCCAGTATCTTCTGAGGTACAATCAGAAGAATCATTTGGATTTGTGGTCTCTATAGAACACACTCTCTTAATAAGTTCATTTTCTATTGGTTTGCCATTGTCGACAGCTTCCTCCATTTGCACATATTCCACTGTCGTCGAAGAGATAGGCTGATCGCCATCATTTTGGTTTTTAGAACACAATGGTTCTATTTTATCACCTAATTGTGCAGATTCTTTCGATTTATTACATGCTCTTACTTCAGTTTCATCTTCGGCCTCCTCTGCTAAACTACTTCTTTGTGGCTGGGCGTCGGCATACGCAGTGGAATATTGGTGGCTTAACTTTTGTTTAATGGAACGAATTTTTCTAAATATATAATCTAAATCCTTTTTCATATCCGCCAACACCTTACAATGTCTCTTAAAATCATCGTTGGCTTGTTTAAGACGGCTTTGAGATAAAGCGTTGCAATTTAAAAGCATCTCGTTTGTTTTTTCAAATCGTTGCAGCCTGTAAAATAACTTTATGAGCTCGTAATAGTACAAAAATTTACTTGCGTATATTAGTCTACATTTGCTTTTGAGCTCTTATCATCGCTTCAACGTCGCTTTGATTAACTAATCCAGCCAAACCCTGTATAAAAGCTTCACCAGCAGTATAGTTGTATAGACCATCCATACTAAATTCATTTTCTGATGTTACATCTTGTGCGCCATCATTGTTTATGGCTTCAGGTTGTTGGAAAGCGATTTCATTACTCATTTTTCCCTTTATTTGTATTTCCCCTATAAATTGTATAGTCTGTGTTTTTATAAATTTTTTGCGCGGCCTCGCTACAATAACAAATATTGATTTTGTTTGTTTACATTTTTTCTTTTCGGAGAAAAACAAAAAGCTGCCACAAGTAGAGAAACAAGCCAGTCGATCTCGAGCCGACGGCGCGGCGGTGCCCACTAGGTGGCATCCTAGGCGAATTGGTATTAATACGCTTTGGTGACATGAACTATTTTAACGCATAGAAAGGCGAATTCATACTAGGTGGCTGCAAGAGCCACGGGCCTTATCTTCCCAACACGAATTATTAGTGGAGTCAATTTTGAGAGTAAATTTAAGAGTAAATTTTGACAATTTGGAGATTATGGTTGGTATCACTTCTTAGGCATGTTCCCCCAATTCAC
Source organism: Panzeria rudis (assembly GCA_956483635.1). Lineage (NCBI taxonomy): Eukaryota > Metazoa > Arthropoda > Insecta > Diptera > Tachinidae > Panzeria > Panzeria rudis. Next base: position 182,685,531 of record OY101448.1, read on the forward strand.
AAGTGGTATTGTTCCTAAATTGACCGCCAAAATGACTGAAGAAGAGATTTTTCCCAACCTGTACATTTAGGGAGAAAGGTACCTTAACTTCCCTCATATGAAATGCTTTGGGGAAGCTAGGAGCGCCTTACCGAAATGCTATTTTTATATACAAGATTTTATGCTTTACTTCAGTTTTCACTCGTAAAAAAAATTAAAATGGCATTACATACAATCAAAAATTTTTTTAGTTTTAGGAAATTTCGCTAACTCAATTTCTGCCTCCGGCAGATAAGGTCCTTTTTCATCAGGATCATCACGTATAAGTACTTAGTACAAATGCACTTCAATATGCATTTTTTGTTAATAGTTAAGTTTTTTACACACATCTGTATGTAAATTTGATTAAAAATATTTAAAATAATAGAACAAGAATTTAGTATAATTGGGCTGAAAAAAGTACAGTTTTTCTTGAAATTTTGTACAATTTAAACTTCATTTTGCATCCCTGATATACGAACAAGAAAATTGTGTAATGTGCTGGCAGCACTGTTCAGTGTTATTCGTGGTCAACGTTGCCATTTATCAAGTTTTCCCTTGTGGCCTTTCACAATTGGGCACAGTCTAGACTGTTACATACAATTCATACGATGACTTTTTCCATGATGTTTAAAACGTGATTTTTGGAGTATGATGGCGAGCGGGGTAGAGAAGCAAAGAAGTAGAGAAAAAAATCACATTTTCAGGTTTCGGTGTTTTTTTTTCATATTTTTCTTTAGTTCTATTTGCATTTTCTCTCATTGTCTATCTCGTATGTAATTGTGTTAGGTTTTTGTTGTTGTAAAAGAGCAAATGAAGCAAATTTTGAGACTAATTTATAAAAAAGACATGCAACTAAACACCATCGTATGAATGCAAAAGGTTTTTGAAAGTAATTTTTAAAGAGAATTAAAGATAAAACATGTTTTTTAAACAGCGTATGAATTGGATGTTAGACTGTGACTTGGGACCAAGGTAGAATGAACAGGTACTACTACTAAAACAGCTGTTTTAGTAAATTTGAGAATGTGTGCGTCACACAGACAATAGATTTTGTCACATATTTGGGATTTTTCTATCAACAATGGGCATGGGCATGGTAGAATAAAATAACAGGTAGCTGCATAACTAGTCGAATGTACATTTGTGGTACGAAATGTCAAACAATAATAGAGAGGGTATATGTCTGTTTGTAGAAAATAAGCAACAAACATACGTGTGGTATTGTGTGTGCAACGTAGTTATTTCACATATACACAAGATTTGACAGTTCGTACCATGAAAAAAGCAAATAAAAAACTAATCAGCTGGCGTTCCAGGGCTACCTTGTATATTATTCTACCATGGGCATGGGTTAGTAAATTTGAGAGAACTTATGAATGTGTGCGACTCACAGACATATTTCTGGGGTATTTCTACCAACAAAATACATGTGTTTTTTGGTGTTGTATTTGTTTTAGTTATGGTGGTACCTGCCTTGAATATGCCTTGCTTGGGACGTTTCTTTCCGGACAGAAAAATTATGTTGGCGAGGGGAAGAAAAGGTAGTACACGACTATCTGTACTGGATATTTTTGTTTCTGTGTTCTACTTTTCGCAATACATACACACATCAAGCAAACAAAGCCACAATACTAAAGGGCAATATACACAGTCAACATGCTTGACAAGCGTGGTAATAGTATGTGTGAAATTTCGTTAGTATTAGTGACACCGACGACGCTTGATGGAATATCTACTTGGTTTTGATTTTTCGTCAAGCACACGTACACGAATCTGACATCAACCTGATTGATTGTGTATTATGCCCTTAAAACAAATTCACACACATCAAGTAACATTTCTTGTTGGTCGGTGATTTCTTGACGAAGTGTGAAAGCTTCAGGATAGTTCAAAAGAGAAATAAAAAAAATTTCTGTCAAGAAATGTCTCAACTGTGAAAAGGGCCTTTTTTGCAAGTTTTTTGAGATGCCAAAAAGTTTTAATTTTTTATAGTTTTTTAAAATTTTTTATAAATATGTACATAATTTAAAATTTGCAGTACAGTACAGAGAAACAAGCCGAGGCAAAATTATCGGCGGCGGCGGCTGGGTACATTTTGATTCGGCGGTGGTGCGCCGACAGAATTTTCGGCGGCTCACCTATTTACGGACATTTTGGAGAAATAAGTAGTAATCAAAATTTTCGAAAAAAGTACGCAAATTTGGAACCCAGTCGTGAACAAGTATGGTAGCGCTGTGCGTGGTGTAATATGTGTGAAGTTGGTGGGATAACGTCAGCCGATTAATTTTTGCTCTTGTAGTTTTGTGCATAATTCACGTCTAAAACGTGTATCTTTTTGACAAGCATTATCCAATTTTTGTTGTATATTTGAAATACGACACTGTCTTGTTTGTTCGATTTTTAAATTTAACAACGACGCTTTGTTTTCTCCGCCATTCCAAGCAGCTGCGCGAATTTAAATAATAATAAAATGTTTTAATTTATTGGACCTGTATTTGAAGAAAAATAAATAGAATATTGAATAAAAGCAAAATGACGGAATTTCGTGATGCTATAAGCGTAAGAACAACGCGTTTGAACAATGTTGTTCTGGGTAAGAATGCCTTTTAGTATAAGTACAAAGAAAAGTTTTCTAAAAAATTCATTTCAAAGGCGCGGGGAGAAGTTATGGTGTTAGTGCCGCTCTAGCGGAATCTATGACCCGTGAAAGTCTATTAGATGCTTTCAATTCATTGTATCAAGAATGTGACAAAGAAACGATACGCAAGCGTGACAAAAACATAGCAGATTTTGTAAACAAATGTAAACGGAAACGGTTTTCTAAAAATATTTACTTGTATAATTATTAAAGATTAAATTTTTATAGATCGCAGTGTTATTGAAGAGACACGACAATTGCGAGTGAAAGTAGAAGATTTTAGTATACGAACACTCATCGGTAAGGGCTATTTTGGACATGTTCATTTAGTTGTAGAACGTCTTACTGGTGATGTCTACGCAATGAAAAGAATTAAGAAATCCGCAGTTACAGCGTCACAAGTAAAAGAGGAGAGAGATATAATGTCCAAAAGATGTTCGGATTGGATTACAAATTTGCAGTATGCCTTTCAGGTATGTACTCATGTATAGAAGAATTTTTCATATGAATATATTATAAACCACTTCATTTAAGGATAATGAACATTTGTATTTAATTATGGAATATTTGCCCGGTGGCGATTTGTTGTGTTTAATGTCAAGAAATGGTCCATTCGACGAACTGTGGACACGATTTTATTTAGCTGAATTAACTTTAGCTATACATGCTCTTCATGAAATGGGCTATGTGCATCGTGATATTAAGCCGGAAAATATTCTAATCGATAGTTTTGGCCATATTAAGTTGGCTGATTTTGGTAACGCGGCTGCTTTAGATCGTGATGGACATGTATTTAGTTTGTCTCCTGTTGGTACACCAGATTATATTGCTCCGGAATTATTGCAAACTATTTCAACATATAAGCTGACTAAAAATGTGCATGATGTGAGTACAATATTTATAATCCAGGCTTTATAAAAATTTGCTTGATTTGACTTTAAATCATAATTTTATATGCGTATATGTAAGTATGGCTTAGAGATGGGAACGCGAATAAACTTTTCACTCATGATAATTATGATGAAGATAGAAAAACGTGATACTTGTTCATATATATGTATACGTTTGTACATACTAATAGGGGACTTAGACGCTGAGTTTTCAGACAGGATTTTTTTTAATTCCCTTTTAAAGATGCTACTGAAAATCGTAAACATTTATACGATGAGTTTCTACCTTAATTCTTTTTTTTTAAGTTTAATTGTTAAATTTTCTTTGAACTGATACCGTTCTGTTAGGAATCAGCTGATTGGTTTTTGTTAATAAAAAACCTGTACAGGTCGTTAGATTTCTGTTCAGTTCCATTCTGTGGCTGAGTGGTAGCGATGCTAGCCTGTCAGATCAGACGCCGTGGGCTCGATTCCCGCCATAAACCATGGCTGTTTAAGACGACTTTATATTGGAAAATAATTTATATAGAAATCTTTTGTTGTTTTGGTTGTCGGCAGAGCTGCCGAAAAAGGGTTATAATGCCAAATTAAAAGTATTGAAAAATAAATAGCGTTAGCGAACCAGATGTAAGAATTTTTTCAACTTTACCAAATTTTCCCTTTAAATACATATCTAAATTAGGGACGTAACGAATACCGATACCGATATATCGGCGATACTACAGATTTTCCGATACATCGGTATCGGCGATATTTTACTGTCGATACGACGATACTTTTAAACATTTTTTTTAGAGTTTTTTTCAGACAAATTATTTAGTTTTTGTTAATTTTACCATGAACTAATCTCATTTCGTTATTTTTTAAACCTTATATTAATTTTAAAATTTAATATTTTTTTTTTGTAAAAAAAATTATTTATTTTTTGTTAATTTTACCATGAATTCAAATTCAATTCGTTGTTTTTAAATCTTATTCAAGAAAAAAAGACACTCCAAAGAAGTCATGAAAATGTAGAACTCGCGATCCGGAAGTATTGCAAATTTGGATCATTTCTAATTAGTTTTACATATCCTTAGAAGTTCTGTTTTTCGATTACCAATCACCGAATTGTAAGCGATGCTCGGACAAATTTCTTTTTCGGTGTTCTATAATGATTTTTCCTCAAGAAAAAATTATAAAAAATTACCCATTTTCACAATTTTATTTATGCGAGTATGGCGAGTATTTTTTAAAATTATAAAGGAACTAAAATTTTTTTCTTGCTTTTCTACTAATTACACTATGCGACAAATAAAGACTTTTGGAAAAACACAAGAACTGGACAGTACAGGTTCTATTGTCCTACAATGGGGTAGTAAAACCCTTTACTCAGTTTGGCGAATGGCACTCTAATAGCTCACACAGACCACTTTGTACCTTAAAAATTATAGTTTTTCACAATTTTTTTATGCTTAAAAAATATATATTTTTTTTAAATAGTATATTCAAGTGCATACTTCTCTGTTGTATTTCACTAACATTTTGTGCCCAGAAAAATAATATGTTCCTGTACTTTTTTTTTTAATTTAAAAAAATTATTTTATTCACTTTTTTCAGTATAACTTATAGGGACTCAAATTTTTCATTACCATTATTTGGCAAAACAACAACAAAAAATAGTAAGTACTAAAATCAGCAACATAAGAAGTGGAACAATAACAAAGAAATCAAAAAATGCAATAAAAATATAGCCTAACTCGTAAAAAACTAAAACTTTTAAGGTAGAAATAAGTTTTTTTGGGCTGTTTAGGGTGCTCAGATACATTCAGATTGTATTGACATGTTCACAAAAGTTGTTCAGCTTTACCGCAGCTACAATTTTGCCAAATATTGTTAATAAACAATTACGAGTCCCTGTAAGTTATTCTGGAAAAAGTGAAAACAAAAATTTTTTTTCCTTAATTTTTCAAAAAAAAGTGCACGAAAAAATAATTTTTTGGCATAAAATGGTAATAAAATCTGTTTAGCGAACTCTTGGCTACATTATTGCATATATAGTTAAGCGGTATCAATAAGTTTGAATTTTGTGTTGGTCAAAAGTTGATGACACTTTTTTTGAGATCCCGCTGATTTTCCAAAACTTTGGAGGTCCATAAAACGAAATTGGTCACCAAATTCGCCAAGCTAAGTATAGGGGCTTACTACCCCGTGGTAGTACAATCGAATCTATACTGTAAAGTCCGTGTGTTTTTCGGACTGTTGCACTGTGTTATCTGAATATTTTTAATACAGATTTCTTTGGAAGCAAAGAAATTGTAGCTCCTTAAAAAATACTTCCAATTTTTTATACTGGGTTAATATCAATTTTAAATATTAATAATCTCTTACTCTGTAATTTTGTATAATAAAAAAATTGCACTTGAGTTTTGTTAATCTAAACTTGAACTCAATTTAAATATTCCTATCGGTATCGGAATCGGTATCGGCGATATTTATTTTTAAGTATCGGTATCGGATCGGCAAAACGGCGTATCCGTTACATCCCTAGTTATAACCCATATTTGAAAAAATCGTCAAATAATTATTATTACAAGCTTTTTAAAAAAAGTGCTCCCTTAATAACAATTAAAAATGACCAAAAATTTTGTAGTCTTCTTATAACAGTTATGAAAGATTTATACTTTTTAGGTCGTTAAATAACAATTATAAAAAATGTTTATTTTTTAAGTCTTCTTGAGACCTTTATAAATGATTTTTATTTTTTAGGTCTTTAAATAACAGTTATGAAAGCTTTTTATTTTTTAGGTCTTCTAATAACAGTTATAAATGATTTTTATTTTTTTAAGTCATTAAATAACAGTTATGAAAAATTTTTATTTTTTAGGTCTTCTCGGGACTTTTATATAAGATTTTTGTTTTTTACGGTCTTATCTATCTACACATACATACATATAATTCTATAAAAGAGTAACATCAGAAGTAAAAAATCGTGAAGCATCACCTCTATCGCGAAAATTCGCGAAAATATGCACAATTGCAAATAAACTCTATTAAAACTGATTTAACATCGCTATAGTTGTGAGGAATGCCAAAAGCTCGGAATAAATTGCGAAAATGACGAAAATCGCAAAAATTTGCTAATATTAAAAAGATATTGATTAAAAATCGGCGAAACTGCAAAAAAGGCAAAAAAAAAGTGACAGAAAAAAATCACTTCTATCGCAAAAAATAGCGAAAATGCGCGAAAAATTGCTAACAAGCGATGCTTAATCAATTTTAGATTTGGTTTGCAATTTTTGCGAATTTTCGTTATATTCGCGACTTTTTCCAAGTTTTTGGCATTCCTTACAACTTTAAGGATCTTAAATTAATGTTAGAGCATGTTTGCAATTTTGCATTTTTTCGCGAATTTTCTCGCGATAAGTGTTTTTTGCTAATTTTTTACAGATGTTGGTAATTTTTCGCGAATTTTCGCGATTTTTTCCGAGTTTTTGGCATACCTCCCAATTTTAGATATTTTTAACCAACTTTAGGGCTTGCTTGTAAATTTGCAATTTTTCGCGAATTTTTTGCTAGTTTTTTGGCTTCTTTACAGTTTTGCCGATTTTTAATCAATATCGGACTTTGATCTTGGCAAGTTTTTGCAAATTTGTTCGTTGTTCTCGCAATTTTGTCCAAGTCTTTGGCATTCCTTAAAGATGTTAAATTAATGTTACTGCCTGTTTGGAATTTTGAATTTTTTTCGCGAATTTTCTCTCTTTTTGCGATAAAAGTGGTGTTTTGCGACTTTTGGCTTCTTGTTCACCCATGATAGTTAGATCCGCAGATATAAGTATGCTTGTTTGTATATGATAGATAAGAAGACCGAAAAAAATAAAAATCTTATATAAAAGTCTCGAGAAGACCTAAAAATAAAAATCTTTCATAACTGTTATTTAAAGACCTAAAAAATAAAAATCATTTATAAAAGGCTCATGAAGACTTAAAAAATAAAAAGCTTTCATAACTGTTATTTAAAGACCTAAAAAATAAGTCTTTCATAACTGTTATAAGAAGACCTAAAAAATAAAATTTTTTTAATAGTTATGTAGGAGTAATATTTTTTGGGTTTTTTTATAATTGTTATTACAGGACCGATATTTTTGTAGCTTGTTTTTCTGTGACCAATTGGATATTTAAAAAAATAACAGTTATTTCGGGTCCCTGGTTTCTGTTAATATAAAAAGATTTTTTTTATTATTGTTTTTTTCCAAAACATTATAAACTAGAGATAGCTTAAGCTTCAAACATTAATAACAATTCCTTAAGCCCAATTCACACTATGACAGTAATCACGACAGTTGCTGTCACGACAGCAAAGTCCCAATATCAAATTGGGCTTGATAGTGCGATAATAAGAATAAATGTGCCAATTTCTCATAGAAATGAACTGCCATGGCAGTACTATCACAACAGTTACTGCTATGATGTGAATGGGGCTGTACGTTCTAAAACATTTCAAGGATTGCTCCATAATAACTACAATTAAGTATAGTTTTACTCCCTTAGGTTAGCTTAGGAGGGCAGTCACGACTGAAGAAGTGACTCACTTGAGTCCGTTGATTCGGTCCCTTTGTGATAGATTCCATCCCTTTGTGATAGATTCGGTCCCCCTTATTTATAATACTTATCAAATGTTTATGAAAGGTTTATGAAACAAATTTTGTATGGAAATCTGTTTCATAAACCTTTTATTATAATAAAAGAAAAAAAGTATGAATAAAGTCCCAAAAAAGAGGAAACAGAAAAGGGAGACAATTAACTACAAACTAAAGATTAAAACAAACAAAAAAATAAAATCAAATTCGTTCTTAACAAAAAGAAAGAATTATATACAATTAAACTATTGGGAAGTGTTATATACAGTGTTATTAATATCTAGAGTTCGGATTATCCTATGGTAAAATAAAATATCTACACCATGAAAAATAAGTCCACCATCCCTAAGGGCCAATAGGTCTACGAGAGAAAAATAATTTTTGGACCGAACGGTCTCCAGATTGGCAGCCAATGAGAAACATTGACGAACTAATGGATTGTCAGAAGACTGCGCACCTTCCAGGAACCTAATCTAATTATCTATCATAAAAACATCAATACGTCCAAAGTCAATTCCGTCGTAAATTGATCTGCAAGATGGTCTGCAAAGTTCACCAATTGGTCCAAAGTAAGGTCTTAGGCCAATACAAGATACCAAAATCATTCTCCCATCTCCTAAGCCTCTCCATCTGGCTTGAGGAAAGCAGACCGGAAAAGCGTAAGAGATGACAGATCGAATGATCTGGCGGTACACCAAAAGGTGTACTTTTCTGTCAAGCCCGACCGTACGCTTCAAAATTCAATGATAGGAAGAGTAAATATTTTTTGTCCTTTCAAGTATGTCGTCAATGTGTCGATAGTACTCTAAAGCTTTCATGAAATGTGACGCCCAAATATTTAATCCTGTCCGAAACCCTAATCATTTGCTGTCCAATAAGTAAACATGGTATATACATACTAGGGATGGGCAAGTGAAAAAAATATATCGATATCGATATTGTTTTGGCCCATATGCCAAAAAGTCGGAAGAAGATTTACATAGTTTTCTCAAAATATATCCGATAGAATTTTTTGTATTCTCACCACTGCTTCCGGCATATGTTTGGAAGAAAAATTTAAATTTTTGTGAGCTTTCATCAATCCGCTTAGAAATTAACATCTTTTTTACTGAAAGTAAAATATCTTGTTTTGTGCTCCAGTAGCCACTTTTTTATTTTATTTCTAAAAAGTAGCTTTTGTTGCTCCATGATCATACCATGTTGTGTATTGAGTAACTTGTTATTGAGATGAAATTTTCTACTTTTTATTGAAAATAAGCGTATAAATGTTATTAGAAAAGATATTTACATGGAATAAAAAGTTAATATTGATGAAACTTGGTATTTTACTTGATTTCTGATTTTTAACCCCCGACTAAAAAAAAGGGACCAAACGGCTGGACCGATTTTAATTTAGTTTTTTCTGTTTGAAAGGTGACTTGATCGAGAGTGTTCTTAGCAATGTTTGAATAAAATTGGTCCAGCCGTTTAGAAGATATCACATCTTTTCTAGATTTATCCTGTTGAATCTGTGTGTCTGACATCGTAGCTCCCAAACGGCTAGCTCGATTTTAATTTAGTAAATTTTGTTTGAAAGGTGACTTGATACAAAATCTTCCAGCCTCTGCTTGAAGAAAATTGGTCCAGCCGTTTTGAAGTTATCATCTATTTTCTTCGGGCGGTTTTAAAATTGTTATTATTTTTTTATTTAAAAAAAAATTTTTTTTACAAAAAATTTATCAAAAATGATGATATCGAGCACAATGAATGTTTGATATCTCAGAAACCAGCAACAATTTCGCGAAACAGTTTTTGGATTCTAAAAGAGGGCATTCAAAATATACCCCATACTTAACTCAATTTTTTTTAAATGGTCGGTGGCCCAAAACAAGACTAAGGTCGCGATATGTGAATAGACCCTTATTGCTTGTAAAAATATATCTAACTCAGTGTTTACACCAGACAATGCTGTATTGAGAATGACATGTTTTCACTAATACATACACACTTTTTCAAGTGTCTTCACTACTGTCTGGAATATTGTGAAGACAGTAAATCGGACAATGATTTGATGTATGCCGATAATAATTTGAGTTTTTGTGAATAAAAACGAAATATTCAAAAAGGAAAACTTATAATATTTACAATTTTGATATTTTCTTTACTTTTTTTAAAGTTTTAACTTACAAAGCTCGCGCAAAACTCGGAATTTCGGGAATTTAAAATTAATTGTCATAATTATAGTCTGGACGCCTACGTCACGAAGACAATTATCAGCGTTTTTGACAACTAATAGTCAAGACAGCATTGTCAGTTGTAAACGTACTGTAAAAACATGTCATAACCACCTACTATACTACTAAAAAGTGATATTATTCCATATGACTGAATCATTAACTTTTCCTTTTCATAAATAAATTTTTTATCTTCTTTTATTTTAATATGTCTCTCAAGTTTAATATAGAGTGATATCATCTTTTATATCATAATCTGCTCTGGTTTTTTCTCCATTTTTGGTTTGCTGTGCATCCTATTTAAATTTGTTATTTTTCAATCAACTTGATCATTATGTATGTATTTGTTTATGATAATTTAATATAATTATGTAAGTAGATACATGTGTATATACTTAAAAATTGTCATGAACTTATTTTTTAAAACTTATTTTTACGTTCGTTTGTAGTTATCGTTAGGTTCCCCCAGAAATATATGCATTGCTTCGGATTTAATGATACATAACTATAATCTTGAACCTATAGCCATGGATAGTTCCTGTTTGAATGATTAATTTTCTCCGTTTGAAAGTAACCTTAACATTGGAAACGTTAATGCTCAAAGCTTATCCCTATCTAATACTAATACCAAACTAGAGGAGCTTATAATTACGTTTTATAATTCAAAAGTTGGCATAATCGGTATATCTGAGACATAATTTAAACCTGATGTTTTCTCTCAGGCGCTGGCACTTTCGGATTACAGTCTTATTAGAAATGACCGACCAAATGAGCAGCTTTCTAGCAGTGGCACACTTAGAAGAGCTGGTGATGTTTCTTTATATATTTCCAACAAACTGCGGTACAAGATCGTGTTTCGTGGTAAACAGTTCGGTTTATGCGAGTCTTAATTTGTTGAGGTTTTCGGCATAAATAGTTCTTATTTGACTGGTGGGGCTTATGACATAAACTCCTTTGAAAATCTGCATGGTGATTTGTTTGGCCGGTTTCTAAATATCACTGTTATGGGATACTTCAACTATAATTTGTTTGACGCTGCTAAGGCGAGCAATTTTCGATCCCTGCTGTCTAGATGTGGTTTAAATTGTGTCCATAATTGCCTTCCAACTCACACTTCTTTGCTCGATTATTTTCTCTGAGTCAACCCTCTTCGGTCGTTTTCAAGAATCAAATTCAATTTCTTTTATTTTCCTCCCATCAATTGCAGACTGATTGCTTTGAATTTAAAAATTATAGTAAAGTTACACAGCAACAAATAAATGAACGCATGCAAGATGAAATAATGTTTTCATGATTTTTGAAGAACTTGTTTCTTTGAATGCATTCTTAATGCCATCGTAAATCTTAATAAAGCTGTAGTTTTTGAACTCATGAAAAATGCATGCGACATTGCTAGACAATCATGTATAAAATATTGCATTAATTATCTAGCAAAAAAGGCATGCAAGAATGAGTTAAATCGTCACATTAACATTTTTTCCAGGGGTAAGTACTTTAAAATAAGTTTTATCTCACTAAAATATAACTGGGATTTGCCTCAGCTGTAGAGGGCATGCTTTACATCCGAAGAGACCGGGTTCGTATCCCAGCCGTGTTAAATTTTTTTTAATTTGTATTTTTTATTAATATTTCGCATGCATGCAAAAACGGGCTAAAATCGTGGAGTTTTAATCGGTCATAAGCACTCATTTGAATGATGAGCAGTATATTTAAATGTGAACGCATGACCTCCAATGACACGCTAATGTTAAAATCATGCGTTTTTCATCCGAATTTTAACGCATGCGGCATGCAGTATCATTAGAACCCATGCTTTAACTCGTTTTTCTTGCATGTCTTTTTTTTTGTGGACCCAACAACAAATAAATGAACGCGTGCAAATTGAAATAGTGTTTTCATGATTTCTTAAGAACTTGTTTCTTTGAATGCATTCATGATGCCATCATAAGTCTTGATAAAGCTCTAGTTTTCGAACTCGTGAAAAACGTTGGCGACATTGCTAGATAATCATATATAAAATATTGCATTAGTTATCCAGCGAAAGAGGTATGCAAAAAGGAATTAAATAATGATTTGACATATTTTCCAGGGATAAGTACTTTGAAACTCAGCAGGCTCAGCTCAAGAGCGTATGTCTAACGTCCGAAGAATACGGATGCGTATCCCCAGCCATGTACATTTTTTTTTAATTTATATTTGCTTATTAATATTTCGCATGCATGCAAAAACGGGTTTAAATCATCGAGTTTTCATCGGTTACAAGAAAAAATGGCTTATTTGTGGTTTTTTGTAGAAATGATCGTAAGGGAACTGTTGGAGGTGGTGTTGCATTGTATATTTCCAGAAACATTAAATTTAAAGTGATTCTTAGGGAGACTAGTAACCGTCTTGATAGGAGAGGAAATAGCTCTTGTGTATCTGCTGAATTACTATTTGTTGAGATATCACTTATGGGTCGTAAAATTCTCATAGGTGCTGTTTATATACCCTATGTTGACTTGGAAACCTTTGAGAATAGTATTGCTGATCTTATCACTAGATACACTGACATTGTCATTTGTGGCGATTTCAATAATAATATGTTTAATACTGTGAAAGCTGCTTCTGTTAGGTATTTGTGTTGTAGATTAAATATAACATGTCATCATAATTCTTTGCCTACGCATTTTAGTACCAGATATGGTTCTACATCACTGATTGATTACTTCTTTCTGTCTCCGTCGATAAACGTTATTAATTTTGGTCAAGTTCAAATCCCGGGGACTTCTCGTCATTCATTTGTATATGCTTCTATTGATATCAATGTGCCAGCGGCTGATGAGTTTTTCGAATTTTATGATTATAATGATATTGATTTGTGTCGGTTTCGTCATATTCAAAACTCCTCTGATTTTGATAGTATATATCGTACTGCTGATGTCAATGAAGAGGCTAATATAATGTTTTCATATTTATGCGACATGCATCGTGCAGTGCCATTCAAGCGGCGTAAAGTTCACAAGTTTTCTGATAACTCATTGTTTAATACCCCAGAGATCGCTAATAGTTTGTCGGTAAGGAATGCGGCTTATCGTTTATTTCTATGTGATAAAATTGACCAAAACTGGAAAAACTTTTGTCGCCATAGAAATCGTACTATTATTCGCAATGCGAAGAGAAAGGCGCATGCTGATTTTTTCAGTGACAGTAGCTCTAGGCAAATCTGGAACAAGCTTCGATCAAATGGATTAGACATTGATGTTAATGACTTAAATTATTACTTTTCTTCTAATCAATTCGATAGTTTATTTAACTCTGGTCCATCAGATTTTTCCAGTGCTGAGGGATTTTCATTCCGTGCTGTTAGTCTTAATGAGGTTAACTCAGCATTAGAATCAATAAAGTCTAACGTTGTTGGCTGTGATGGTTTTCCAATTGTTTTTTCTTAAAAAATGGTCCTGCCTTATGTTGGCCCCTATATGTTGCATTTGGTTAATAGCAAGGTTGGCAACCGTAACGAATAACGGTATCGGTAGCGGTAGCGGTAGCGGTATGGGTATTAAAATTATTTTTATTTCGGTCAGGATTCAAATGGCGATGTAATATAAAAAGTGATTATTTTAAAAGCTAGACTAACACAACGGGACCTATAGGGACCCGAGTGGGCTGTTTTTTTTTTAATCTTTAAAACTGGCAACCTGCACAACCTAGACTAACAAAGCTTCAGACGAGTTTTCTTGCCATTTATAACAAACTGCAGATTATTGGAGAAGGATCCTATATACCAGTGCTATATTTTGCGGAGTTGCAAAATTTTTGTTTTAGAAACGTATTTGGTATATATTTCATTCTAGGGGATGACTGGCGCAACAATTTTTGTTTGGGTATCGAGCCATTCTAATGGGCAGTCGTGTAAAAAATATCTACATATAAACATTGGTGACTATTCGGGAATACGCGTCGACTTAGGCTGAACCCACACCGAATACGACAAAACTGTTTTTTGTGACGTATACGACAACAGAACATTAGTTCTTATGAGACAACCCACACCAAATTTTTTTGATCCTCACGATTATTTGATTTTAGAAATGTATAGAAAACAAAAACAATTTTTGAAATTTTGTTTTTGTTATCATGTAAGTTTTCACAACTTTAACGCATTTTCCCGAATAGCCACCATTATCTTAATTAATTCGAATAATTTCAAATCAATTTGATTGTTCATTCATATATAACCGAGCCAAGTGGGGCATAAATTTGTTAACAAATTGACTAATAAATAATAAATTAATGATAATATTTATGTATGTAGGTCAGTTGCGATTACTGGTCAATGGGTATAATTGGATATGAACTAGTTTGCGAAACAACACCATTTCATGAAGAGAACGTACATGAAACATATTCAAAAATTTTAAGCCACTGTGAAGAGAGTCGTCTTAGGGAGTTAATATCATTTCCAAATGACCTAAAGCTTTCAAATAACTACAAAAATCTTATTGAATCTCTCGTTACTAATCCCTCAAAACGTTTAAACTATGAAGCTATACGAAAGCATCCATTTTTTGAATGTACAAAATGGGAAACTTTACGCTCGGAGGTACCTCCAATTATTCCCAAGTTACAAAGCAATGACGATACGTCGAATTTTGAAGATGTACAGCGTAAGAAAACTAAAGGAGCAGGTCCAAATACAAAAAAATCTTTAAATACAATGATGAACTCAAATGAGTTTAGTGGTAAAGATTTACCATTTATAGGTTATAGCTTTGTGCATATGGAAAGAAACGATATGGAGGCCGGAGAAATTGAGGATGCAAGATTTACTAAAGTTAATAACAAGCTGAAGGAAATGCAGCAAAAGCAAAAGGAACGTTTAGCGGAAATAACCCAATTAAAACAAGAACTATTGAGGGCTGAACTGGTGGCCAAACAATCAAATACTCAATCTAAAATACTGCAAGATGCAAAAGATGAAATAACAAAAATGAAAAATATTGTTAAAGATAAGAATATGGAATTGGCCAACTATCGTACTCAAATAAAAACTCTACAAAGTTCCTTAAAAATTGAACAAGAAATGTGGGAAAAGAAAGAGGCAACTATAACAGACCTCTTGCGCATGAATCGCCAAAAGTATGAAGATGCCAAGAATGCCACTGAAGCACGTTATGAGAAGCGCATATCCGAAAAGAAGGCCGAAATAAACGCCATCAATAAAAAACTCGATGAACGACATGTGGAACTAACAGCCAAAGTCGATGAATGTGCATATTTACAAGAGAAAATGGAAAACTATAAAGAAATGCTTAAACAACAAAAGGAACAAGCTCAAAGAGATCTGCAAGAATTTGAAAAGAATAAAACTAATCTAATCGATATTTATGAACAAAAATTAAGTGAACTGCGTAGTAAGTTGCGAAATGAAAAAGATCACAAATCGCGTTTGACCATGGAACTGCGAGATGTTAGAAATGAATTGGACGATAGTATTATCTGTACTAAATCCACGGAGGAGGCTAAGCAAGCTACATCCAAAACAACCGATGAAATTCTTAAACGTTTAAATAATGAAATAAAAGCAAACAATGAACTACACAAGCAAAATACCGAATGTAAGGAAAAATACTCTGAAGCTCAGAAACAAATTGAAACGTTGCAGCATGAGCTAAATCGTTTAGAGCGAGAATTGAAGGTGAGTATGAAAAAATCGTCAAGGCACACGATTCAGAGTATTTATGATTTCTTTAAAAAATTTCCCTTTTTGCGTTTTAAACGCATTTTTAAATTTATATTATAGGTTTCTGAATGTTGTAAAAATTTAGCTGAAAGCGATTTGGCTGCTCAAACTTCTCCATATGAAACAGCACCTGGGTCGCTAACAGACATTCGCGTTATAGAAGAACAATTACGAGCCGATTTAGAAACCGCAAAAGAAAATGAGAATTCGCAAAAAGCTAGAGCTGATAAGCTTCAAGACATTGTTGGGAAACTGGAAGAAATGTTAGAGCGTTTTAATGAACAAAGCCTGTCGCCAAGCAAACCGCTACCAGCTCCCCGAAATGGACATGGTGGGAGCCAAGTTCAACATCAGTCTGTTGGTGATATGTTGGAAAAACAAAACGAAAAACTTGAAGATAAACTGGTAGCAGTACGTGAGCAAATGATTGTTGAAAGGCAGTCGGCACGTTCTGCAAATTTAGCTTTATGGAAAGTGGAAAAACAATTGGAGGATGTACTATCTGAAAAGAAGATGACTCAGAGAAGAATGGAGTTGACGGAGGAGCGATTTAAAAAAGTTCAAGCAGAAAAAGAAGAGGCCATGCGCATGTCTAAACTTACCGAAGAAGCTAAAAAGCAAAAAGAAGAAAGAATTGAAGAAATGAAGCAAGAGATTATAGCTTTAAAAGCTGATGTTCTTAAAGAGCATCGTATGTGGGAAAAGGCTGAGCAGGAGCGTATGAAATGTAAAACTGAGGTAAGTTATTTCAGATTTTACAATCACAATCACAATACAGCTTATAGGTTTGTTCTGCATATGAGCAATATACCATACATACATATAACCATTATACTGGCTCAGAAGAATGCAAAAACTTTAAACTACACGAGGCTGGCCGTGTTCCAATCACTAAAAAATGTTTTTATTCAGAAAAATTTATGTAGTATTTAGGTTTTGCTATTATAGAATGAAATACAAGTTGAAGCCCGATTGCTCAAATTTTTTTAAGAATGGAACAGAGGCAGCCTTGTAGAGATAAAATTAGCTTATACTACTTTCATATTTTCTTGATGGAGTCTAATAAATTCCGAAATATCCGATCGCACCAAAAATTTGAATTTTAAGAAAATTTTTCTTGCAGATTATCGAACATATCTCGAGTTGCAAAAATTTGGAGGATCAATTAAGAGAAACTAGACAAAAACTACAAAAATGTCAACAAAAGTGTGACAAATTGGACTTTGAAAACAAAACGCTAATCAAAGAGGTTAATGACGAAAAAGACCGACATTCAAATATAAGTGATAGAAGTTCAGCACTTCAAATGCAATTGAAAAACTTGCAAGACAACTACGAACGCCTAAAATATGCTTGCACAATTACAGATACACAATTGACTGAAGTGGAAAGCATGCTTGAAAAAGAGCAAAAATGCAACAAGTCGCAGCAGGAAAAGATAGACCAATTGTATGCTTCAGCTCGCAAAAAGGATGAAGTAGAAGCACAGTTAAAGAGACAATTAGACGAGGAGAAATTAAAAAAGCAAACAGCCGACTCAAAAATTGCCGTTTTAACAGTTGACCTGCAGCAGTGTCGTTCCGAATTAGAAGAACTGCAAGAAAAAATCTCAAACCAACAGCAATATATAATGGAACAAACAACAAGCCTGTTTGCTACACAGGAAAAAGTAGATGTCTTGCAAAATGAGAATCAAAATATACAAGCAATTAATGATAATCATCAGCGTGAACTGTTGTTATTAAAAGAAGAAAATGCTCGTATACTATCTGATCTATTTAATGCCAAACAGGAATCGGAACAGCTCCATCAAAATCTAAAGGAAATTTATGGGCAAAATGGCGAATTGCAAAACGAATTACAAGATATAAAAAGAGTTCTTGAAGAGAAGGAAAATTACTATTTACAAAGAGAAATAAAATCTGAGGCTACTCTAGCTCAGCATAAGAAGTTAATAGATTACTTGCAACTAAAGGTAGAGGATTTGACACAGAAGAAAAAGAAAACATTTGCAGACAAAATATTTGGCAGTAATAACAATTCATCCAGTTCCTGCAAAAAAGAAAATATTGGATCTTCCAGTATAGAAACGTCAATTCTTTACCGCACTTTGCAAGAAGAATTGAAAAGGGAAAAATTGAAATCGAAGTACTTACAAGAACAATTGGACAAATATCAAGAAAAAGAATTGAACCTTAGAATGAGATCTCCCCTAAAGAGTAAAGAAAATCAAGAAGATGATCAAAGAAAAATCATAGCAGTAACCTCGCCACAGAAACCAACTAAATCTCCAAAAAACTCACAAGAGTGCAAGATTTCTCATACAACAACTCCTTCCTCTACAAATAATTTTAGCCATAACGTCGACGAATGTGGTACAGCAAAACATTTACAGTCCCATCACCGTTTTGAACTGGCCTTGCATGAAACTAAAGATTCAGGAATTATTTGTTTAGCTTGTAAAAATCCTCTTATATCAGGTTCAGCATATTGGAAATGTAGGGAGTGCAAAAATTCTGCACATCGAAAATGTCGCAAAGATGTGACATCACCTTGCGGTGAGGTGGGAGCCATTTTAGCTACATTTGGCAGCGAGTTAGCCGCCGAAACTACAGCTCTCTTAGAAACCGATCTAGATACCGAATCGGTAGGAAAATTTTCTTATGAGGCAAAATTAGATGACGGTGCGGATTGCAGTGAATCCATATCGATCGCTAAAAAACAATATAGAGGAGCATTGGTGTTTTCAGTACCACAAAATGACTCCAACAATTCACTTGAAGTAGCCTGCGCTTTCGAGATGGAAGAAAATAAAATTCTTCTCCTCGGTTGTAATACGGGGCTATACGCGCTCCACATTGATCAGCAAAAATTAGTTCATATTGCTGGTGTAGATGCTATCAGCTGCATAGCCATTTCTCAACCATTAGCTAAGATTATAATGGTAGGCTCTAATGGCGAATCGTTGTACCAGTGTGATCTCAGACATTTACAATCACGTTGCCAAGCAAGTGCTTCTTTAAAACCCGCTTTGGAAGCTTCGGTTTTAGATCTTCCTTTTGCCAATCGAACTTCTACAGAGAAATGGAAACTAGTACAAATATCTCAGGAAACTGAACAACCTTTGGATACAGTTGCTATTGGAGCCACTTCCAGCCGCATTGTTATTCTCAAGTACGACGTCAAACAACAAAAATTCAAACCAGTAAGAGCCTTAGACACTGCGACGCCCGTCTCTGCTATATTATATACACGACACACTGCCATTGTTAGTTCAGATAAATTTTTCGAAATAGATTTAGAAACCTATGGAGCGGAAGAGTTTGTAGACATAGCAGACCAAACTCTTTCTCACACAAAAAATTGCCAACCTATTGTGGCCCTTCGCATATCGAAACAAGAATTTCTTTTGTGTTTTATGGAATGTGGTGTTTTTGTTGATGAATATGGATGCCGTTCCCGGCCCTATGATATAAATTGGGAATATACGCCATGCGGCTTCATGTACCGCGCACCGTTTTTATATGTTGCCCATTTTCAATATATGCAAATTATACGCTTGCATCGGTCATATACTAATGAAATAATGGCTGATTCAGGCATTCCGGCTCAAAAAGATTTAGATGCGGATATTGATACGAATAACGGTCCACAATTAAAACGTACATATCTTAATTTCTATATGCCAACACTTTTAACTGAAAGCAGCAAATTTAATGCATTCATGTTGGCAATACAAAAAAATGTCGGTCTTCAGGAGATCTATCACCTAGATGCCTTGCAAATATTTAAGCAGCAGCATAACGAATCCATAGATACTATTTCATCTATTGCAACATCTGTGACGTTAGATTCAGTGGAAATTACTGATAGGGACACTGCTCCCACAAACAAATGAAAAGTAACATTTTTTTCATATTTGAATGTTACATGTCTTAATTAGTCAATTAAGAAAATTTTTATGTATTTTTTTCCTAATATTTATAGGGGATTTAGACGAAGACTTTAGCTTGATTTTTTTTAGAGTTGATGGTCGAACAGGTTAAAAAAAATACATTAACCGAGTAACAAATCCAAAAAGATATTGCCTAAGGAAGTAAATTTTTTTTTGGATTCGGTATCCCATTAAACGCTCTTATACCCCGTTTGACAATTAACTTTAAAAGAATCAAGTATAAATCCCGTCTTAGTATCGCTCATGTTCTGGAAAACGCAGCGTTTTCAAATCGCTTACGGTTTGAAAAACTCATTTCGGCATATTCTGAAAACCGGGCAATTTGCTAGCGTTTTGCTATTTTCTGAAGATGTGTTCGAGCAATGAAATCATATTTTTTATTATAACAAAACATAAACAAATAAATAAATTTTAAATTAAAATGCCTACAGCGTTCCTGCTTGCTATACAGGCTTTAAAAAATACAGTCATCGCCACTTCATAAGTAGACAATTGAGACAGACAATTGACAAACTCAAAGCAAGTTTTTAAATTGCATGTTTTTAAGTAAAATCATGAAAAAACGTTACAAGTTTTATAAATAAAGAGAAAACATATTAAATTTAAATTGTGCACCATTTTATTTTCTCTTTAAGGTGTAGATTAAATAAAATAGACCAAATCGCTTCAGTATACACTGGCGGTTTGAAAACGCCGAATTTCTAGCGTTTTCGTTTGTCAGAACACCTGCTTGGCGTTTTCAAATGGAAAACGCAAATTTTAAGCGATATGCGTTTTTCAGAACATGGGCATATGTTTCATTTGTTTTTTTATACATAGTAAGTACATATGGATGTATATATGTATAAGTCTGTTAATTTACTTTCCTAACAGAAACTAGCAATGTATTACCTAGTGAAATTGCATGCATTTTTAATGAGTTCAAAAACTATAGCTTTATTTACGATGTCATTCAGAATGCATTCGAAGAAATAAGTGATCAAGATATCATGAAACACTATTTCATGTCGAAGGGGTTCATCAACTGGACTTTACCAATTTGTCATGTTATATGCATACATAAAAGTTTGTTGTATAGTTTTTTTTTTACAGAGTTTGACACTGGTAAAGTCAGCTGATGTTCGTTTTATTAATAGGGCCACCTGGTATTAATTCGCCTTGTGTGCAACGTAGTTATTTATCAGCGTGAACAAATCAAACTCACCACAACAAACCGTAACAGCTGTCCGTTGTTCTTTCTGTTTTTGCTATTGTATTATTTGATAAGTGGTGAATTATTTTAACTGAGAAAAGGTACAGTAAGCAATGAATATAATAAAATAAATAATTTAAAAGGCTCTTAGATATATTAAAACATTTCTTTATTTCGTACCCAAGAATTAGTTTAGATTTAACAACAAAAATACTTTTTTGGGGAATGTAAGTCTTTTAAATTTCATTTGAACAAAAAAGGCTCACAAAGACTCAAAGAGTATTATTGCTGTAAATCTAAAATAATTCCTGCGTAAGATTGAAACAAAAGCCAAAGTAAAGCTTAAACCAATAGAAAACAAACTTCGTACAGTTTTTTGGGTAAAAAATAAAACTATGGGGTGATAATCACCAACAAACTTTTCCATTCCGCAAAAAATGCTCAAAAACACCCAAAAAGTATTTTTGCTGTAAAATCTAAAATAATTCTTGTGCAAGATTGAAACAAAAGCCAAAATTTAGCTTAGACCAATAGAAAACAAACTGCGTACAGCTTTTTGGGTAAAAAATAAAACTATGGGGTGATAATCACCAACAAACTTTTCCATTCCGCAAAAAATGCTCAAAAACACCCAAAAAGTATTTTTGCTGTAAAATCTAAAATAATTCTTGTGCAAGATTAAATCAAAAGCCAAAATCAAGCTTAGACAAATAGAAAACAAACTGCGTACAGCTTTTTGGGTAAAAAATAAAACTATGGGGTGATAATCACCAACAAACTTTTCCATTCCGAAAAAATGCTGAATGGAAAAGTTTGTTGGTGATTATCACCCCATAGTTTTATTTTTTACCCAAAAAACTGTACGCAGTTTGTTTTCTATTGGTCTAAACTTGATTTTGGCTTTTCATTTAATCTTGCACAAGAATTATTTTAGATTTTACAGCAAAAATACTTTTTGGGTGTTTTTGAGCATTTTTTGCGGAATGGAAAAGTTTGTTGGTGATTATCACCCCATAGTTTTATTTTTTACCCAAAAAGCTGTACGCAGTTTGTTTTCTATTGGTCTAAGCTAAATTTTGGCTTTTAATTCAATCTTGCACAAGAATTATTTTAGATTTTACAGCAAAAATACTTTTTGGGTGTTTTTGAGCATTTTTTGTGGAATGGAAAAGTTTGTTGGTGATTATCACCCCATAGTTTTATTTTTTACCCAAAAAACTGTACGCAGTTTGTTTTCTATTGGTCTAAGCTTAATTTTGGTTTTTGTTTTAATCTTGCACAAGAATTATTTTAGATTTTACAGCAAAAATACTTTTTGGGTGTTTATGAGCATTTTTGCGGAATGGAAAAGTTTGTTGGTGATTATCACCCCATAGTTTTATTTTTTACCCAAAAAACCGTACGCAGTTTGTTTTCTATTAGTCTAAGCTTGATTTTGGCTTTTGACTTAATCTTGCGCAAGAATTATTTTAGATTTTACAGCAAAAATACTTTTTGGGTGTTTTTGAGCATTTTTTGCGGAATGGAAAAGTTTGTTGGTGATTATCACCCCATAGTTTTATTTTTTACCCAAAACACTGTACGCAGTTTGTTTTCTATTGGCTTAAGCTTGATTTTGGCTTTTGATTTAATCTTGCACAAGAATTATTTTAGATTTTACAGCAAAAATACTTTTTGGGTGTGTTTGAGCATTTTTTGGGGAATGGAAAAGTTTGTTGGTGATTATCACCCCATAGTTTTATTTTTTACCCAAAAAACTGTACGCAGTTTGTTTTCTATTGGTCTAAGCTTGATTTTGGCTTTTGACTTAATCTTTCACAAGAATTATTTTAGATTTTACAGCAAAAATACTTTTTGGGTGTTTTTGAGCATTTTTTGCGGAATGGAAAAGTTTGTTGGTGATTATCACCCCATAGTTTTATTTTTTACCCAAAAAACTGTACGCAGTTTGTTTTCTATTGGCTTAAGCTTGATTTTGGCTTTTGTTTCAATCTTGCACAAGAATTATTTTAGATTTTACAGCAAAAATACTTTTTGGGTGTTTTTGAGCATTTTTTGCGGAATGGAAAAGTTTGTTGGTGATTATCACCCCATAGTTTTATTTTTTACCCAAAAAACTGTACGCAGTTTGTTTTCTATTGGCTTAAGCTTGGTTTTGGCTTTTGAGTTAATCTTGCACAAGAATTATTTTAGATTTTACAGCAAAAATACTTTTTGGGTGTGTTTGAGCATTTTTTGGGGAATGGAAAAGTTTGTTGGTGATTATCACCCCATAGTTTTATTTTTTACCCAAAAAACTGTACGCAGTTTGTTTTCTATTGGCTTAAGCTTGGTTTTGGCTTTTGAGTTAATCTTGCACAAGAATTATTTTAGATTTTACAGCAAAAATACTTTTTGGGTGTGTTTGAGCATTTTTTGGGGAATGGAAAAGTTTGTTGGTGATTATCACCCCATAGTTTTATTTTTTTACCCAAAAAACTGTACGCAGTTTGTTTTCTATTGGCTTAAGCTTGATTTTGGCTTTTGATTTAATCTTGCACAAGAATTATTTTAGATTTTACAGCAAAAATACTTTTTGGGTGTGTTTGAGCATTTTTTTGGGAATGGAAAAGTTTGTTGGTGATTATATCCCACAATTGCAACGTAGGATAAACTTTAGGCTACCAAACCAATGTAGCATCACTCAGGCTGAAATATCAGCAATCAAAAGGGCAGCCAACTGGTTAAGGTACTACAGGATATTCGATCAGGACATCCGAATTTGTACCGACAGCAAGGCTGCACTACATGCTCTATCTGGTGTTTACACAACATCGGAATTGGTTAAAGAATGCCGGGCATCTCTAAATACAAAAATACTTTTGGGTGTTTTTGAGCATTTTTGCGGAATGGAAAAGTTTGTTGGTGATTATCACCCCATAGTTTTATTTTTTACCCAAAAAACTGTACGCAGTTTGTTTTCTATTAGTCTAAGCTTGATTTTGGCTTTTGACTTAATCTTGCACAAGAATTATTTTAGATCTTACAGCAAAAATACTTTTTGGGTGTTTTTGAGCATTTTTTGCGGAATGGAAAAGTTTGTTGGTGATTATCACCCCATAGTTTTATTTTTTACCCAAAAAACTGTACGCAGTTTGTTTTCTATTGGTCTAAGCTTGATTTTGGCTTTTGATTTAATCTTGCACAAGAATTATTTTAGATTTTACAGCAAAAATACTTTTTGGGTGTGTTTGAGCATTTTTTGGGGAATGGAAAAGTTTGTTGGTGATTATCACCCCATAGTTTTATTTTTTTACCCAAAAAACTGTACGCAGTTTGTTTTCTATTGGTCTAAGCTTGATTTTGGCTTTTGACTTAATCTTTCACAAGAATTATTTTAGATTTTACAGCAAAAATACTTTTTGGGTGTTTTTGAGCATTTTTTGCGGAATGGAAAAGTTTGTTGGTGATTATCACCCCATAGTTTTATTTTTTACCCAAAAAACTGTACGCAGTTTGTTTTCTATTGGCTTAAGCTTGATTTTGGCTTTTGTTTCAATCTTGCACAAGAATTATTTTAGATTTTACAGCAAAAATACTTTTTGGGTGTGTTTGAGCATTTTTTGGGGAATGGAAAAGTTTGTTGGTGATTATCACCCTATAGTTTTATTTTTTACCCAAAAAACTGTACGCAGTTTGTTTTCTATTGGCTTAAGCTTGATTTTGGCTTTTGATTTAATCTTGCACAAGAATTATTTTAGATTTTACAGCAAAAATACTTTTTGGGTGTGTTTGAGCATTTTTTGGGGAATGGAAAAGTTTGTTGGTGATTATCACCCCATAGTTTTATTTTTTACCCAAAAAACTGTACGCAGTTTGTTTTCTATTGGCTTAAGCTTGGTTTTGGCTTTTGAGTTAATCTTGCACAAGAATTATTTTAGATTTTACAGCAAAAATACTTTTTGGGTGTGTTTGAGCATTTTTTGGGGAATGGAAAAGTTTGTTTGTGATTATCACCCCATAGTTTTATTTTTTACCCAAAAAACTGTACGCAGTTTGTTTTCTATTGGTTTAAGCTTGATTTTGGCTTTTGATTTAATCTTGCACAAGAATTATTTTAGATTTTACAGCAAAAATACTTTTTGGGTGTAACGCAGTTCGTTTTGTAAGGAGTTTAACTGTATACTGGTATTTCTTTGTTTTGTGCACAGTCATTATTTTATATACTTTGATTGTAACGAAATTAATCAATAACAAGTAAGTATTAAAATATCGGCGTGTTTATTATAGCCGAGCTTTACTGTACAATTGTACTGTACGTTTCTTAAGTCTTTGCATGATTTTGTTTTGTTTTTAAAACTCACCACAGCTGTTACGGTTTGTTGGAGTTTGATTTGTTCACATACGTTAGTTATTTTATATACACAACATTAGACAGTTCATACCACGAAACAAGCAAATAAAAAAATAATCAGCTGGCGTTCCAGGGCTACCTTGTATATTATTCTACCATGATTGTAACATTCCTATCATCCAAGACGAGTTCATACCTTTCTTGCGGTCTCCACGTAGCAATATTTATTGCCGCAAACGTCAAATTTGATTGCTTATAACAATTGCTACGTGTGGACCGCAGATTGCCATGAGTGGCAATCCATTGCGCAATGATTGCCATGCAATCTGCTGTCACTTTTGTTCTTATAATTATTTATTTTTGCAAAACAGCAAATTCGGGCAAAATATAAAAGGACATCATCAGCAAATATAATATAAAAACAAATAAATAGAAATTAGTCATATTTTTAGATTGGAGCTGTATATATTAGGCACTACCTTCCCCATGAATGTGTAAAAATTGTGGAAAAAATTGCTATACGTGTTCTCCGCCTCAAGCAAGAAGCAAAAAATAAAATTGTTCTGCCAACGTTCTTGCTTGTGCTCAGCAATAAATATTGCTACGTGAAGACGCAGTGTTAGTGTCCACACCCAAGGCGAATTTACTACAAGTGAACTTCTAAACACAGCTGTTAACCTTTTTTAAAGCATTTTCTTAATGGTCGGATGTCAAAATACACTATTTGCGTTGTGAGTTTGAGTACGAACAATGATTTTACAAAAACAAAATGCTTGTGGTTTTTGTTAGATGTTGTACTTGTTTTATTAGTGAGATTACCTGGTATGAATTCGCCTTGGTTCACACTTGATGAATTTTCATCATAACACCTAACACAGCGTCTTCACGAGACATTAACTCTGGGATAACATGAGAAAAAACGTCGGCAGAGTACTAAAAACAAAATGTCGAATTTTCTCTTAATCTCATACTAGGGGAAGACGTAATTTTACTTTTCCGATAAGATTTCATTTAATGCAAATACTCATCGAGCTAACATGCAATACTTTTGCATAATTAGTTACTTTATTTTTAATTTTTCACACAAATTTAAATTTATAAATCAATTAAACACATTTATTCATTTATTTAACACAGAAATTTTATAAAAAACATAGCTTTTCATTTATTTTAATAAACACTCACACAATTTTATTTTCATATACATGTGTTTTTTGACAGTTCATCTCATAAGATTGTTGTTATAAGAATTCTTATAACAACGCTCTCATAAAAATTCTTATAAAATTGAGATAACACTAATTTGAAGTCTACACGTAACATAATTCTCTCTACGATTGAATTTGACAATCTCATCTTACATATTATGTTACGTGTAGACCTCAAGTAATAAAACGTCGGCAGAGAAATTGTAAATTTTTCATTTATATCAATACATAGGGGTAGACGTTGCAGAGTTTATATCATGATGAATCATATTTTCTTCTTCGTCGTACAGCTAAGATCGAACATTTAGACCTTTATATGGATAGCAATAACCATAGGGTATATAGAGGCCAAACAGAAACTTCAAAAACCTAAGTGTGCTGTCAAAGACCTAAGTCTAAGAATGTATTAGTAGAACATTTTGTATCAGTATTGGTTTAAAATAAAAAATTCCCCACAGCACTAAAACGCACTTAGTTGCAATAAAAAGTATTCTAAAGCATTAATATATTTATACATGCATTTTATACAATTATTGTTTATACAATTATTGTTGTAGTAATTAATAAAAAATATGATTTAAGAATGCTTTTTAGTACATCCGAGTTGAAAAAATATTGATTGCTAAACATTTCTTTGGAATCTGACATCAAGCATTTTGATAGAGTCTAGACTTCTTTACAGACGTCAAAGTTTTATATTGTCAAAAAAATCATTTGGCACAGCAGAAACATGAAATTTTTTCTCCACAGGTAAATATTTTCTTACCATATTACCAAGGTAGATCAACACCAGGTAGTCGCAAGAGAATTCGCCTTGGAGAATTTACATTTGGGCTGTCAAAAAAGCTGATACATTAACACTGCTGACAGCCCAAATGTGTAAACATGTACGTAAACAGCTGTGCTCTTGCCGCCACCTAGTATGAATACGCCGTGCATAGTACTTTTATACCGTTTGACACACGCCCAATGTGTGTAAAAGTACCTTTGCTATATCTGCCTGTGTTTTCATTTAGATAAGTACTTACAATTCTAATATGTACCATTTCATTGCGTTTTACAGTCATTAGCTTTATTAATTTCCAAAAAAAATAGATTTTTAAGTAACTGCTGTCAATAAAACATGTTTTTAGAAAAAAGAGTAAATAGTTATTGATATGATATTGCTTAAATTTTGTTTAAGAAAAATAAATTTGAATTTCGCGCCATGAGAATATATCAGCCATCTTTTTTATCTACATTATTGTTTATTACTACAAAAAATATATAACTGCACTTCTTTTTTATTGTATTACTTATATACATAAAGTCTAGTTGTCTCACTTTGCTTGCCGTATTCGCTTAACAACGAAAAAGTAGAAAGAAAACAAAAAACATTTTCATTTCAGTGCTGACAACCTAGCAGCAGTGGCGATAAAATTTATATATCTGTTTGTGTTCTTTTGTATTACGTTTAACAGATATATGACTATAGTTGTCTCTTGTCTTCCTTAAATTATAACAAACATCGCCATAATGCGTATCAAAATGTAACACTGTTTCTTCCACTTTTTACGAGGCAAGCAAGGCGAACAACTGTCGTTGGCAAAGGCAGCAGAAAAGTGTAAAAAAAATTTTCTCTTAGAAAATAAACGCAAAATTTGGCCATTAAAAATATATTTTTGTGCTTTAAAAAATAGTAAACTTTGTGAAAAAGATTTTAATTGCTTGGCAGCTGGAAAATAAGTGATTTTTGGAGCAAAAGCATTTTTGCGACCTTTCCGTTTTTCTTCTTTTTGTGATAAACGGTAGTCAGTCACTACTAGTGACTGAGCAAATAAGACAAAAAGGCCAATATTTTCGGTTGAATGTAGTCTATCAACAACTTTAAGAAGAAATACAAAGAATCGTCAAAGTGTTTAAAATTGTAATATCGAAATTGGTCCACAAAAAAGTGTAAACGTGTATATACGGCTCTCTCTAAAATACCGCATAAATATTACTTGTAGTACACAGAAACATTTTCTTTTTGATTCGTAAATTGTTTCCATTGTTCAAGATTTTACTCTTGACGTTTCAATTGCGCATATAGAAGAAGCCACTTAACAAAATGAGTGGCGGTATGCCGGAGCTGGGCTCGAAAATCAGCCTTATTTCTAAGGCTGATATTCGCTACGAGGGTCGTCTTTATACAGTGGATCCCCAAGAATGCACAATTGCTTTATCTAGTGGTAAGTACATATCTATACAAAAATCCATGATACAATAACGTACCTTGCAAAAATCTAAAAATTTATATTTTACTGTATAAAAAGAGGGCTACCGTTAGAAAACGGTAAATTTTGTCTCCACCGAGACAAAAGTTGGCATCTGCTCTTAATTCCTCCATACCTTTTTATTATAATTTCTTTTCTTTCATTTTATAATTGCCCTTTTTATCTTGCAATTCAAAATTCGCAAGTCCCCGTCTACACATACAAATCTTAAGTTCACTCCGTAAGTTTTCTGGCACATGTTTGAGTTCTGCTGGAAGAATAAAAGTGAAGCGTATACAAATTTTATTATTTTCATTTATTTATTAAATCATACAGTTACAAATAATATATCGCTACTTAATTTTAAACGAGAATAGTAAGGGCAGTGCTACACGTTCAATATATATTGAACGCGATCCAGTACATATCACGATATATATTGAACATGTAGCATACGAATTGATGGATCGCGACCCATATCGCAGAAAAGCCTAATATTCTGAAATCCAGATTACGGGTCGTGGATAAATATTGAACGTGTATCATACTTCGTGATATCAATCGCGATACGTTCGCAAAAAGTGCAAAAATAAATAATATTAAAGAAATAAAATAAAAATATTAGCGATATGCAGTACAAAAAATTAAACAAATAAGAAAGTAAAACATTGACTAAATTTTGGCATATTTTGTGGCTATAAGGTGTAATGGCACAATATAGCGAAAGTGAGTATATGTGTGGGTGGGTGCGATTTCCTCGCGGCATTTTTTAATCAACGACCCGCACAGAACAAAAATAATGTAAATACTGACCATCAATACATTAAAATGGGTCGCGATCCAAATATCACAATATATATTGAACGTGTAGTAGTGCCCTAACGCACAACCTATACACAGACAGGGTGGCACGCTAGCTCCTAGCCTAACGATTTTTGTTTTATCTTTTACATACAAAATAAATACTTGCGCAAGAAAACTTGCTGTTGTGAAGCTAAACCAATTTTCGTTTTTGGATTTTTCTTAAATTCCCTTGTGAATTTGTCTCCACACGCTGCAACTTTATTTTGACTCATATCAATCCTTTAAAATTTCAATTGCGTTTACATTGTGTCACTTTGGCCGCCGCAATTTATACATGTATGTGTGAGTGTGTGTGTTTAAATTACGAATGCGGGAACAAAACGAATTGCAATAGTACATGCATATGTACAAGGATGCAAAAGTTGGTACAATTGTTCTATTTTTAGCACTATTTGAAAGTCAAAAGCACAAATGCACCCCAATGACTAATTTATCATTCTTTTAAAATTTTCCCTATTTACTTCAAAGTCTGCGAGGTCTTAAACATCAAAAGTTGTTTTTAATAATGAAATTTTATTATCTGGTATGCGATAGAAATCGTTCGATTTAAATCGGCGCCGATTTCAAAAACAAATTCTACTGAAAGATGACTTATTTACTACCTTTTATTATTTTTAAGGCTAGGAATATTTTATTCGAATATTTTTTCTCGATACAACGATTTAGGAAATATTTTTATTCATTTGCATTGAACTACTTCCAGATCGGTCCTATCCGTCTGGCATCTGTTTTGAAGTCGGAATGTTTTTTACAAGAACTATTTTAAACTTACAATTTGCATTAACTTCCGCCTAGTTTTTTTTAGCTTATTTAGCTTTTATTAGTATAAAACAAAGCATTACAAGACAAATAAAGTTGTACACATAAAAATTTTTATTTTCCCACTAGGGATGGGCAAGTGAAAAAAATATATCGATATATATCGATATCGATATATTTTAAAATATCGATCGGCATCGATATATATCGAATAAAAAATATCGATATATCGATATTTTTTCAACAATGGTCAACACTATTTATAAGGTCGGTGTTTCCTTAGACAACTGTTGAAATAAATCTTAATGAAAAGCCCGTCGTCTAACACTTGCGTACATATATACTCAGCTCCATTGCCTATAAATTACTTTTTTTGCTGCATCACATAATTTGCATTTACTCGAGAACTAGTTCTTCGATTAACCCTCTGCAACTGACGTGACTTCGTTATCACAATTCCACTGACGTGGTAGTACAATAGACACTATTTCGACTTCTTATATTTTCCAAGTTCCCTTTGTAAACCCACTGAAAATATTTTTGATTTTAGTTTAAAGTATTAGTTTGCTATTTATTGTAATTTTTTGTTGAAAACAAAACGACAAATCTTATAAAAACAAGATTATTGGCATGTCACAAATTAGCCTTAAAAAACTTACATCCATACAAAAACAAAAAAAATTTCATACATTATATATTTTGGTAAAAAGTTCAACATTAATTTTAGATTATACCTAAGCTAATCAATATAGAGAAAAAA
The DNA here is from genome assembly GCA_956483635.1 of Panzeria rudis. NCBI lineage: Eukaryota > Metazoa > Arthropoda > Insecta > Diptera > Tachinidae > Panzeria > Panzeria rudis. Next base: position 182,716,939 of record OY101448.1, read on the forward strand.
AGAGATAATTTCAATGGTTTAATAAAAAGTTCTAACGTATTTTGTCAGTTCTAACTCAATACTGACGTGGTAGACTTGTAGACACTTGTATGCTCACATCAACGGGTGCGCTCGTTTCAATTGCTTTCTTCGCACTAACGTACACATGAGTTCGTAATAAGAAGGTACTGAAAACACCAGAATCGATATTTGTATAATTATGACGTAAAACGATATTTTCTGTTTACTGGTGTCTGCTAGACTACGACGTCAGTCGCAGAGGGTTAAATTAAAAAACACATAAGGCTCGAAAACAAAATAACCTTTAAATTACGTCCTTATTAATTTTTTAAGTCTTATAGTTTCGGAGGTATTCAGAAAGTTTTATCAAAAAACATAAATTTTTTCAAAAAATTTAGAAAAAAAAATTTAAAAGACTTTAAAATTTGAACATAAGGAAAATTTTAAATTTTATTCTTAATTGTGATAACTTCATATGTTACAAATAAAATGACTTAAATTTATTGAAATCATTTCATAAGTTCTGAATTTATTCCCAATTCAGTGGTAGCACCTAACTAAAATATAATAGAAAATCCCGTACAAAATGATTTTCTCAACAGCTTTTTTGAATTTTTTTAAGTCAGTTTAAAACAAATAAAAATTAAAAATAAATCAGTAAAATATGTGCTACTACTAAATAGTGAATAAATTCAGAACTTATGAAATAATTTTAATAAATTTTAGCTCATTTTATTTGTAACATATGAAGTTATCACAGTTAAGAATAATATTTAAAATTTTCTTTAGTTTAAAATTTTAATGAGTCTTATAAAAATTTTTTTTTTAATTTTTTTGATAAAACTTTCTGAATATCTCCGAAACTATAAGAATGCTAAAAAATTAACAAGGCATTAATTTAAAGGTTATTTTCTTTCCGATCCTCCTGTGTTTTTTTTTTAATTTAATCGAAGAACTAGTTCTCGAGTAAATGCAAATTATGTGATGGAGTATCCCCTTTTTTCTATATAACGGAAAATTGCGAGATACAGAGTGAATTCAAAAAAAGTAATTTATAGGCATTGATGCTCAGTACCAAGTGTATACAAATTGACTACGAACCTTAGACCTTACAGAAAAAATTTCATATTGTTGGTCTGTGTAATTCATACGTAGGCCGAAATTTTTGTTAAAAATAAAACAAAAAAAGTACCTTTCTTATAAATAATTAAGCTGGAAAGAATTAATTTCCAAGATGCTTACTGTTCCACCAATATCTCATGAAACATACATCAACAAAATTTGACTCAAAGAAAGATAATTTTTCGAATTTTGTTAGTAATATTAAGACTGTGCCGAAATGTTGTTAAAAATTGCACGAAAAACAAACCAAAGCTATTTATTTAGAAAAATATCGATATATCGAAATTAAAAATATCGACGATATATATCGAATATCGATATTTTTTGCACATCCCTATTTGCCACATATATTTTTTATAACGATTTTAGATGATTTTGCTATACTTTTAATTTGTATTCTAAACATTTTGGTAATTTAAAATTTTCATCGAAATTAGTTCTTATCATTAGTTGGTAGATTCCCCCCTTTTCTTTCTTTACAAAACGAATTATTTACAGGAATCGACATTGCCAACGAAATCAGTTTATAAAGATTTTCGATTTTGCCTTCGTCCAGCTTTTTTTTAATTTGAGCATATTTAGTTACTAGAAATATTTTTGGGAAAAAGATCGTCGTCTGTATATAAGTTATCATTGTCTATAGAGTCGAGGAATTTTCCTTAGTAGTTTCCAAGCTAAAGTGTTCTATTTTTAATTTTTGTTGTAATTGGAACCATTTCAAAAGGAAAAGGTCTTTGGAGAAAGATTTTTATTATAACATTTACTTCACTTCCATATACATTTTGATTTATTCTCTATTCGTTAACAGAATATAACTTAATTTTCAGCTTGACAAATTCCTTTTTGTGTGATACGTGCGCCCGCGGTCTCAGCCTATAGATAAATCTAACGATCCTATGCACCACCCCTTTAACACTATTTCTGCTACCAATGTTACATTCTCAATAAACCTCAATGCAATAACTAACCGAAGACATCAAGAGTGCATGATCAATAATGCGTCCCACACGTAGTGGGAGAAAGAGCTTCAAATCATATAGTCTCCTAAGGGTGGGTTTTTAATGTGAACATTCGAGATTTAGTCATCTTTAATATTTGTTTTCTGTTTTTAAGACAATAATTAACTGCTTTTATTGCCCAGCTTAAGCGGCCAACGTTGGTGGTTTAAGCTGTAAAAAATAAGAATGTCAACACACACACTCGATTGTACTTTTTATTTTCAATAAAAAGTAGAAAATTTCATGCCAATAACAAGTTAAAAGTTACTCAATACATAGCAGTTAGCATACACATGCAGCACAGAAAGCTACTTTTTACAAATAAAATAAAAAAGTGGCTAATGCAGCTCAAAACAAGATTTTTTACTTTTAGTAAAAAGATGCTAATTTCTAACCGGATTGATGAAAGTTCACAAAATTTTAAATTTTTATTCCAAACATATGCCTGAAGCAGTGGTGAAAATACAACAAAATTATTTCGGGTATATTTTGAGAAAACTTCATGTAAATCTTCTTTGTTGTTTTTCTCCATTCCGACTTTTTGGCATATGAGCTAAACCGGAAATGAGGTCGCAATATGCTATTTATGTGAAGTTCGAAGCACAGTTTCACGTCTATTGCTATAGCAAGACATTTCATCTGACTTCCAATATCCACTACAGCGCCATAAATCCGCAAATCCAAGTCCGATTCAAATCACATCTATTAGGTTTGTATCACTGCTTAGGCATGTTCCGCCACTCTACAAATGGAATTATCCCTACACTTAACCTGACCAGACATCCCGCTTTAGGCGGGATTATCCCGCTTTTAAGAGTTCAATCCCTCCTAAAATTTGAATCCCGCTTTCTCCCGCTTTTTTGAGTTTTTTTTAAGATTTATAATTCTGTTTTAATTATTGCCAAAAATTAGAAAGAATTTTCAATTGAATAAAAATATATCTTTCTCCTTTTTCAGCCAGTACAACTCATTCGGCCATGTTCTGTATTTCATGTGGAATTAAAGTGTGCGGAATTATCAAAGCATTGGTGTTGTAAATTAATATTTATAACAACAATGCTTTGATAATTCCACACATTTTAATTCCACATAAAATACAGAACATACCCGATTGAGTTAAACTAAACCCCTTTAAAATTGAAAAAAATGCAATTTTAGACGTTGATTCAAAACTCATTACTCGAAAATTTCTAATCCAAAGATATTTAGGATCATATACGAGCACATAACGAAAAATTGGCATGAAGTTAGCATGAGTGACGAAATTGAACTGGATATTTCTGAGTTTTTTCATATACTATTTTGAAATTAGAAACCATTACGGAACATAGCCATAAGTCTAATGGCGTTTTCTTTTCTCCAAAAAAATGTTGCATTGTTTGCACTTTTTAATGAAAATTTGCAATATAATCATTTTTCGAGAAAGTGAATTTATTATAAACTATTCTATCATCCTCTACGAAATCAAAATTTTTGCTTTAAAGGAATGCCAAGTGCCAATTTCTTTAATAAAAAGTAAAAAAAAATTACACTTTTTCTAGAAAAGAAAACGCCATAAGCTACAATCTACAGTCATTTTTAAAATAAAATTTTATATCAAAACTCGCTAAACCCCAGTTCAATTTCGTAATTTTTGCTATCTCCATTACAAGTTTTTGTTATGCATACGGCCGCTAAAAATATCTACGATTTAATTCATTTAATTCAATTTTTCAATTAAATTATTTTTATTGACAAAGGAATTTTCAAAGCATGTAATAACTGAAAAGACAAACTCTTTTCTGTATAGGCGCGTCGAACTGATGTCTTCGAGACCAATCACTATCTCATCATCAGAGCTCTTGTCATACCTGTTCCCAGTGTGAGAGTGGTGAAGTCAAGTAGGCAACTAACATTAAAAATGTTTGATAGCTCCAAAAATGAAATTCAATGATCTTAACGCAGAATAATCAAAAATCCTTGGATTAAAAACAACACAGTTCGACTAAAATTTATAACTTCAATTTAAAAAATGTCTATATTAAGATGAAAAAAGATTAAGAAAAAGTCTTGGAAGCAAAACGCTAAAACTAATTTTGTGCTGAACATATCTGTGGCTTGGTGTTAAAAGGTACCCAATGTTAAAATATTCACTTTTGAGAAAAAGGCAATTTGAGTTTTAAGTTTTCTATATGAGTTCATAGTAACATTGGCTAGCAAAACCCTTATGAAGCTGTTCTGGGTTACATTAGACATACGGGCATGTTCTGTATTTCATGTGGAATTAAAATGTGTGGAATTATCAAAGCATTGTAATATTTATTTACAACAACAATGCTTTGATAATTCCGCACATTTTAATTCCACATGAAATACAGAACATGGCCGATAGACTGTTTCAGCAAAATAAAAGAGAGTAAGATCAGTGATTAACTCAAAAACGGCAAAATATTGACATTGGCCCTTTTAGCACCAAGCCAGAGATATAAAACATAGATGCTTAGATCCCACAAAAATAGCAAAGTTACAAGACAGAACTTTTTACATACAAAATTGCTTTTGATCGAAAATATTCTTTTAAATATAAACTGAATTTAAGCAATTACGTAAGAAAGATAACTTCGGATTTTTTCACTTACTGGTTTACAATTTTCTTATTTTTGTTGGGTCTAAACGACTATGTTTCATGTGTTCGACACAAAATTCTGTTTAACCTGTAGGCTTAAAGCAATTTATAAAATTTTTGCTTCATATTTCAAAAATACATAAATTTATTAGTTGTGGGTTAGCTCATCTATATGTCTGCATTGAGGGTGCTGTTGGATGAATGGTTAGCGCGTTTGACTAGAGTCCCTTTTCCGAAGTGCTATTTTTATAAGCAAGATTTTATGCTCTACTTAAGTTTTTCAATCTACAGTAGAACGCATTGCAGAATTGAAAACTGGATAAAAATTCTAAAAGGTAGAATTAGTTAAATCGTTTTATTATTGCGGAAAATCTTCCACAATATTCCCAAACTTTGAAATTCATTTACCCAAACCTATCAGGGGTGTCATAGAAACCAATATTGGTTTTGCTAATTGTCGGTTTTGAAAACCAATATTGGTTTCATTTGGTGTCACGAAACCAAGTTGGTTTTGTGTATTTCGAATGTAAATAAAACCAATATAAAACCAATAACATTGGTTTCTATGACACCAAAGCATTTTTTCTTGTCGGTTTTAAAACCAATTCTGACAATATTGGTTTCTATGACACCCCTGTATATTTTTACATTTATAATATTATAAATTTCGTATCTCGGTAAATTTTTGGAAATTCGCGTCAAAAACAGTATTCTTTTCAAAATTTTATCTAGTTTCAGTAAATATAGGGTAACTCAATTTCCGCCTGCGGAATGTATGGTCGCTTATCACATATAAGTAATTAATCATGTGTTCATTATAAAATGCCTATGTTCGAACACAATGTAACTTACTGACCACATGTTTGATTGCATTGCAACGTCGGTAAGTAAAAGTTTGTTCATACCATAAACGCATGCACTCTTGTTTCTTCTTAACTGAATGTGATTTTGTGTTTATGAGCATTTATTTACCTGTGTTCGTGGGTATATTTTAGCGTTCGAACTAAGAATTTTAAAAGTTATTGCTTTTGAATTAAGTTTTGGATTTATATTCTGTTTTTTACATCCCATTGATGTATATGCCGCCTAAAGTGAAGAAATTGTTTTCTTACTTTTCCGCATTTGTATTTGATTCTTCAACATGTCACCGTATTTATTATATTTGCTCATAGTTATTATGATTGCTTTCAACAGTGTTCATGCTCATAAACACACATGCTAGTTTGTAATCATGTTCGAGCTCACACTTGCTCGCTAGTATTTGTAGTTCTTATATGTTTACTCATCGTTGCTTCAATACAATGAACAGAGTGGAGTGTGATACAAAAAACATCTCTTTAATACAATACATATACTTTATGGAGCCGCAAATAAATGTTATGGAAATTACACACGGAATGACAAATCTATATGTACCCTTTCCATTTTTCTTGAAGGGTATAATCAAGGCGAATTAATATCATCAGGTGGTGTTGATTCTAAAACAATTACAATAATACAATAACATTTGACATCTCAACCATTATGCCAACATAAACAAATTTTGACATACGAGCCTCTAATTTGCGGAAAAAAGTAGAACAGCTGTGTTTATAATATCACCCATATAAATCCACCTTGGGTATAATAAAGAACAAACGAGAACTTCAGAGTAAATGAATATTTTTGTATTAATTTTATTTTTGAATTTAGCTATTTTAACGAATAATCGAATAAACGATTGAAAAAGATTTGTGTTAAGAATATTGCTTTACCGACATTGCTCCGAAAAAATTATCCCAAGTGATAAAAAATTTAATTCTAAGAAAAAAAGTTAGGTACAAAAATCCTTGAAAACGCATATTTTCGGAGTTACGGACGGACCAACAAAATTTTAAAGATCTGGCATTTTCGTGGTAAATTTTTGATTCGGTTTGATTTTTGTTAGTATGCAGGAAATCTTTAGTAGGCGACGGCGTTTTTGGAAATACCAGGGTGAAAAAAATTGTTGAGCCAGGCAGAACATCATTCTTCAGCGAAGCCGCAATTTGACATACATAGAGGAGACAAATTATTAAGCCCGCCCGAAGGCCGGCTAGGCAGAACATCATTTTTCAGCGAAGCCGCTATTCGATATACCTAGAGAAGAAAAATTATCAAGCCCGTTAGAAGATCGGATAGTCTGTAAATCGTTCATATGATATCTACCCATATTGTCTAAAAAAATTTCGGTCCGTAACTCCGAAAATATACCTTTACGAGGATTTTTGTACTTAACATTTTGTCCTTAGAACTAAATTTTCACAATGAACGAAAAAAGGTTAACGTAGACTTTAACGGCAAGTTATGTATGCCGAACTTGCGTTAAAGTCCATGTTAAATTTTAATCGTACGTTGTTAAAAAGGCCGATAGGAGGATTTTTTCGGAGGAATGATGGTCAAATAACCTTGTTCCGTTTTTCCTAATGGTTTATATTTTAAAATTCTTCCTATATATTCCTTGCTTTCTTTATTTTAGTACGATCATTTGGTACAGAAGATCGTGAAACACAATTTCAAATCGCACCTCAAAGCCAAATCTATGATTATATTCTGTTCCGTGGTTCTGATATTAAGGATATACGCGTGATTAATAATAGTCTACCACATCCAAATGATCCGGCTATTATGCAAGTACAATTGCCCAATGGACAACACGTGATGCCACATTTTTCGATGCCAAGCATGAATCCTCAGCAAGTACCTCCAATGGGAACATCTGGTACTTATGGTAATCCTTTTGGTACTATGAGTGGTTTGGGTGCTATTGGAGGCACAGCAGGAACTGGATCCGTATCATCTTTAGCACCAGGCGCTGGTGCTCCGGGGCCATTTATAATGGGTGGTAATCAACAACCTGTGCAGCCACAGCAAAAACCATCCCAAGGACAACAACCACAATCACAACAAAAACAACCAAGTAAGTATAAATAAATGGGTGGTACAAGTAAATAACTCGAATAAATATGTTAATAAATAAAAACAACCCAAGTAATTAATATACAGAATTATCATTTCTACCACCCAAATGGAAAATAAAAAGTTTGTTAGGAGTTTTAATACCGCTACATTAAGTAATGCTTATAAGGACTTGAAGTTACCCTTCAAATCTAAAATAAACAACTGGATCGATGATTTTTCAAAATATGTATTCTTATGCGATTCCATTCATTATATGAACAATTGCAATTTATCATTTTCTGCCACTTACCGTTATTTTATTTCTTTCGTACAGGCTGTAACACTACGGATACTAATAATTTGGTTACATCCTCCTTACTAACCACCGTCGATAGTATTGGGTCGAATCTTAACAACAGCAATAGTGCTCATAATAGTAATAATTCAAACTCAAATACTAACAATAAAAACTGTAGCAACAGCAATCATAGCAACAATGCCATAAACAACGTTGGTCTCCTCGGCATTGGTCTTGGTATTGGTTCAGGTGGTCTTCTTAGTAACATAGGCTTAGGTATTGGTGGAGGTGTTGTTGGCAATAATTCATCTACAGCTTCTGCTGCATCTTCAACAACCAAGAAATTGTCTCTAACTAACGCAACGGCACTAAATGATCACAAAGACCAAGGTGTGAGGGTAAACTTTTCTAATATAAAACATCATACCAATTTCTTTACATATATCCTGTTTAATTTTTATGTTAACATATTTTTAATTTTTTATTTAAAAGTTATAATCTGCATACAAAATTTTTCTTAAATCTTCCAAATCTGGATATCACAATTTATATTATTCAGATAAGAAATTCTGTATCGAATAAACTCACTGCCGTATTCATAACAAACTAAAATGAGTTTGAAATGTATTTTAGGAAAAATTTTTATGGAAATTTGGTCTTAAAACACATTTCAAACCAATTTTATTTTTTCATTAATACGGCAGTCAGTCTTTTGTGTATTGTTGAGACAAGTTTCGTAGAAAAACTTATTTAATCTTTCCGAATCATGTTTATTAGTCATTTCATTTACGAAATGTTCTTGTTTATAATAATTTCAATGTGACTGTTGTAAAATTTCAAAAAGTGTAACAAAAAAAAAAAGGATTTTTGAGAAAAAAGTGACAACTAAATTTCGAATAAAAAGGGAGCACAGTATAAAAATATTCAGCCTGTTCACAGAATCCAATACGGATTGGATTGATATCATGTTCTCTACAAAAAAGGTTGATTGTGTTTATAAAATCCGTTTGTACTTGAATTAGCGAAATTTTCGTTGAGAAACTGAGGCCCCATTTATGACTCTCAACTAAATTGATAGTTGAGTCGTAGGTGTCAAATTCTTATTATGGATTACAACTTTCATCAAAGTGATACAACTGTTTTTTATCAGTTGTGTTTTGGCTACTTTTGCTTACTTTTAAAATGGAAATTTTTGTCGCCAATCTATCACATTTGCCGGAATTAATTGTACATGAATTGGAGTTCAGGAACACTTTCATTTATGCATTTAACAGGTGGAACAAAATTAGCCTAGCCTCTAATCACTAAATACACAACTTTGTAAAAGCTTTTTGAACAAAGCAATTTCGTTACGTTTTCATTTCCAATTCCGTTTCCAATTCAGATAAACTTGAACTTTTTACTTCTTTATAGAACTTAAGTAGCTCTAAAATAAGTAAAAGGGAAGAGAAAATTGAACTGTATCGTTCTAAAATACAAACGCTACGAAAACTAGATTTTTCTGAGGAAATGCCCATATTGATAGCCAATTAGTTAGCCTTTTTTTTTAAAGAACATCAGCAAGTTATTTTGATGGAAAGTTTTGTTGTGCTTTTTCATCTGATATCTTAGCTAATTGTATTTAAGAAATAAAAATATATTTTTTTGATCGTTAATAAAACTGTGTATCACGCGTTAACATTTTAATAAACAGCTCGGCATTGAAACAAGTTCTTATGACCAATGAATTCTCGAGATTATACATACTATGTTTTTTCATGTATATAAATAAATAAACTAATAAGAAATTTATCATTTGACATATTGTCATAATTTTATTTTAAATGAAATTTAAATATTTGTGAACTCTCAAATGGTTTTTAAAAGTTTGTACATAAGATAAAGGGTTTGTAACTGTTCAAAATTGTGGTTAAAGTCTACTGATGAGTTGGTAAAGCACCAACGAAATGCTGCATATAGACAATTGCTTAAACTCCAGCAAGTAAATTCAATTTAAAATAAATAAACTAATAGTAAAAGAAAACATTTTTAAGCAAAATTTTATTTAAATGGTCTAACTCTGTATGGGAGCGGCAATGTCCACTTTTCTAATCATAATTGTTGTTCAAATGCCCACTTTTTTATCATAATTTTTTATTGTGATGGTATCGCAATGTGTGTACAAAGCTTCACAAGAATCGGCTAAATATACAGTTAGGAACAAAATTGTTCAAAAGATTATCGAAAATTTAACAATCTTGGAAAACCGATAATGGACACATTTTCAAAACTCTTCAAATTAATCAGATACTATGGCATATTGTTACATATTATTTTGCAATATTTGTTTTTACGGACCGATTTTTTACGTGCATTTTTAAGCCATACGTGTAAATTTCTATGGATTTATAGAAAAATTTAATAAATTACATTTTATCTCTATCGGGTGAGTTCTGTATTCCATGCGGAAATAAAATGTGTGAAATTAGCAAAGCATTGTTGTTGCAAATTATTATTTATACCAACAATGCTTTGGTAATTCCGCACATTTTAATTCCGCATGGAGTACAGAACATACCCGTATAAGTCTTTTTCTAAAAATAGGTAAAAAGCCTTTGTAGTATAACTGTTTTAGAAATTTCGTCAATATTTTTAAAAATTTATTCTTATTCAGACGGCAAAAAATTAGACTCGCTTTGGATAAAAATAATGGAAAAGCTTACGTAAAAGGAATAGAATTTTGTAGAATTACAAAAATTTATGGAAATTGTCAATTAAATAAAGCAGTTTTCAAAATATGCGAGCAGACTGCAAAACATTAACTATTACTGCTGCATTAAATTCATCAGTTGAGGCTATGCAGATACTGAATTTGGAATATAATTTGAATAACAATACCAAATAAGAATAAATTTTTAAAAATATTGACGGATTTTCTAAAAGACAATTATACAAATTTTACTTATTTTTAGAAAAAAAAACATGTAAATTTATTAAATATTTTTATAAATTCACGCCAGTGGTTATAATTATTCACTCGTATGGCTTGAAAATTTACGTAATATTAGAGTAAAAATAAGCAGTTCGTAAACACAATTATTGCTAAATAATACGTAACAATATTTGAAGAGCTTTGAAAATTATGTCCATAACGGGTTTTCCAAGATTGATTCATTTTCGATAATCTTGTGAACAATTCCATCCCTAACTGTAAGTATGTAACTGAAAAAGAAGATGGCGTGGAAAAAAGAAAGAAGGCGTGGACCGGCCCACTCATGTGTTGTCACGGAAACTCAATGTGTATGCAAAGTTTCATAAGAATCGGTATAGTGGAACTAGTAGAAAATCTGTCGCGAGATGTGCCATTAACAAACTACTAACATTGCAAGTTAAATAGAAGATTTTAAAATATTGTGTTTCTGCTGTGAAACGAACCCGTGCTACAGCTAAGCCATTTTCTACTTATTTTTTTAGCTGCTTAAACTGTACTTACTTCTGGAAAATATGTCAATGTGATGCTTTAATTCCTTTTTTGCATGGCTCACAACCAACGGTGGACTATGTATGAAGGTTGTAAACAAAAATCCATAGATTTCAATCGAACATAAATAAGTTGTTTGTTTCATTGATTGCTAAGTTTTTTTTACTATTTATGCATTTATTCATGTAATTTTCATTGTTTGTTTGAGAGTTTTTATATAAGGGTGAGCTCCAAAATGTCATTTTCAATGCACCTGAACAATGTAATGCATTCCTAAACGCAACCATGTAAACATTGACAATATCACACGTACCCAAATGTATAACAAAAACAAATTTTGTATCAATAATTTTGTTGCTGTCTTTTTTTTTACAAGTAAACACACAGTTGGTTACTTTGTAACAAAACCGCATCACTGCAATTTTTTGACGTTTTGGAACTGGCCTATAATCATTCAAGTTTGAAAATGATTCAATGATGATGGTTCAAATTCTAACGATGTGTTGGCATTAGCACCAAAAATACAGGCATATAAAATAGGTGAAATCCTATATCAAAGGCGGAGTGCATGGCGGGATTAAGTTAGCATTTTTATTAGACCTACAAATGTATTTTTGACATGGAATATCTATCAACAATAATGTTATAGAGGATTAAGTTAGCATTTTTATTAGACCTACAAATGTATTTTTGACATGGAATATCTATCAACAATAATGTTATAGATTTTGAAAAACCGTAAAACATTAAGTATACCTTGCGAATTACATTATTGCTTTATGTTAAGTAGATCCTTGGTCTATTGTGGCTTATGTGTCAAAGCATTTCATAGTAGATGATTTTTTCTTGTGTTTTCCTTTTAAGATATATCGTCAGTTGTTCCTTAATTTATAATTATTTTCCTGCGATTTCCAATAAAAGCTTTTAAATCAGAGTAAATTATTTAACTTTTTTGAAAATTATACGTATTATTCTGGTTGTCAATTATGAGCAGATTATAAGTTATTATATTTGATATTTTGTTTATTTAGTACCTATAAAACTTCATTTCATTTATTTCGTTTTAAGTATTGTTTTTTTTTGCAAATACACATGAAAGAAATATAAGAAAAACTTCAGTTGCAAATACAATTTATTTTTCTCTTCTTACCAAATGTTAACTTAATAAAGTTTCCGTAATAGACATGCTGGCTGGTGCTTCACGTTCAACGACGCCCATAAGTCTTATCTCTCGAAAAAGTCCTTCGGCTGACATTGGTGTCCAAGTGAACCAAAATCAACAACAACATCAGCAAACGCATCAGCAAACGCACCAACAACATCACAGTAATCAAAATCAACACCATCAGCAACAACAACAGCAACTACATCATCCGAACCATCATAATAATGCTAACCATGGCGGTGGTGGTGGTCAATCGCGCGATGCTGGTCATAAGCGGCAAAATCATCAAAATCAACGTGGCGGCAATCAACAGCGCAACAACGATAATTATCGTTCCAACCGTATGATGGACAATTATAATAGCATGAGTCATTACAATCAACGCAATAATCAGGGTGGTAATTCAAATCGCCACAATTGGAATACACATCGTGGCGGCAACATGTCGAACAACAACATGCGTAACTATCTAATGGGATCATCACGTGCTAATATGCGTCACATGATGGTAAAATTTTTTATAATGTATACGCCAAGTGGAATTGCTAAATTGTTATATATTTGTAGGGTTATAGATCGACTAATGGTCCCAGTGGCATTCAGAAGCCTTCACGCAATCCCATCAAATTTGAACAAGATTTTGATTTCGAACAAGCAAATACAAAGTTCGAAGAACTTCGCTCTCAACTATCGAAACTTAAGGTGGGCGATGAACCCAAATCAGAACAGGTATCCTTTTTTAGTTTCATTTTTTTATTGTTTTTTTTTTTTTAAATATTTTTTGTGCATTCGATAATTGGATATTTGTTGAATATTTGCCTTTTGTTTTGATTAATATTTTAAAATGCTTATTTTGTCACTGAAAAACAGAAATTGTGCAAATTTGTTTCAACGAAAAACGATAACACCGAAGATATTTTTAACTTTTGTTTTAAAACCACTTACAATTCGATTTTTCTATTTCAAAGTTGCATAACAAATGTTATTTACCAATTAGTTTAGTAAAATTAACGAAAAACGAAGAAAACTCCGTTGAAAGTTAATTTATGGTTTTTGATAAAAACGAGACAATGCGGACTCGATTGCTCTCATGAAATTTGTTGTTATTTTAAAGGTAAATTAAGTAGAGAATGTCCATTCAAAAACGGAAATGAGTTTTCATGAATTCCAATAATTGGAATTGATTGTTAGAAATTCCTATCCATATTTTTATTTATTATGGATAAGATATGAATGTAAATAAACAAAGTTAAAATTTATTTTTATTGGTTTTTGTTTTAAGGGAAAGTATAATATTATATAATCACCATAAAATAAAAACCGGCACTGTATCATATGCACTCTTTCATAAATTTAAGGAGATAAATATTAAGTCAGATATAGAGAAAAAAATGCAAGTAAATTTCGGCATTTTCTGTCTAGTTTCCTAACTTCTTGGAGGACTCTTTAAGATATATGAACGTGTACGTGTTATCACTTATGCTTCGTACTCATTTGACATTTCTTTTGTTGTCATTTTGTGGCGTCATATTTCAAATTAACAACTCAATGCAAAAAATGACAACATGTTGTCATTTTGTTTTTGTGGCTGCAATATTGTCGCATTATTGTGACAAACATACACATTAGACGCGCAAACAGTTTGCCACGCACCGAAAAACAGCGGAAGTGGCAAACGTTGCCGCTAGGACATACTATCATGTATGCTTCCGATGTCATAAAATGGCATAGTGTGTACGTAGGTAGCATTAGAATATAAACTTTATCTGATTCAAATCACACAATAACTAATCATGTAATATATTTGTTTTCCATTTTCGTTACTATTAATTCTACTATGCTCCCACCACAACCTTGCAACAATTAATCAACCCGACGCTACTGTCCAAAACAAAACTAAAAACTTAACCTAAAAAATTGGCTTATTATACTCAAACTTCCACACCTATTCCCGTTACTATCTACACTACTGCACAACCTCAACCCAAATGCAACATTAACTACATACACACCATCTATCGAAATTGTTTCCGCTCGATTTGTATATATAAAATAAATGTGATTTGTTCAATATTTCGTTTTTTTAAATATTGTTCATTAATAAAAAAAAAATTGGCACAAACTAAACCTTTGTATTGAAAACAATCCAAAATGCGGGTGTGTATGTATGTGTACTGTTCAATAAAATGTGCCTTTATAAATGGAACATAAATAAAAAAAATTAAAGTGTTCTTCGCCTACTCCTACTTCTTCACAGATGAATGGCGAAACTGATAAAAAAGATGATTCCGGTAATGAAACTGGAGCTGGTGAGCATGAACCTGAAGAAGAGGAAATTACTGTTGGATATGATAAGACCAAATCATTCTTTGATAATATCTCCTGTGAAACTGCACAAGATCGTACAAAGAACAAGAATTATGATTGGCGTCAGGAACGAAAATTGAATAGTGAAACATTTGGTGTTTCATCTACAAGGCGTGGAGGGTAAGATTACCATGCGAATATTTGTAAATAATATTGGACAAATACCATTTTAATTGCAGTTACCGAGGACGTGGCAGCAACTATTACAATAATCGTAATATGAGTAATTATAACGGAGGTGGTTACAACAATCGTGGCTATCGTGGCAATAATTACCGCAATCGCAGCAACAATCGCAGTAAAATGCATAACAATCGTGATGGCAGTTCATCGAATGGTGTCGGTGGTAATATCAACAATGCTGCTAATAACTCCACGGCTAACAATAATGTTGCTATTAATTTGAAAAATCAAACGCAACAGCCTTCAACTCTGGGTTCAGCTTCAAATCATACTGCTAATACAACTCCAGCGACTACATCAAAAACGGTGTCTTCAGGTTTACAAGAGACTAACAATCAACCACAAATGGCTGCTGTTGGTGCAGGTGAGTTGAACATTATTATTATTGGCTTGGCCTACCGGCCGACCATTTTGCAAAAATATTAGTTACCCAAAAAAAAAAATAAAATAAAAATAAATGAACGCGTTTCGAACGAAATATTGTTTCATGATTTCTTGAGCATTTGTTTCTTCGAACGCATTCTGAATGTCATTGTAAATCGTAAATAAAGCTACATGTAGTTTTTGAACTCATTAAAAACGCATGCGATTTTACTAGGTAATATATTGCATAAAATATCCACCGAAAAAGGCATGCAAAAACGGAATTAAAGCATCACATTGACACATTTTCATAAAAAAAGTTTCAGCTCCAACAAAAATAAGAGGATAATAAATAGCTCAGTTGTAGAGAGCATTTCTTAGCAGTCAGAAGAACTTGGCCCGTATCTCAGCTGCGGCAATATTTTTTATTTTTGTTTGTTTTATATATACATGAAAAACGTCTTCGAATCAGGGAACTAGTATAGGTTCAATTCATTCATTTTAATGGAGATCAATTTATTTAAATTCCCGCACAACACATACAATTAATTATACAACACATACAATCCAATAACACGCTAATGTAAAAATCAAGTATGTTTCACCTAAATCGAACCAGTTCGTCATTACTTGAACCCGTGATTATACACATGATTTGTCATGTTATTTTTGCTTGGTAGGAGTAGATAATGTATACATACATATTTTGGTTCTCCCCTTTATTATTATTTTTTTCATTTATTTTTAACAAACACAACCCGCGAAGCGATAAGCTTGTCTGCAGAAAACACCCAGGGCTCTGGCGGGAATCGAACCTATGACCTGTGGAGTCCAGAGAAACAAGCCGATCGGCTCAAAGCCGGCTTAAGAGCCGCCGCCGACTTTCAATGCAACTTCAAGCCGCCTCCGATCCATGCAGCTAGCCTCGGCTAAAATTGCAGCCGCCTAATTGTTTTTTTAGTTGCAAATTTGTACTATATATTAAAAATTATGCGAAAGTCGCCACTGCTTGAAATAACAAAAAAGAATGAAACCGAGAAAAATATAACGTTTTTTTGATAGCAGCATTCATCAGCCGTCCTGTATTTTGTGTATATGAACAATTATCTTTCTTTGAGTATAATTTTATTGATCTACACTCCACAAGAATTAAATTCTATAGATGAATTAAATAAATCTAAATCTAAATCAATCAGGCAATTACTGCCTGCCGGTTAATTAATTATTGTGTAACCTTCTTTGGGAAAGGGATAGTGTAGAGAGAACAGATGGTGAACTGGGAGATAAATAGAAAGGTTAATTATGCTTCAAAAATATAGATATATCTATATCGAAATATCGCTATTTTTATTGGATATCGATGCTGATCGATATTGAAAAATATATCGATATATTTTATCCCTAGTGCTACTTTGGCGTCAGGTCCAATGCAACTTTGGCGTCAGGTCCAATGTCAATTACAAAATTTAGGATCTAATCACCATCTAGCAGAATTGATCGAAATTTTTCATTTTGGCAGCCACGTAAACCAACCAACACATAGCGATCCTTTATTAGTCTAAATCGGTGGCTGCCGAAAAAAACAAACAAAACACTTATCTCTTATTTCCTTCCTAATACGTATCACATTCTTTGTTTGATGGATATAAATAAACAAAAATGAAGGATTCAGTTTTAAAACATTTTAATTACAAACTATTTTTTTCGCAAACGATTTTTGTTAAAGTGGCTTGTTTCTTTTCATTTGGTTACATTTGTAAAACATATGCTCGTAAATCATTACAATTTGCTAGAAAATTACGATTCGATTCATATCGTATGCGGTGATTTGCTTACTCAAACCGTATCGATACGATAGTGTACTCGATATCGAATGCCCTGCATATTAATTAGCTTTTTTAAAATTTCAATTATATAAAATTTATAGAACTTTTTGGATAACACGAGTAATTAAATCAATTGCGAAATTAATTGAAAGCTATTATATTTTTTGGTAAATGTTTTCAGGGATAATTTTTCTACTAAATTAAGAACTTATTTTTAAAGTTTTGTTATATTGAAAATTAAATTTATTATTTTTTTGTTTTGTTTACTTTTAGGCCAATAATCCTTTGTGTTGGTATCTACATGAGATAAGTTCAAAAAAATTCATTAAAAAATCATCATAAGGAATTTTTATTACAAACGTATAAATACATTTTGTATATCAAAAGTATTTTTTAAACTGCTGACGTCCTTCGCTCCCATCTACGAAAAAAAAACCTAAAATATATAAGTGAAAAATTATACATAACATAGAAATCGCCAAGTAAAAGATGAACAAAATTGAAAAGGATATACATACATAAAGAACATTTTATATTACTAAATACATTATACATAGTAGCTATTCATTAAAAGTGGAGTATGTTAACTTTTTTGCAAAAAAGAAAAATCACAAATTATGGGTTAAAAAGGCAGCACATAAAGCATTAATATTTAACAAAAAAGAAGAAGAGAAAAGAAAATAAACATTTAGAAGATGTTAGAATAAAATAGATTTAGAGAAAACAAAAAAAAACTAAATGAAAGGATAATAAGTAACAATTTATATTTGAAAGAAATGAAATAAAATTTAATAAAAATAAAATACATATTCCTCCAAAAAATACTGGAGAAAAATAATGAAAAAAGGAAATTGTTTAAAAGATATATACATACATACTACATAATAAAAAGGCGCTTTAAAAACTGAAAAGGGTATACAATTTTTTAATTTAAGAACGAAGAGAGGAGAAGTAAAGGGAAGGTAGAGAGAACAGAGAGTTGAAAATTGTTTGAGATTTACAAAAAAATAAAAAATATTTCTTGTGGAAGTTGTCGCGCATTGCATTTATTGGAATTATACTCGTAATCAATTTGAATGCTGAATATGTATGAATAATTATAAAATGAAATTAATTTGAAGGTAAAATAAACCGCATCAATCTTTGAATAAACACAAACAAAAAGTTAACGAAACATGTAAATCTAACATTTTTTTTATAAATATTTGCATATATGTATAAGTAATAAATTAACATTAAAAGTTGCATGTTTAATTGGTTCACACAGAAGAAACTGCTAATAGAAAGAACGTAGAGAGTGGGCTTTTGGATTACTATGAAACATACATATTAGAAATGAATGTAATTAACGGCGTTAGTTTAATAATTAATTAGAACTGTTTATTGTTTTAAATTATATTTTATAGTTTAAGTTTATCTTGTCGCAACGACTTAACGATTTTCCTCCAAAATAACAAAAACACAAACATTGGACCTCAATACTAAGAAAGAAACGAAATAATTAAAAACGAATTCGCCTAAAACGATATTCTAAAATTTTGAAGAAAAAATAAAATTCAAAGAATTTTATTAAACAATTCGTTTTTAAATATATAGTAAAAATTTTTATTAAATTAATTTACACACTGTTTTTAACACAATTTTTGCCTAATTATGTTGAAAATAAAATACTAATTTTCATAAGCTTTATTATTTGTTTTACTTTTTACTTTATAAGAAAAGCCTTTAAAACTTATTAAGAAATGTAAACCCAACAAAACAAGACTTAAAAAATGTAAAATCTTTATTATATTTCCTAATACCCCTCACCACCCACCTCACGTCATTTAAATAAATAATATTTTTCTCAGTCTCTTTGATTTAAAATCAAAAGGAATTAAAAATAAATTCTAAATTAACATTCATAAATTTCAACATTTAAAATTATTATTAATTGTATTTATGCTAAACAACAAGCGCCAGTGTTTAACATTTTGTTATTTATAATTATCTTTTTAAGTTTATTATATAAAAAAAAAACAACTACATTTTGCCTCTCTCTCTCTCATTCTCTCTGCATAACATTTTTTATAAAGACCTTAAAAAAAGAGATAATCGATAACTCCACAATATATGCTTTTACTCATCTTATCAGAAAGTAAAATTTTGTATTACCATCGGAATAAAGCTCACTCTCTGTTATTATTACTATTAGAGAAAATACCAAGAAACCACAAAAATATATTAAAAATTTTATTATATATAAATTTTAAAATGCAAAAACAAAAATATATATACACAGAAATATGTATTTTGAAATTATCATTAAATTAATAACAAAACAACCGAAAAATAAAGTTAAAATCATTGTCAAGATAAATTATAAAACAAATTAATAAATAATAAATTTGTGTAGCATATAAAAAGGTTTATAAAAGTTTTATCATTATTATTAAAATTAAAGAGAATTAAAAAAAAAATCATTTTACGTGTATAATTTTTTCGTTAACTAAACAATTATTCAAATATTTATACTATTTTATGCAGCAACTTGTGGTTGATTATCAAGTTTTTGTTTGATTTAATTGCATTATCAATAAATTTGTTACAAAATACAACACTTTATTGAAATCTACGTTATCATTGTTTATGTTATTTGTCTGCTATGGATGCTATCTAGGGTTTCTAATTTCTCGGACTTTTTCCATTCCCGGGAAACGGGAAATAAAATTTCTTATTCTCGGTATTACGGGTAATTTTTGAAAATTAGTAATTTGAATCAAACGAGTTCAAGATAAGAATTACAATTTGTTTTTTAATAAAAATATAAGAATAAAAGCAAGTTTATTCATTCTGAAAGCAAATACATACATATACACATTTAAAAACTAATTAAAAATTATAAAATTCATGTGTGTAGGTATGTATGTTCTTTTTTTAAATTGTCCAGATCACATTATCACAGTGCAATTTATGGGAACAAAAACAAAATTTTAACAATTGTGGCCCCTATTATGAGTTGCATTCGATGTTCGATCTTCGCTGGCTATCGAACATCGAGTATCGAATGTTAAATTCGTACTATGAGCTGACAGCACTATCGAAAATTTGCAATCGAACACAATTTTGCTTTTCAATTATTTCTTTTATAAATTTGTAAACAAACAATATTTATTTATAGCGCCAGCTGATAAATACGTATTATTGTGAACAATCCAAATAAGAAAAAAAATCACAATAGCGTTATTTTTATCGAATGTACGCCACAACAGCAGATGAAAATTCGTTCGATAAGCTAATTCGACCACAATCGATAATCGAAAGTTGCTCATAATAGGAACCTGTATCTCTGAAATGCTCCTGAAATGTGCACCAACCCAAAGTTATACATTTTATAACGGTCTATATTATACAGGCACATATCGATAATTTATTGGAACGTACTTATATCTCGAAAAAATTAAGCTTGGAAAGGAACGTACTTATCAGGGGTGTCATAGAAACCAATATTATCGAAATTGGATTTGAAACCGACAAAAAAAAAATACTTTGGTGTCATAAAATCCAATGTTATCGGTTTTGTGTTCGTACTTGAATTAGTTTCGGTTTTAGGTGTCACAGAAGCCAATGTTGTCGGTTTTGTTATTGGAAATAAACCAATCAGCTTACAACTGTCGTTTTGTTATTGGAAATAAATAAAACAAGCTAAAAGCTTCATTTTTCATTTTATTTTTTCAACACAGTGCTCATTTTATTTATAAAAATTTAATTGTATAATAGTTAAACAACAATTTTATTATATTTTCAATAAATTCGTTTTATATTTTCACAAAACAATAAAATTACACAAATGTACAAAATACAACGATAGAATGTATTTCGCACATCTTATTTTCTTTTCTATAACTTTTTTTGATTAAAAACATAAGTTTTAACTAAACTTTAACACAAATACCATAATTGACCAAATTTTCAAACAAAAAAATTACATTAAAAGTAGATCAACAAAAGGTAGTCGCAAAAGAATTTGCCGTGGAGAATTTGTATTTGGGCTGTCAAAAAAGCTGATACATTAGCACAGTTGACAGTTCAAGTATTAAAAAGAGTTCGTGGTTAGCTGAGCTCTCGAGGCCACCTGGTATTAATTCTCCTTACAAATGAGCGAAACATAAAACAGCTGATTCGAATATCGGTTTTATTTGCATTCGAAAATAACAAAACCGACTTGTTTTCATGACACCAAATGAAACCAATATTGGTTTGTAAAACCGGCAATTAGCAAAACCGACTTGGATTCTATGACACCCCCGAATATATCTGTACCTTTGAAATTTGCGATCCGATTACAAAATGATGTATGTAAAAATCATAGAGGAGAACCTAAGCTTTAAGAATGATGAAACTGAGACCACCCTGATGAAACACACGGTGAGCTATAGGGTGTCAAAGTTTACTATCTCGGGCATGATAAATTTTGTTGGCCTCATAACTTTTACAAATATTATCCAATTTCAATGAATTTGGATATGTTGTAAAGCTTATTAAGAGACAAAAAAAAACATACTTTGTTTCACTAATATCCCTAATATGTTCAGATATTTATAAACTTTAGTTTTTAGCCATGACTTTGTTCCTCATTTCGTAAATATCCCCGTTAATAGCATAGCCGAAAATTTCAAAAAAATATTTTATGATATTAAACAAAATCCTTGATAATATGCGGAAGAAATTTTCAAGTTATCTCAATTCATGTAGCCGCGAATTCTTTACTATTTATTAAAAAATATGACAATACTCTTATATTTAAAAAATTTTAACGGTATATTGAATGGGCATTTTTTTACGAATTTTTAATAAAAAAAAAAACGTGCAGAAAATGCGAATTTCCCATTTTTAGCGCGAAGCTGTACATAGAAAAAAGTAACTTTCATTTTCTGTAAAGGAATTCAATGAAATAGTAAATATTCGCCCATGTTCTGGAAAACGCAGCGTTTTCAAACCACTTACGGTTTGAAAAACGCAGAACGCATTTCGACATGTTCTCAAAACCGGGCGATTTGCTAGCGTTTTGCTATTTTCCGAAGTTGTGTTCGAGCAATGAAAACATATTTTTTATTATAACAAAACATAAACAAACAAATAAATTTTAAATTAAAATCCCTACAGCGTTCCTGCTTGCTATACTGGCTTTAAAAAAACTACAATCATCGCCAGTTCATAAGTAGACAATTGAGACAGGCAATTGACAAACTCAAAGCAAATTTAAAAATTGCATGTTTGAATTAAAATCATGAAAAAACGTTACAAGTTTTTCTTCAAATAAAAAGAAAACATATTAAATTTAAATTGTGCATGATTTTATTTTCTCTTTAAGGTGCAGATTAAATAAAGTAGACCAGATCGCTTCAGTATACACTAGCGGTTTGAAAACGCCAAATTTCTAGCGTTTTCGTTTGTCAGAACACCTGTTTTTTAATGCTGACTTTAGACGACATGTTTTTTACATATGGCTTGTTAGGTGTGTGAGACATATGTAACTTCGCATGCTTGTCAAAATTGTCAATTTACAGACGGTTTATAATATTTGCTTTCACACGTACATGTTCAATTACATCTGACATAACCTCTGAGTGTTCACAACAGCTGAGTTTTTGCACAATTTTCGTAAATATATAAAGCGCTCTTTGCTTTTTAATGTTTTTACAGCCAAACCACACTTTTGATCATTTAATACAGCTGATGTCAGATGCCTTGTCAGATGAAAATAGAACACGCTCTAATTGAAAATTTTTCATCTGACTTTGCTTCTGTAAATGTCATCTGACAATGTTTCATATGTTTCACACGGCATGTATCACTTTTGCAGTGGGAAATTTGACAAGTCAGATGTAAAATACATGTCGTCTAAAGTCAGCATAAGCGATATGCGTTTTTCAGAACATGGACAATTTTGTCTAGGAACGGACCTACAAACAAATTTGTAAATATAACAAAAAGATCTCAACAATTTCATTAAAAAAACGTGTTTTTTTCAGTGAACAAATTGTTTAAATCTATAAAACCACCAAATTTTAAGTAGTTTGGCATTGATTTTTAGTTGCATATTTTTGTATATTT
The DNA here is from genome assembly GCA_956483635.1 of Panzeria rudis. Classification (NCBI taxonomy): domain Eukaryota; kingdom Metazoa; phylum Arthropoda; class Insecta; order Diptera; family Tachinidae; genus Panzeria; species Panzeria rudis. The sequence continues at coordinate 182,740,341 of OY101448.1, forward strand.
TGGTGGTAAGTGCATATTTTTGCCCATTTTGGCAATAAATGCATATTTTTGGAGTAATAATAATTCTTTAATGCCTATTTCTCAATTTTAAAATAAAATATTAATAGGCCGATTATGGATTGCGACCGAGCCTCAATTGGGTTGCCAGTTGCTGAAAATGATACTACTGATAGCAACTGGCAATTGAGAGCTGTCAATTTCAGTTACTATTTAGTGCCTTTCTGGCAACCATTAATTTTCAGTTATCGGCTGGCAACGCAACTATAGTTCGGTTGCATTAAATAATAGACCCAATTATGTTTCTTTTATGTTTTTCTTCTCTAAAATAATAAAAAATTAAAAAAAAATATTTTCATATTATTTTAGTTTTGGTACTTTGTTTGTTCTGCGCATATTTTTAATTTTTATGTGCATTTGTTTGTTAAGTGCTTAAGTTAAATTTTTACTTGCATGAAAGTCCGAGCCCTGCTTATAAGTTTCTTATTTTAGTCAGATCTTAATGACTTGATGTTTCGTGTGCTCGACACAAATTTATCTTTAACTTGTAGGCTTAAAACAATTTTATACAATTTTGGTTCCACCTTAACGGGGAAAGTAAAAATTATGAATTAAAAATAATTCTTGCAAAAAACCGACTACAAAATAGGTGTGACACTGCCCCCATATTTTATCATCATGTACTTTTACGAGAACTAATTGTGTGTGCGCGAAGTTTCGGTTAAGTAGAAGTAGTTAAGTAGAAGTAGTTAAAATGAATATTTACTTTTTCTAACCACAATGATGTATTGTAACGATAACTAAGTGTGTATGCAAAGTTTCATAAGTATCGGTTAAGTAGAAGTAGTTAAAATGCATATTTACTTTTCATGGGCGTGGCACTGCCCACTTTTCTAAACATAATGTTGCGTTGTAACGATAACTAAAGGTGTATGCAAAGTTTCATAAGCATCGGTTTAGCAGAAGCTGTTGAAAAAGAATATTTACTTTGCATGGGCGTGGCACTGCCCACTTTTTTAATCATGATGTAGTATTCAAACAGTCCGAAATCAGTTCATAAATGGCGGAGTTTTGAGGGAACATACATAAAAAAAAATACATGAATTGATAACCAACCTTTCTCCTTTTTTTGACGTCGGTTAAAAAATATAAAAATGCATTTTTTTTATTTTAAGGAATGTAACTTAATGAATTTCCTAAGTACATATGGAACTGTGTATGTGCATGTATATACTTACAAGAAATCATATACATATAATCATAGAAATGAAATGGGGTGTATTTACAATATCTCGCTTTCTACGAAATATTTTCTTCAAAATCCCGCTTTTCAATCGTTGTTGTCCCGCTTTTTGCAAAAACATTCCGATCACGCTAAACAAATACTAAATTAAAAAAATCTTTTTTCGTTTACTTTCACTCTAATGTGAGGAGGATACCTTCAAAGTACCATAAGTTTTCCTGGAGTAGTTAGTTGTATTTATTATGTCCAACATTGGAAATAAAGCTAATTATCTAATATTTTAGAATCCATTAAGAATTATTAAAATCGTCTATACGAATACAAGATTATACGATTTTAAACATCAGTAGATTTAAGTAAGTGCAATTGCTGTTTTGAATTTTCTCAAAAACATTCAAATTTAACGTACCGTGAAATTTTTTGTGTTGACAAATTGCACAAAATTTTTCCATTTTCCTATTCGGTGGGAAGTTCTCTTTCACATTTGATTTAAATTTTTGGGAAAAATTAGAGTCCGACCGAAACCAGTTTTTTGAGGCCGAACCCGAACCGAACCTAATATTCGGCAAAAAGGCCGAATATTCGGCCGAATCCGAAACTTGCCGAAACTTTTTTAGCAATAACTGATATTGACATTTTAAAAACTTAACAGAACTGAAAAGTCATTTATTTTATTAACGGCCCTTTTCACAATGTGATTAAAAGTTAATGTGGTCCTTAATGGCAACTTCGGCATACAAAACTCTCCGTTAAAATATACGTTAACTTTTAACTGTACACTGTGAAAAAGGGCGTAAGAGTATTTCTACATACATACAGTGTCAGTCAAAATAATAGTAGAAATTTAATAAATTTCATTTCATCGAGCAAATATAAAACTTAAAAATTTACGAGCATATGACTAATGAAAACTTGGCATGAAATTAGCTTAAATGATGAATAGAACTGGAATATTGGGTTCGCTACAAATACATTGAGTAGTGTTTTTCACTCTATTGATGATGTTACAAGAGCACCAATCAAAAAGTTGAGTCGGAATAACTAAAAAGATGTAAAGTGGAATATTTTGACACTATCTTTGACACTAAATTTATACGATTTCATTCATTTTTACTACAGTGCAGTTTTTGTCTGCGCCCACGTTTCATCGATGATATACACAACAAAGAACTTTTCTCGACGGTATTGAATTATCGTGAATATTGAAAATGAGCTTTCTTCATGTTTTGAAATTATTTAAAAAAAATTATTTTAAAAAACAAATAATCAATTTCAGTGCAAAATTGCAGAAATAAATTCAATAGCGAAAAATCGATTTATTATGATATAAAATAGATTTTCGATTGGAATCGAAATCGGTTTACCATTCCTTAGTTTATGCTATTTATTTTGGCAACAAACAGTTGAATGCTTTTATGTTACTATGTATAGGAATCTTTTGGTTGCGCTTTATAAAACTAAGTAAAATTTTCAGTAAATTTGAAAAGATATCGGACGGGAGAAAGCAGATTTATGGCGGTGACATATTTTAAATTTGGAAAATACTATTTCGATTAACTTCCTTATTTATAGAGAATAAAAAGTTTCGCTTTCGGTATTCGGCCAAAAAGTGGACCTGAGCCGAATATCAGCCGAAACCACAATTTTGGCAGAATTCGAAACCGAAACCGAATAGTCGGTCGGACTAGGAAAAATCCAAAAAAATTTTTTTTTCAATTTTGCCCGCCTAGATTGAACAAATCAATAAATAGTACCTGCCTGTGCAACGTTTGTTAAAAGTTTGGTTTTAACAAGATCGCATTGTTGTTTCTCCAAAGTAAGTGATTGTGCATCAGAAAATTACCTTTGTTTTCTAATCAATCTAAATTATGATGCCTTTAGGTCAGTTTTAATTAATTCAACCAAAACATAAAATATTATTTGATGACAGTTTAAAGAGCTGATCTTATCACAACACAAACAAAGGAAATATGCAATTTCCAAATTTAAAAGTTAAAAGGTATAAAAGCAAAATTTAATAAGGTTTCGACAACAGTTTCACTTAAATCGCTTTAATAACACCACCAGCAATATAAATATTCTTCAAAATGTTCGATTGGAATAATAAACATGTTGTTTATGTTGGAGGCTTCAGTGGTATTGGTTACCAATGCTGCCAAATGCTAATGAAGAAACCAATTAAGGTAAGTCTAAGAAACAAAGAAATTTAATTTAAAAGAGGTATATCTCACTAACACGAGTGTAATAAAAATGTATACAAGGAAATGCACAAATTGTTAAAAATCTTATTTAGTTTAAGAAATTTAAAAAGTGTGTGGCAGAAGTCCTAACTTTTTCATAATTCTTTTGTTAAGTTTTTGGTAATTTTTTAAAACTTATGGCGTTTTCTTTTCTACAAAAGTGTATTGCACTATTTGCCCTTTTTAATGAAAATTTGCAATATAATCATGTTTTGAAGAAGTGAATTTATTAGAAATTATTGTATGATCCCTTACGCAGGGAAATTTTTCCTTTAAAGGAATGCTAAATTGCAATTTTTTTTTGAATAAAAAGTAAAAAAATGTCACATTTTTTTTGTAGAATAGAAAACGCCATTAGCTAAGCCTTCTTTATAAATTAAGGCAACGATATCTAAAAAGATCATAAAAAAATAAAAAATACAAATTTGTTATATTTTAGTTCTTAATTGTTTGTGGTCGTATGGAAAATGTTGAAATGCTTAAAAAACTTCAGGCTATTAACAGCGCCGTGGAGGTAATGTTTGTCCAAGTAAATATTGCAGAGCATTCAAGCATTGTTAAGGCTGTGAAGCAAGTTGTTGACCACATTGGTCATGTTGATGCTTTGATCAACGGTGCTGCTGTATTAGCGGATAAAGATGTTGAAACAACTGTGGCTGTTAATCTGGTAAATACTTACATACTTCCTTTTTGCATTCATTTTTGTTTAACGCATGCCATTTTATAATAAATTCGAAAAAAAAAATTATTCGAAGCACTTAAATAATTTTTAAACACATTTACGGCCCTTTTCAAAATGTACGAGTAAGAGTTAACATGGACTTTAACGTGAAGTTTTGTATGTCGAACTTGTCGTTAAAGTCCTCGTTAGCTTTTAATCACACAATGTTAAAAAAGCCGTTAAAGTTATATTTTTTGGAAACATCTATTCAACATTTTAGGGCTGTAATCATCCTAATCATGAATAACAACTTCGCTACAGATTTTCCAAATTTTACATTTTATCAATAAAAATTTATAATTGGCGGAAGTTTTTTCTAGAGAAAAAATGTTTCCCTTGAGAATATTTATAATTGCACAGAGAACAATTCAAAGTCCAATTTACAAAAATATAATTTTCAACTCAAGTTCTAATGTCAGAATTTATTAATGAAAAATATTTGAGGAATAAATTTTTCTGTGTGGGATGGTTATTTTTTTTATAAATATACTAAATTTACATGATTAAATATTTCATTAATTTTTTTATTTGCCAATAGGATAGGCAGGGTGGAATAAGTGATATGAAATGCGATTTCTGGTGTTTTTTTCTTGTCTACTTTCTTTCATGACTTTAGTTCATGACTAAATTTACAGAATGGAGTATTGAAAATTGGCAAAAAAAAACATCTGAAATTTCATTTCATATCACTTTTTTCATTTAACTTGCTTGCAAAAAATGCCTTCAAAAATGTACATTTCTAAAAAAGTTTATATACATTCCAAAGGATACATTTTTCAAAAACTACCTATTCCAAAAAGCATTTATTGTTTTAGAATAATTTTTCAGTAAACTAGTTTCATAGAATTAAATAATTTTCTAAAATGACCTCAAAAAAGGACTTTTCGAAAAAGTACCTTCTCAAATAGTAACTTTAAAAAAAAGTACCTTCTTTACAGAAAAATTTCATATTAAAATCGTCGAAAACAAGGTTAATCTAACATTTTTCGGTAGCGATTTTGCTTCATAGGTGTTTCATGTTAATTCCTTCAAAGAAAAATTTTTTTTTTAAAATAACTATATTTCATGTTGATTTAATATTCCAGTACAGTTAAATAAAAATGAAGTTGATACTGAAATAATACGACGAATAATTCACGTTTTATCAAAGTTATCTCAAGTTGAAACAACGTGAATTTGATACTGAAATAACACGAAGAATCATGTTGAATCAAAGTTATTTCAAGTTGAAACAATGTGACATTGATATTGAAACAACATGAATAATCATGTTGAGTCAAAGATATTTCAGTTGAAACAACATGAATTTAATGTAGTCATTTTATTACTTACACTGTGCTTCAATTTGCAACTTCTTTACTTTAACAAGTTGGGTACCATACTGGTAAAGATAATTCGAGTACGTTGATTTTAGTGGCCCTATCCATTTTTTGCAGTTAGCGCTCATATTCGTAATTTAAAATTAATATGGTAAAGTACTATAAAAACGATATTTTTGTGCTTTTGCGAAAAATTTTGAATTAAAATTTTTATTTTTTCCGAAAATTCTACTTTTTCCATAAAAATTTTAGTATAATCCAAACTTAACAATTTTTTAGTTTTAATCATGTAAAATTCTTTTAAATTTACATAAAATAAAATGGCACGGTACTTTCTATTCGCGCAAAACCGTTTTGCAAAAAAAAAATATTTTCATATTTTCGAAACAATTTATTTTTCGCAACAAAAAAAATTTAAATCCCAAAACTATAAAAAAATTTTTATGTGTTAGTAGTTGGCTGCCCCAGCCAATATTTGAACCCACTTGCTTGGTAGTTAACCACAACTGCATCCACAACAATGTACCATCATAAGTAACATGAATTGAATTTTAATTCAACATGTTTTAATTGATGATTAAACATAAAAGTTATTCGAAATTAAAGTAATAGTCATGTTGATTTAAAATGAAATGTAACGTTGACAACAATGTTATTTTAACAGTGAAAAGTATTAAATCAAAGAAACTTAAAGTTAGATTAAGAATTCTTCGTTTAAAATTAATATGAAACAATGCCAATTTTAATCAGCAGCCGAAAATTTACGCTGTTAATACGAAGTTTGTCATCTATTTTTCGGCTATTTACATTTACACAACACGAACATCAAAATAAACAACAACAAAACAACAAAAAGTCATACACCTGGGCACAACAGCGCGTTGTAGAAATTGTCGCATATAGGCCCTTCTTGCTAATCCATTCGTAGAATCGCTCTATCCCGCCCAGAAACTCAAATTATTAGACTAATTTTGAAAAGCGAACTGTCGGGACTAATGTGGGCTTTAGCGCCCCCCTCCCCAGAGAAAATTTCTAGCTATGTCAATGATAGTAATTAAGAGCAAAGCAAATAAACACCAACACACTTAAAGAACAAATTATTTCTCAAAAATTTAATATGATTTCCAATCAACATTGCGACATGATGATTTTACATTAGAAAGTACCAATTTCCCTTTTAGTGTTTATTCTTAAAAACATGATAGGAAATCAATTTTTGACCACCGACTGAAAAAAAGGGAGTTATACGAGTAAGTTTGCACCATCGTAGAGCCAAAACGCCTGGATAGATTTTGATTAAGTTTTTTTTTTGTTTGAAAGCGGACCTGATCGGGAGTGTTCTTAGGAAAGTTTGAAGAAAATCGGTCGAGCCTTTTAGAAGTTATCACCTCTGTGTGTCTGTGGTATCGCAGGTCTCAAACAAGTAGGTCGATTTTAATTTATTTGCATTTTTGGTCTGAAAGGTGACTTCATCTAAAATATTCTAAACTATGTTTGAAGAAAATCAGTCCAGCAGTTTTGAAGTTATCATGCATTTTCTTCGAGGGTTTTTAAAATTTTCAATTTAATGTTATACACCGACTGTTTAGAGTATTAGATAAAGTGAAAGAATTATTTTAAAAACAAAATACAGCATACCTTAAGGACTACCTGTTGTCTGCACCAGGTGCGTTTTGCCTTCAAGGATATGTATCATCTAGTTAAATTTTTTTTATAATAATTTCATACATTTATTGAATGCATTTTTTATCTCTAAAAACTTTTGCTAACAATTATTGCAATTCACTTTTTTTAGACGGGTTTAATGAATACCACCCTAATGTTTATGCCTTATATGGACAAAACTCAATCTGGTCATGGTGGCATTGTAGTAAATATCTCATCTGTCTACGGTTTAGAGCCCGGTCCAGCTTTCAGTGTGTACTCAGCCACTAAGCATGGTGTCGTAGGATTTACCCGGTCTATGGCGGTAAGATTTTTATAAATATTTATTCCTATAAAATATGCAACAAAAAAAAGTTGTACATATTTTTTCCCCACACATTTTAGGATGATTACTTTTATCAGAAGACTGGAGTTGCTTTCATGTGCATTTGCCCCGGTATGACATCCACCGAATTGATGATGAACAAGCGTGATATGAATTGGATGAAATGGGTACCACACAATGAGGGCATTTTCAAGAACGTAATGGATGCCAAAATGCAAACACCAGAAGAATGTGCTGTTAATATGATGAGTGTTATGGAAATGGGCAAAAATGGTGGCATGTACGTATGCAGTGTTGGTGGTATGAAAGAAATTACACCAACTGTTTATACGAATTATTGAGAATTGAGTAATTGATTGTATTAGCTTAATTAATATTGCGGAATGATAAGGAATTGATTTAAAAGATGTAAATAAAACCATAATGTTAATACAGTGGCAATTTATTTCATTTTAACATGGCAAAAAATGAAGGATACATTAAAATAAAGGATAATAAAATTAGAGTAATGTTTAGACATTATTCCATAGTAGAGCCAATTATGTAATTCCACAATTATGTATATAATTTTTTTCATATTAATGGGTCGATTACACAGGCCAATGAAAAACTTTTTGAACAAAACTACAACATTTCTAAGCAGTTTAATGTGCTTAAAAATACTATGTCCTCAGTTTTTTCCTATCGCGCACAGATTTTTTAATGGGCCTGTCTAATATTTTCACTACGTACACAGAAAAAACTAAATTTATTTTCTGTAAAGGAATTCAATGAAATAGTAAATATTTTGTCTACAAAGCGACCTACAAACAAATTTGTAAATATAGACAAAAATATCTCAACAATTTCATTGAATAAATTGTGTTTTTTTCAGTGAACAATTTGTGTAAATCTATAAAACAATTTATCTAAAAATATTTACAAATTGCAAACAAAACAATTTCATAAATCAAACAAAAAGATTTTCTGGATTTTCTGAAAAATATCAAACAATACTTTTGTATGAATTTTTAAAAGAATTAGTCTAAAAATACTAACAAATATTAAACAAAATATTTACTGGATTTTTTTGTAATATATCAAACAAAATTTTTGTATGGGTCATCTTCAACCATTAAGCATTTATGAAATTTCACATTTTCTTTCGATTCGAATTACAGATTAACAATAATGTTCTGTGTTTCACTCGAAATTAAAATATGTAAATATATTTTTTAAAACAACAATGCTATGAAAACTGAAATTATTTGAAAAGAAATACAGAACTGGTCCGATTATCAGCAAAAAAACCAATATAAACAAAAATGGTATCTGAGAAAGAAAATATTAAACTGAAAGAAATGAGATTTAAATGAGCGCAAGTGTACTTAACAATTTCTCTTGCTATTATTGTGAAGAAAGCATGGGCAGTAAAACTCGGTTATAACGAACTCATAATAAAAAAAATTTTGATTAAAATTTTCTTCAGAACTCTTTCGTTTTTCGACATACATACATACATACATACATACATACATACATACATACATACATACATACATACATACATACATACATACATACATACATACATATGTATTTGAGCTTGTTTGTTGATCGGGCACAAAGTAACGGAAATGAAGATAAGATGCATTTTAAAATGTTGATATTTTTGTAAACACATTGGAAAACTGTATTAACTCGACTTAAATGCTTTTGGGCGCCCTAATTATATTATTTTTTGAATATCATGTAGAATCAACATGAAACAAATATGAAGCTTATTTTTTTATGTGTGATGTCAGTTCAACCCTCCGTACAGCCAAATTTTTATTTGAATGTGCAATATTTACATGCTTTAGAATATCTTTCTAAAATAAAAATAATTTAATAGAAATATTAAATTGAAAACGACTAAAATTTTTTTAAGTTTTTATTTTATTTTTTAACACACGTCATATTCAGTCATATTATTTATGACAAAGCTCTTAAACTGATTGAAAATGTTTGGGGAAATAACATGTTCGATTAATATGATTATTTCTGTTCTGCTGTGTACGTTGAAAAATTAAGTTGATGTTTATTTTTCCCTTGTTCCTTGGAATATTAATCATGCCCAATTCTTTCTGAATATAACGTTACGACCCTTAGCCTAATAATCAATTTGGATTGATGTTCGATTCATACTATTTATGCAAAAATTCCTTGGATACCCACCAAAAAATAAATGGACGCGTTCAAAATGAAATTGTGTTTTCATGATAACTTGAGCACTTGTTTCTTCGAATGCATTCTGAAATTTTGATAAATGTTAATAATTCTATAGGTTTCGAACTCATTAAAAATGCAGCTGCCGCAATATTTTTATTTTTGTTTGATTTATACAGGATGGCTCAAAAGTAACGACGGTGTTTGACTCCATTATATTAACATTTTTGTTCTTCCATTTTTCCAGATGGTTGTACAGAATATTTGGGAAACTGAAACTGGAAAGATTTACTACTGAACAACGAATATACAGCAAGGGAAACAATGTCGCTGTTAGGGGACATTTTCGTGACTTTCGAATTTTCCCCCGACTATTATTATTATTTTTTGGTTGGGTTATTTTCTGTGGGTTATTCACGTATGCACAATCTTTAAAATACCCCTAAGAAAAAGCTTCGGGAGCGGTTTAATGCGGCTAATAAAATCTCTGCTTCCTGAAATAATGCGGTCGCTGAAAACGCTCCATAACAGCGTCATTGTTTCTCAGCTGTTTAGTGTTTACATTTTATTTTGCACTAAAACCAATTATTAATACCACAATAATGGATAATTCTCGTATTAAATTTTCGAATATTGTTTATATAAATAAAATTTCTAATCGCACTCTACGAAGCCACTTGAAAAGTGGCGAATATATACATGACAATACGCTGAATATGGGAGGCTGATAATGGGAGTGTAGCAACCTTAAAAAAAATAACATTGGTTTTGTTTTGTCGTGTAGGTTGAAATAAATTAGCGTTAACTTTTCCCTTGTTCCTTTACAATATTGCCACATGTCCAACTCTTGAGTACTAAAAATGTTACGAATCTTATCCTAATTAATAAGCACTTTGGCTTAAAAGCCAAATTATGTAGTTCGAAAAAATAGTCACCATTTTAGGTTTTGATAATTTTCTGAGAAAAAATTTTTTCTATGTATGAAAGGAACGGCCAAACGAGAATTCGTTATGACCGAGTTTTACTGTAAATTATGGTGAAAGTAGATCAAATGTTTTTTGTTTTCTCTTTGCGATAAAACCTTATCAGAAATGTTGAAAGGTGATGCCAGAATGCTTGGTAATAAAGCAAATACTTTTCGAAAATCGGAACATACTCAACAAATTGTCTGCTGAAATTAAGTTAGCAAATAAAAAATTAGACCAACAACTATTTTACCAAAATATATAAAAGCCAGTTTTATAACCGATCACCCACACCACTGGCAGTGAATGAGTGTCTTTCTGATCTTAAAGTTCTAAATCTCTTATTCTTAATACAAATACTAAGTAAATACGAAGGCGTCTTAATAAAACTCTTTATAAGAGAAATTCTTATCGTTGTTTGTGGAACTATTTTTAACATTTATCTGGCATCTTTCTATGTATTTGTTCTTATCTTGTCAGTTCGTGGGCTTTTTTAGAACTTTTCTTATATTATATTTTATTTATTTATTTTTTTTTAATTTTGCACCCCAGCTGTTCAAAATGATGCGAAAATTGTTAATGTTTTAGAAAGCATTTGTCCACAAAACGCGAACATACATCAAACATTCAAGTGAAATGGAGTTGGAAAATAAAAATCTTATTTATCTTGGCGGTTTCGGTGGCATTGGTCAAAAATGTGTAGAAGAATTTTTAAAACGAAACATAAAGAATTTAATTATATTCGATTTAAAAGAAAATACAAAAGTTTTGAAGAACTTACAAAATTTGTATAAATCTAGTGGAATTGTTTATATACCAGTAGATGTAACAAAATCGGAAAGTATTGAAAATGCCTACAAAGAAGCTTATAAAGTTTTGGGCAACATTGATATAGTCGTCAACGGTTGTGGTATAATGAATGATAGACATTTAGACTTGACCATAGATATTAATTTGGTAAGTGTTGAAAAATATTTCATTAGAAAAACAAAGAATAAAAAAATGTATACTATATCATGTTATCTTGTGCTTTTAGATAATTTTAATGCACATTAATAAAAAGAATGATTTAAATATAATCAACCAGAAAGATTTTAAAACTTGTTTTCACCCTGTTCCCCCCATTTAATTGTTTGTTTTTTGATAGTCAACTAAACATTGATAAAGTAACAGATTTTAAAATTAGTTAAGCTGGACTAAGTAGGGTGAATCATAAAGTTAATTATGATTTCTTTTTTAAGAATAACATATAGTTAATTTGATTAATTTGGTGTAATAAAGAAATTTATAATACTTTTTTCTAAGATGATATTAAAAACTCATTAAAAATAAATTTGTTTGCATAATTTGATCAAAATAAAAACAATCATTCTGGTATTTTTTAGGCTCAGTTTTTGAGATCTCAATTAAACTAGGTTTAGTTAATCTGAAAAGAGATTTGTGCCACCATTACCAAGTTTGAATAAAAAATGTTTGCGGAACAGCTTAGTTTTGCTTAAAAAATTGGTATTCAATGAAATATTAAGAAAAAATTACATTTCGCCGGAAAAATCCACATCTCGAAAACCCAGCCTTAATAAATTAATGAATGTGGAGTTGAGTGTACCGTTGTGGTACTTTGAGTGATAAAAAACTCTATTCTAACTTTGAATTGGTCTGACATTTCTGGTCGCTTTTTTACTTTTTTTTACTTACCAAATTTTACAATTTTATGTAAAATTTTGGACTGGAGCACAAAAAACAAAATTTCATTTTCTGTAAAGGAATTCAATAAAATAGTAAATATTTTGTCTAGGAACGGACCTACAAACAAATTTGTAAAAATAGACAAAAATATCTCAACGATTTCATTGAAAAAAAACGTGTTTTTTCAGTGAACAAATTGTTTAAATCTATAAAACAATTTGTCTAAAAATATGTAGAAATTGTAAACAAAATAATTTACTAAATCAAACAAAAAGATTTACTGGATTTTCTGAAAAATATCAAACAATATTTTTGTCTGAATTTATAAAACAATTAGTCTAAAAATACTAACAAATATTAAACAAAATAGCTTACTCATAAACTCATAACTTAATTGTCAATTTACTTAATCAAATAAAAATATTTACTGGATTTTTTGTAATATATCACACAAAATTTTTGTCTGGGTCATCATCATCATCCATTAAGCATTTATGAAATTTCACTTTGTTAAATGTGTTCAAGTCTGTATGTTTATCTAAAGACTAAAAAAATTAATGAGAATTAACGCAACGAGCCCATGACCTTTTACCATAATACTGTACTTTCACGAGAACTAATTGTGTTCGAAGTTTCATAAGAATCGGTTAAGTAGAAATAGCATAAATGAATATTTACTTTTCATGGGCGTGCCACTGCCCACTTTTTTAACCATAATGTTGTATTGTAACAATAACTAAATTGTAACAATAACTAAATACAAAGTTTCACAAGAATCGGTTTAGTAGAAGTCGTTAAAAAGGTATATTTACTTTGAATGGGCGTGGCACTGCCCACTTTTTAATCATGATGTAGTATTAAAAAAAAGCTTAATGTGTGTGCAAAGTTTCATAGGAATCGGTTGATTAGAAGTAGAAGAAAAGGCATGTGTATTTACTTCGTATGGGCGTGACCCCGCCCCGCTTTTCAACGGGACCAATCTGGAAGTACAAACTATTAAATAAAGAAAAAAATAGTCCGAAATCGGTTTTTAAATGGTGGAGTTTTGAGAGAACATCCATAAAAAAATATACATGGCGAACTGATAGCCTTTCTCATTTTTTGAAAGTCGGTTAAAAATATTCATAAATATTTTTGTTTTTAAAAGATTCATGAAAAATAAAAAAAACCCGATAAAAATGTTCTAAATAATGTGTTCAAGCTTTTATAAAAAACACCACGTGAAAAATTTTTAAGAACATTGCAGCCCGCTACATCGCCGCTGAAGGGGAGTTTTTTTGCCATTTTTTTAAGAAATGGACAAAAAGGCTCATACAAGGAATAGATAGAGGTTTAAAATGTTCCACAAAAATGTTTCTCGTGGTGTTTTATATAAAAGTGCTGAGCACACCTTATACCTTTATCGTAAGCATTACAAGATTTCCTATGCCGAGTCGCTATGTGTCAAAAGCGGGAAATTTAATTCCCCTAAAATGGATTCCAGATGTCGGCTCTCAAAACCCCTACATGTGTACATGTGTATATCTTTGGTGTCCTCCACCAGAATCAGTAGTTAGAACTCTATTATTTTGAAAAAAAAAATTCATTTTGATTGAAAAAAATCTGCTATTTTTAAATTGCACGACTATTGGTATTTAAACAAGGTGAACTAAATACGAAAACTACGTTTACAGATTTGCAAAAAGCTAACCCAACAAAAAGTTATATATGTAGTTTTTGTTGGCTGACTAAGCCAACGACATGGAAATATTCTAATACCATTATAAATTTACTATCTTTTTTGAAAAATTTATACTTTCTTAATGTGGAAAATCAACAGCATGCAATTCGGACACGTCATTTCGTATGAAGAGAGTATAGACAATATTTTTGTTCTTCTTTTTTAACACATAGTGGGCAGTCTTACACAAACAAAAAACTTATGTACATTTATTTATAATCTATTAAATCATGCTAAAGCAGTTTTAATTTTAAAATTTATGCGTTTATTTTATGAAATATTTTACTACACTTTCAACGTACATGAAGCATTGTAAATGAGAATCACCCAGCTAGTAAGGCGATGTTCACATATAATGTAACGCTGTTTTCCCCGATTTGACCCCTTCCCTTCTTCGAAATGTTTCTTAACAAAATTTTCAGTATAAACGTTCAACTCTGCAAAAAATCCTTATTTATCTGATATTTTTCTTATAAAAATTTTATTTCAGCGTGGTGTAATACAAAGTTCATTGATCGCTTTAAATTATATGGACAAATCGAAAGGTGGTCATGGTGGCGTAATTGTTAACATTTCCTCTGTAGCGGGCTTAGAAAGTACGGGCATGTTTGCTATTTATTCAGCAGCTAAACACGGTGTTACAGCGTTTAGCAAATCCATGGCTGTAATAATGATAACTAGAAGAAGAAATATTATTCTTAGATAGAAATAACTTTTTTTTTCTTTGAATATCTTACAGAATCCCCTTTATTATCATCACACACAAGTCAATTTTATAACCATTTGCCCAGGCCTCACTGAAACATCACTCTTAGATCTGGTGCAAGAGAAGGCAACTTTGCGTGAATATGCTGGGCCAATGGCGCAAAGATTTGCCAATATAAAACGTCAAAGTGCCGAAGTTTGTGCAAAAAATTTAGTCAAAGCTGTAGAAACCAACAAACTTGGTTCTGTTTGGATATTGGATTTGGGCGAAATGTCGGAAGTTGAAATGCCGATTTTGTGGAAACCAACAGCTATTAGTGACTAGTACAAATTATACTAATGCTTACACTTGTACTTTTATTAAGACTATATGTAAATGCATATGTACTTATGTATAATAGCCCAGTAAAATAAGCAAAAAAAAAAAGGGGTCAACTGCAGAATGAGAGGTAATAAACTGTAAACTCGTATACGCCTTCATATTGGTGTTCTAAAAGTTGTCTCAAAATTATCATAAAATCTCGTGTCTGCGCTGTAACTTATTTAAAATCAGTTTTTCGCGATTATCTCGGTTTCTATAGCTCCAATGATGTTAATTGTATTAGATTCACGGTTGATCTTGCATTACAGTGAGAGTATGGCTGAGCGCTGCGTGCTCTTTGCCCTCTATCTCATAAATGGTTGGGCGTATGAAAAAATATTTCACACAAAATTTTTCGCAAATTTTATGCTCTACAATTTTTATAATATATGTTAACATCATTTGAGCCCGAGATAACCGCGAAAGACCGATTTTTGTTACTTTTGACCTTGAATAACGTACGGCACAGACACGAGATTTTATGAGATTTTTTACAGAACTTTTAGAACACCAAAATGAAGGCATATACGAATTTACAGCTTATTATCTCTCATTACGCAGTGAAACCCTAATTTGACTGGGCTATATAGTGATAGATATAAGGTAATAAAACGCATATTTTTTATATAACACATTTTATAAAAAGAAAAACAAATAATAAATAAGTTGCAATTAATTTGAGTTTTTTAACTTAATTTATTTCTTTTGATTAGCAATGAAATATCCCTGAAGAAAGCCAGGGGCCAAGTGTCTCCAAGTCACCACTTTTGTCGACAAGTTTGATGACTTTTTGGTGACGTTGTCAACGAATCGTTTACACTTTTTATTTTAGCTTTAATGAGAAGAGAAGTTTTTAACAGCTAGAAAACGATTTTTATGGTCTCATTTTGATGTGTTGAAAATAAATATATGCGGCTGAACGGAAAACTAAAAATTTTCATAAAAAATCAAATTTATTTGTCTTACCTGGTAAAAAGTTTCATATGTGTTGACTAGAATCATTAAAATGCACTAGTGAATCTCTGGTACCAGTTCCTCCATATGGTTCCATAAGAACCACCTGGTCTATAGTAAGTCAACAGTTCCGATGTCAATAGTGGAATCTCAATGACAAGCACATGTTAAATGTCTATAGCACAGAACATTGCCTTGGTACAATTAGTCAGTAGTACTGGTGACAATGTCAATAGTGAATCAGTACAATTTTACTATCGACATTTCCTGCAGGGATGTTAGTAGTTAGTAGTGTCAGCACTAGTAGAAAGTAACAGTCAGTTTTCTCAATGACACTGTACAGAAAAAAAATGTAGCATGGCTTTAACAACTGATCCTGGTAGAGCGGACAAAAAAATTTTACGTGTTTCGGCGCACAGTGGGAAAAATCATAATATTTTGGAAATAAATCAACCGTTTCTAAATAGACATAGCATAGGAGTGTTCTTATTTAACCTAAGAAGATGAGCGGAGCGGAGCTATAAATTCCCAAAGTCGGGAACTACGGGCATGTAATAATTTTCAACGCTTGTATTTTTTTTGTTTTTCGACCTATTCCAAAAATTTTTGTGTCCTTATACCCCTTATAAGGTTCTAAAAAAATCGAGTCTGATTAAGGACTTATCTTTTACAGTTAGTTAGGTATGGTCATCCAAATATTTTAGATTTCTCAATTTTTGAGAACCTTGGTCAAGATATCCGATCCAAATAGCAACCGATTAATACAATTGTTTCTTTGCTAGTTGGAAAATATAAAATTTTTAATTTAAAAAAATTTTTTCCCCAAAAAAGCAACATCATTCTTTTTTCTATAACAAAAAAAAAATCTTCAAGAACATTACATAACATTATTTTAGAAAAAAATTTAATCCAATTTACATGGACCCTTCCGAATTCCAACTATTTTGTATCAAAGTTTTCAATTTAGCCCATATGTTTTAAAATCCCAAAACCTTGGATTAAAAAACAAATACCAGTTGCAGAAACACTTATGTGTATCCATTTATTTGCCAAAGCATTTTATGGACCCTGGACCAAATGTGGACTATGGGCAAAACCACAACAAAATTAAATTTTTGAGGTTTCTTGGAACTTTCTTAGAATTCTGAGATTCTCAGAAGCAAGTCTTACCCTACAAAAATCGCGACTAGTCGATACATGCGTGTAAGGACTACTCCATAATGGACCAGGACTAGTCCCAGACTACCTCAAACGTATGAATTAGACGTGGTCTATTTAACATTGCGATGTCCTAGGACTGGACCACGTGGTCCAGCTTTGCATTACATCGGACTAACCCAAAAACTAGACTATGTACTACTCCATGGAGCACCTACAGGGGCTAGTTTTGAAACTACTCTATGTCACTATTCCATGGTTCACAAATAGAAAACTAGATTTCATTTTCACTTTGTAGTTTACGTAAATGATTTTCCCTCTGCTTTAATAAGTCTCCTTTTATAATGGGAGCTACACTGCATTTTTGATTTATTTGAAACAAAACTCACTTTTATTTATTTTTTCGCTTTTCCCAAAAAAAAACTTAATTACAAACATTCATTATAACCACAAATAAACTTTTGTGCCATCAGGGCTACCATATTGCTGTTAATTGATGATATTTTATGAAATAACATTCTTGGCAACACTACATTTCGTGCTAAAGCACGAACATTTGTATGAAAGTGGTACATAGCTGCATTACATAGGACCATGTTGTAACTAGTCCATATCAGCTAAAATGGACCATGTAGACCAATAATTTTTGCAGGGTAGTTACTTGCTTGGTATTTAGTACGTAAAAACCACATAACGTAATTTTTCACTTGTTTTGCAAAAAGTCTTTAAAAAATTGTAATTGCTAACATTTGAATACACTGTTGAAAACTATACATAGTTTTATAAATTTTTATATGTGATATGTCTATCTTTCGTTTTTGAAGCTGTAAAAATTAATGCACTTATTTAAAAGTAGTAATAACTTATACGAAAATAGTTTTACGTTGTTACTTTCTGCCAACAAAAAAATGGTGGAGATATATTAAGTATACATACGTATCAAGGTAGTCGCAGTTCCTTGAAAATGTCAAATTATTAAAACATATACACAACATAACTTGTGTATTTTAATACAAAATTGACAGACATAAATAAAAAAAAATAGTAAACAGCTGTGGAATCAAGAGTATGTACCTGGTAAATAAATCTACCTTGCATACGTATGTTGGATGTAGCCAGAGATTCCAATTTTCATTGATGCCAACTTTGGCTCTTTTTTACGATATAACAAAAAACGATATGATATACTGTATTGTCATATCGTAAGTTTTTACGATATTACAACTCTTTGATATGACAACACCGAGTATGACTATCTTAGTATTGTCATATCGTAAAAAACTTACGATATGACAATACAGTATGTCATATCATTTTTTGTCATATCGTTAAAAAGAGCCAAAGTTGGCATCAATGCCATTTTTGCCATTTTTTACGATATGACAAAAAACGATATGACATACTGTGTTCTCATATCGTAAGTTTTTTACGATATGACCACACTCCGATATGACAACACTGTGTATGGCTATCTTAGTGTTGTCATATCATAAAAAACTTACGACATGACAGCACAGTATGTCATATCGTTTTTGTCATATCGTAAAAAATGGCATCGCTGGTTGTAGCAAATAAATACTGATCGGATTATCCATTAAGAAATGGCTGATTTATTTGCAAAATATTTTGATTCTGCCCCACTGTGCGGCGTCTTGAAAATTTACACCTGGGATTCGTTTTAGGCGGAGTTAAAGTGAAAATTTGCGTAAGACGTATTAAAAATACAAACTAGCCTGCCTCACAAAATCTGGCTTTAGCCCAAACTGCAAATTAATATGAAATAACCCATTAAATACAATTTTAGTTTTGATTTATATCTGCTGTTCAAGCTCAATTTATTATTTGTGTCTTTAAAGATTTATTGTAGAATTGCTGTTTAAGGGGAGTTTTTTTGGAATCTTTTTCAAGAAAGGGTCAACAAGACCCACACAGCGAAGAGTTAGAGGGTTAAAATCTTCCACTTCAACTTAATGTAAAATGAATTCCAGATGTAATCTTTTAAGCCGCTAAAATATGTATATTTTTTTTATTTTGGTCCCCTCTATCAAGATCCATCGTTAAAACTTTGTTATTTGGATTTTATTGTAAAGTGTAATTATATTTGATACAATTATAAGAAAAAAACTTTTTCCATCCTTGGTTCACAGAAATAAACACTTTGAAAAAGAAATTGATTCATAAAAACAAATTTAAACACATTTTATAAGAAGTAAACAATCTATGTGACTAAATAAGCTTTCAACCACAGAAATATTATTAAGTTTCTTAAAAGCTTAAAACCCAGTATTTTAAAAACTAACACAAGATTAATAATGCCTATAAAGTATTTCAGCAAATTATTAAAAAGTAAATACAGAAAAACAGTATGTAGAAACTTTAGAATAATCAGAACATCATTTACAAGAAAAAAAATTAATTATTACAAAATTTTCATTTCAACTACATTAAATATTAAACCATTGAAGTGTTAAGAACAAATTACAAAAACCTTTTTGTCTAAAAGCACTAAAATGGATTTAGTGGGTAAACATATTATTTACATCGGCGGTTTTGGTGGTATAGGGCAAAAATGTTTGGAAGCATTTTTGAAAAAGCAAGTCAAGGTAAAGTATCTGTCTGTCTGCTTTGTACATACATATTTGTAAATATTAATAACTGATTGCCATTTATTTATAAATTTTATTAAACGTGTACATTTCTGTAGCATTTGGTAATCTGCGATCTTCATGAAAATACGGATGTCTTAGAAGCTCTCAGAAGCAGATACAGTGGTTCGCAGCTAACTTATATACCCATTGATATAACAAAACGTCCTAGTATTGTAGAGGCTTTTAAATTAGCCGCCACAAAATTACATTCTGCTATTGATGTTGTTGTCAATGGTTGCGGTTTAATGGATGATCGTTATATCGATCTTACCATTGATATTAATTTGGTTAGTTATTGTTATTTAATACCCCACCTGTTTTTGTGTCAGACATGTTTTTTCTGTTATTTCTATTTTTTCTTTTCCAACTATTCTACTCACAATACATACATAATATGGTTTGCTGCAGACTGGTGTCATTCATAGCACTCTTATTGCATTGGATTACATGGACAAATCTAAAAGTGGTCAGGGTGGTTTAATTGTGAATATATCATCGGTGGTTGGTTTGGAACCAAGTGGCATGTTTGCCATCTATTCAGCAGCTAAAAGTGGTTTGATAGCTTTTACTAGAGCTTTAGCTGTATGTTAAGCAGTTAAAAAAAAAGAAACATTTATTGTTCTAAATTTTCTTTTATTATTTGCAGAACCCTTTATACTTTTCCTATACTGGCGTTAGTTTGGTTACCATGTGCCCCGGTTTTACCGATACATCTTTATTATATTCCATACGGGGCAAAGAAACTTTAACTGATTATGCTGCACCAATGGCTCAACGCTTTACGAATGTCAAAAAGCAAAGTGCCGAAGTATGTGCTGAAAATTTAGTGAATATTCTATCTAAAGCTAAAAATGGTTCAGTTTGGATGCTGGATTTAGAGCAAGTCAAAGAAATGGAGTTTTCTGTTTTATGGAAGCCAGCCATGAATAGATAAATGATGATACATACATAATATTGCTATACTAATACCACATAGTCATATCTAACCAAAAAAAACATCTAAATTTAGAAGTTAGAAAGATTTAATAAACCAAAGAAGATTGAACGTATTTGGACAAGTTAAATTTCTTCTTTTCTATGTTGCATTATAAAATGCATCAGGTGCGGATCCACAAGAGTGGAAAATGGGATATTTCCCCTCCCAAACGAATAAAATATACCTCATTTCAATTGAGTTTCTAAAAGAAAATTTTCAAAATGGTATGTAACATACATATTTCTTTTAAAAAAAGTTCCCCTCTTAAAAGCTTAAGCTGTATCCGCGCCTGCAATACATATAAAGCAAATTAAGTTTTAGATGTAAATGAGTTAAAAATTGTAGTGTTTGTATGTTTTTATATGTATTTGTTTTTTTAAATAAAATTAATAATTAATTAATGAACCGCCCTCGGAGACGTTGTGCATAAAGATTTACATATTTTGCTAACGTACATACATAATATGTAGATATTCAGAATTTTTAGTCCATACACATTTAATATTTTATGTATTTCATATAAAAAATCAAATATAAAAGTTGAAGCCTTACAAGTTTTACTCTAGTATTTCCTAGACAACTGTACAAATGTATTGATTTCGTAGCCTAGAGGGAAGAAAACCTGCCAGAAGATAAGCCACGCAGTTTTGTCAACTCAGTGCTTTTTGCACCGTTTTTAGTGCTTTTTCAACTCTTCGACGGGAAAAATTTTGGAGTTAGTGCTCGGCGCTTTTTAATTTAATTTTTGGTGCTTTTATTTTGTGACGGTGGCACTAAACCCAAAATTCAAAAATTAGTTTCTTTATCTAGAACATTTTTTTTCAAGTGTAAAATTCTTTATTAATGAACATGTTTTTTGCAGTCATGCAAAAAAATGAAAAAAAGTGGTTTCGAGCAATTAGTGGTGCTTCTTCTTTTATCTTTTAAAAGCGTCAAAACCCATAAAAAACGAATTTTTTACATATTTCGTTTGCTTGGCAGTTCAGGTGGCATATTACGGCATTCGATATCGATCGAAATTTCAATACAATTTAAATGTAAATTTCGATCGATATCGAATGCCGTAATTTGCCCCCAGATTTCAAAAACTATCCGTTTTCAACGAAATTTGGCATACATATGTATATTCTACTCTTACGTGCGCATCACGTGGCGTAAGAATTATTCCGATACTTTTTATGGTTTCTTTTTATATCCGTCTAAACTTGGGTATCTCGTCCATTTGAGAGATGAGTAATGAGAAATGGTCGTCATATTCAAGATTGAATAACTTTAGAGCGCCTCATCGGATATTAATAAATTTGATGTCATTCGAAAGGTTTCAGTCTGCTCTTAATAAATAATGACTCAAAAGGACATAGCTTCCCGCTACAAGATCCTCTAAAATGCCGAAATATACTGAAAAAGGTCTTTATTTTTTACAGAGTACAACTGACAGGTCTTTATTGAACAAAGTCCTTAATTTGGGATGAAAGCAGATTCAAAAGTTACAGTTTTTTCTTTACGATAGCCCGATAATTTCTATGAAACATGTAGCAATAACTAAGACGATCATACTCGTATATAATCAATCAATATCGGATATGATATATTAAGCTTTAAAAAATAGTAAACTACTAAAAGTCGGAAAAATTTTTGTTTTTAGTGGATTTAATTTTTATAAATTAATTCGTTTTAAATCGGCTCGATTTACAGAATAGGCAAGTATATAAATTTTTTTTATATGAAACTAAAAAATTAAAATTTAGTGCTTTTTTGTTTCAGTGCTTTTTGAAATCTAATAGTTGACAACGCTGAAGCCACGAGACTGGTTCTCAAGAACTAGCAAAAAAAAATTATAAAATTTAGTCAGCTTGAAGAGTAAATACAGATATTCAATTTAGCTTAATCTCTAATCTCGTTCTTATAAATCTACTGTAAGCCGGTTAATTTCAGTCGATTAACCGATGTAAGAATATTTTAAATTTTTTGTAGCATTCAGGTATGTGATATAAAATAGCTTAGTAAAGACTCTAATTGAACTTGAGAGAATTATTATTGTTTTTAATTAATAATTTAATAAAAGCCTATAGTACTATTGTCAACGATTTAATTAAAAATCAAAAGATTAGATTTAATGAGAGACGCATTCATGTTTTAAATATACTTATTTTATAATTCCACTCAGGAATATTTCCTTCTAGAAACAGTGTTTTAAAATGCAGTACAAAAACGGAAACTAAGGAATTCGGAAATAAACTTCTTTGCAGAATGTTCGATTCTGAGCTTTGCCAGGATAAGTCAGATGATGACCTGAGAACAGAAGAAACTATTGATAGTAATACAAGGATTTTTTTAAACAGAATTAACCGAAACAATTACAAGTGTTAAGAATTTGAAAAAATTAAAACAGGACTCTAATGGCATAATGGAAGATTTTGTTGGTTTAGAGAAATCCACGAAAAGGACTACAAAATTAGATATTCTGTATTATGGATTGCTTTCGATTTCTCCAACATCTACGATGAGTGATAGGATTTTTCCAAGTCAAGGTTTGGTTTAATTTAAACCAAATTATTTTTCCAAGATTATTTTCCAAGATCTACTTAAACTATTGAAATAACAAATAAAATGATCTCACGAACTTGTTTATTTCTTCTAAATTTAAAAATTGAACTATTGCATTTTCTAAAATTTCGACCAGGAATTCAGCTCTTGCCCCAAAGAAAATATTTCTAGGTCCGCTAATGAATTGCTCTTATATTAAAACACTTTTCTGAGCTTTATTTCAATTTAAAGCTCTCCACCTCTAAAAATTCACACTTTACTTATATTTAATATATTTATTTGTAAAAGTTATAGAAATATTTAGTTTTGAAATGATGACCAATTTTGAAATCTGCGACTTTTTTACAAGCCTTAAGCATTACATTAGACTGGCACAAAAAATATATGCGAACTGAAGATGCAATTTTTTCATCTCCACACGGCTGTCCTTATCCTAGTCATCGAAAGAAGGCTATAGTATAACAAAAATTGGAGCGGTCACTTATATTCGACTTTTTATGAAATTGATTTTTAATTTCGACGCTTATCAACATGTAATATGTATATTTATCCCAGTTGGCCAACTCGTCGTAGAGGACATTTTCATCAACGACTACTTAAGGATATTTCGACATTTGTCATGCACGATATTTATCGATTACAGTTTCTTTTAAGACAATCGAATAGAAACCATACTCAAAGAATGAGTAAAAGAAAAACTACTCAACTGGTCATGCCAAGTAGCCAGTCTGTCACCAGTTTGAATCATTTTGATACATTCCTGCTTGCTAAAATTGAACGAAATTGAGCTGATGAAAAGTTCTGTTACAATGTCTATTAAAACTTCTTGTATTAAAGACTCTCTGAGCGACAAATTCTTCAAATTGTTGTTGTAGAACATGTGTAAAAAAGAAACAAACGCAAAAATTTAATCAGGACATTTCTGAGGACGTTGTCATTTACATGGTCATTAATGAAAAGATGGGTGACAGTGTCGCTCTTGTTGTCATGTGTGAACTTATCGGCCACTTGTTCGAAAATGTCCTCCCTGATCTGTTTGAGCTGTCACCAACAGGTCATCGACGCTTTAACTTTGTCATGCATGCATCTTGCAAGATGTCTGAAAGACATGGCCAACTGGGTTTATTAATTTTTAAATGTGTATGAGTGTATGTACATATGTATGTATGCATATGTACCCAGCTGGTAAATTTACAGCTAGATACGCTTTGGGACAGTCACTTGTTGTAATGATACTAGTCAAAAAACGACAGTCATATTACTAGTTGTAACAAGACTAGTAACGATACTAGTAAAAACGGACACAATTTTCAGGTATACGACTTATAAATAAAACATAGTTTTAGCTCTTAAAAAAATAAGTATAAAGTGGCTCAGTGCGTAGAGTACTTGCCTTGAAATATGATTAATGTGTGTTCGTACCCCGGTTGAGCCAAAGTTTTTTTTTAAGAGTTACAAAATCTAAATAAACAAACTAGAAAGAGCCTAGTTTACAACAACTAGGATTGCAACTGGGATATAACTGTATACAAATGAACTAGTTGTGCTCCTATGACAACCTAATGTTAAAATCGATAGTTCAATAGGACAGATGGGCAACTAGTCTGAAGTAAAAAGCAACTAGTCTAAAGGAAAAAGCAACTAGTATAGTTCTAACTATATACTAATTACTTTGCCTGCAGGGTATTTACATAATCATATTTTCATTGAGCCCATGATTTTAACGTTTTTATATTTTGGGTCAGTCTAATAATATCGTAATATGGTTCTGTTGATTTAAAATAAATTCAACTCAAAACTGAAATTTGATACAATTAAGTAAATATGTATGTATCTATGTATGTAAATAATAACAAACTTAATACAAAACACAATATTACAAAATTATTATTATTTTTTATATAATTTTTTGGAACTAGATGACAACTAATGCAACAAACACATAAATGCATACTTGCCACACATTTACAGGCAAATACTAGTATGGATTACATTTTTAGTTGCATTAGGGCGCCAAGTTTCGAGGTCAAAAAAGAAGACTTTTAAATTAAAGATCTTTAACAGTTTAAATTAAAATGCCCTGTCCACTGGCCACACTTCAAAGATTTTAATAAAGAAAATATTAAAGCATTGTTAAAGATATTTCATGACTATAAATTGTGACTGCAACGTTGAAAATGCATTAGAAGCATTTCAAAGCTTCAACAAGTTACTTGCAACTGTTCATATTGCAACGTGTGCGTGTGTGATTAATAATAGGAATAAGAATAATTAGCAAATATACAAACTTTATCAAAATTAATTTATAATTAAAAGAGAAAATGAGATTTATATTGTTGTGTGCCTTTTTTACATTGGCTGCCGCCTCCCGCAACCATCAGATTATTGTTTTGAAAAGTGAAAATCCTACTACTGAATACAGAGAAGAGGATTCGAAGGGATTCTATTCATACGGTTACAGTAGTGATGATTCTGCCAAAGCTGAATATAAAACTAGAGATGGTTCATCTAAAGGATTTTACTCCTATATAGATTCTGAGGGAAAATTACAGACTGTTAAATATGAAGCCGGTCGTAGACAGGGTTTTACGGCTTCAGCCACCAACTTGCCCACACCACCCATGGATAATAGTCGTGCACCTGAACCAGTGCAGGATACACCAGAAGTTGAAATGGCTAAACAGGCTCACTTTGAGGCTTACCGTGAGGCTGCCATTAATGCTGCCATGCAACCAGACACTGGTGACGACACTGGCAGTGAAAATGATGAAGAAGAAGAAGGCAGTGAGGCCTCAGATGCCGGCAATAGTTCTAACGAATCCAATGACACTTCTGCAACTCCATCTCCTTCTTCTGAGAATAGTCTAGGTGCTGAGCAAGCAGATCAGCTGGAAGCTGAATTACAGCAAAACACTCGTGAATTGCTGATGAATCGTCAAAATTCACGAGAACAGTTATTGCAACTTCTAAGAGAACAACAACAATTGGCCAACCAAGAAAGTCATAGCAGTGAATTAATCGCCCAACAGCAACAACAACAACAACAACAAGAGCAGATAAGTCAACATCCTCAACTTATGACCACATATGTCTTAAATGCTGCAGCCCGCCTTGAACATCCAACATTATCACAACTGAAAACCATTTATCGTTTAGATAGTTCTGATTCGAAAGTTGAATTAAAACTTGGCGGTTTAGATGTGGAAAATAGTCAACAAAGATCCTTGGATTTACTACAACATAATGAACATATTCCACAATTATCAGCCGAAGACGCTCTTGCATCCTTTGAATCTATACGCGTACCCTCCAATGCCTATTATACAGTGAATAATCCCGATACTCATTACACTGTTGAAACACCAACTGTTTTGACCACTTTGCCACGCCTTGTGTCCATCAATTTGAACAATCATCATTTGCCCATTTCCTTAAGCACCGCCTTCTCTTCCCAACGCTTGAGCACTAAATCATCATCAAGTCATTAAGAATATTTAGTTTTTTTTTTCATGTTTGTTTTTTTTTATACAAGTTTAAAATTGAAATTGTGTTGTATTTAAAGAACAAAAAGAAAAAAAAACACATGGAAAAATATCCTTAAATAAATATGTTTGTATGTATGTTGTAAACCAAATGTAGATAAATTTTAGAATTTTAATAAAAAAGCAATGACATTGAATTATTAAGAGTTTTATTTTGAAAATTCGATTATTTTAAATCAGTGGGACCAGACATTACTTTTGAATCTGTTTTAGTATTTTTCTCAACTTTAAATTTTGTTCTTTATGACACAAGATGTTGACAGTTTCATTTTCACTGATATGAACAATATTTTTCCAGTAAAAATACTGAATGAAATTCAATGTGAATGGTATCTGAGTACGTCAACTGCCAAATCGATTAACTCCATAAAGTAATAAAGTGAGACAAATCAGAAGATCAGAAAATAGCATATGTAATACGAGTGTACTCAGCTAAGCTGCTATTCGCCCAGATAAAATGTTATAATTTGTATGTATGTACACATGAACAGACATAGTCCATATGTATGTCTATTATACGATAAATGAACAATCGCCTAAAAAGATATTTTAGATGTTTTGACATTTTTGAAATTTGGTTGACCGTTTATTCATTAATTTATTTAAATTTTGTCAAACGATATAATCCTTAAGGACTACACAGTGAAAAAATTGCTTCCAATAAAGCAGGTTTCTACTATTATGGAATAAAAGTAGCGCTAACAAGCCTGCTAATATCGCTGCTGATTTTTGTATGGCGAGTTCCCGGATTGGAGTACTACATTTTTGCTCACAAAAGCGCTTTAGAAGCGCTGAAAATCATCAACATTTTCAGCACTAGAACTGAAAATATATGAAAAAATGGTTCGATGTGGATTGGCGTCGTTAACGCCATTTTGAATTTTTCTTATTTCGTTACTTTATTTATTTTTATTAATTTCATATTTTTACTCAATGTTTGTTATTTTAACTTTAACTAGTATCGATCTTAGAACCTTCAGGTTTGAAGTCCAACGTACCAATCACTCGACCAAAAGCACTGTTGCAAAACGGCACCAAAAACTCAAATAAACATACTCGTCATTCTCGCTTAAGAACCTGCTTTGGATCAGCACTATAAAATCTGCTTTTTTGTATAGCTTGTGTACGAAGCTTTTGCATAAGTAAAAAACAAATACTTTTCTCGCTTCAAAACCTGCATTGTTGTGACGCTATAAAATCAGCTTCTGAAAAAGCTTATATTTTAAAGCGAATTATGAAGCGCTTTATTTCTTTAGTGCTTCAAAAAACATGAAAATTTTTTACTGGGTAATAACAAGATACTTTAATTAGATTGAATTTATGAATTCAGAAAAACAATTATTTTATGCCTTTAAGAAATTTATTATTTGACATATTGTCATAATTTTATTTTATATTAAATTTATTTGTGATAGTTAAGCATTGTCTATGTATTTCATTGGTCCTTTACCAAATCCTCAAGAGACTTCAACCACACTTTTGAACAGTTACAAGATAGAGATGTGCAAATGTCGTGAATTTTTCGTGTCAGGCATGAATCACGCGTGATCGTGATTTACTTACAAAATAAACACGCAATAGTATGTGAGCGTGATTTCAAAATTAAGTACCGTGCGTGATTTTAAAGTGCAATTTTCACGCACTCACGAAATTATATTTCGTAGCTTGCTGAAAAAATTTCCTCTTTTGTCTTACGACATTTCGATTCTATTTGCGAATTTTATACACACACAGAAAAAAATGGAATGTAAACTCAACATGACGCAATTGTGATTTGAAATCATATTAAATTTACATTAAATAATTTAACGTTTAAGTGTGTTAGTGTTTATTTGCTTTGTTCATTGCTACAATTCACTGTTGTGCTTAGTTGTTGTTTATTCTTACATGTGTCGGTTATGTAGACGACAAAAAACGAATTACCAGCAAAAATTTACTGCTGCTGGTTTAAAATTGCCATTGTTTCATACTAATTTTAAATGAAAAATCTAATTTAATCTAATTTTAAATCTGTTTGATTTTACATTTTTCACTGTTACAACAACTTTGTCATAAACGTTACATTTCATTTTAAATCAACATGACTATAACTTTAATTTCAAATAAGTTGTATGTTAAATAATCATTTGAATCATATTGAAGTAAAATTAAATTCATTTTACATGCGATGGTATTTATTTAGTGTATAGGTAAAGTAAAGCTTGAAGCTGTTGTGGCTGCAGTGGTTAGCGCGTGGACTATCATGCAGGTGGAACGAGTTCAAATCTTGGCTGGGGCAGCCAACTACAACACAAAGTTTTCTGATGCCTATCACGTAAGTAAAATAATTAATAGAATAGCTACTTTAAAGTCGTGTTGTTGTTTTACTTTGAGATAACTATAATTCAACATGATTCTTAGTGTTGTTTCAATATTAAATTCACGTTGTTTAAAGTTGAAATAACTTTGATTCAACATGATACTTCGTGCTGTTCCAATATCAAATTCACGTTGTTTCAAATCGAAATAACATTGATTCAACATGATTTTTCGTATTATTTCAGTGTCAACTTCATTTTGATTTAACTGCACTGCAATATTAAATCAACATGAAATATAGTTAAATCAAAAGGATAAAATTTCCTTAAAAATTAATGTAAATCATGTTGAATTAAAATGAAATGCCTATGAAGCGAAATTACTACCGAACATGTTAAATTAACCTGGTTTTCGACGATTTTACATGGAAATTTTTCTGTGTGCACGACA
This sequence comes from Panzeria rudis, assembly GCA_956483635.1. Classification (NCBI taxonomy): domain Eukaryota; kingdom Metazoa; phylum Arthropoda; class Insecta; order Diptera; family Tachinidae; genus Panzeria; species Panzeria rudis. The sequence continues at coordinate 182,770,048 of OY101448.1, forward strand.
TTTCTGATAAATTTCTAATTTTAGATCCGATTTTTCTCTGACATTAATACGAAAGACAATTCCGACATTGTTCAGACATTTTTCCGAAATTTTTCAGAGATGTCGAAAATTCCTTTAGAGTTTCCCTAGAGGATTCTTCAGAATTCGTAGAGAATTCTCTCAGACAAGTTCGGTTGCCATAATTAATCAACCCATAAGTGTAGGGAAAGATAATACTTGATTTGATGGAAGCGCGTATGGACACATTTACTATTTTCGTCCAATGCTGGACGTAACGTGCATTGCATATAGTATATGCAATCGTTAACGCACGAACGCTTGAGCGCTCAATCAAGTAGTGATATAGAGCAAGTTTCAAAACCGACCTCATGTAAGTGCTCCATGGAGTCTGAATACCAGTGAATTTTTTAGTTGTCATTACATTTTTAAGCTGTGAATTAATTACATGCTGTTGGGTGAGGCGACTAATCAGAGAATTTTATATCTTTTGATTTCTGCGATCTTTAGAAACTCCATTAAATTGAAAAGTCCTCTAAAAACTGCAACTATACTTGGATACACCCTTTAGTTTACGATCATCATAATCCGATTATTCAATCACATCTCCAAGTCACTTGAATTTAGAATTTTATTATGACGCCAAGAGATGTGAAGCCTAAACGACAATTGAGATTGTAAGGTAAATGACAAAACATTAACATCTTTACAATGGAGCCTTTCTGTAGCGGACGGTCAAACCAATGGGCATTCAATAAGACATGATAACAAATTACAATGTTGTACCGATGAAACAGCAGCAACGACAGTTTAACGATACAATAAACAAAACGTGTGGATAACTCGACAATAAATAAAACAGCTCACGTGCTGAACCACATGATGTCGCTGTAGTATAATGCAGATGATGATGATGATCCTCTGCATGCAACAGGCCGGAGGAATTGTAAGAGGAACTAGACAAAGCAGAACAACGCTAATACCTGAGGAAGTACCGCAATGTTTAAAAATAAGATTCGTTTTGTTTTTGTGTGTTTTGGTTTTTTTATAAATAAAATCGCGCACAAGGAATTAAATTAAAAAAAAAAAAAACTGTAAATTGTAAGTGCAACATAATACATGCGCGCATACAACTGGTGGCATGTAGCAGTTAGCCACATAAAACTGCAGTAAAATGCATACATATGGGTCGCTACATAAAAAGAAGTAATGGATTTATTTTTCAAATTAAAAAACAAATGGTTTTTGGTAAAAACCTATTTTTATTACCTTCTGACGATTGTCGGAGTTACTACGAAATCGATCAAATGTGGCAACGCTTGCTGTATGTTTTGTATTTGGCTCGTTACATTTCGACTACGATCACCGTAATATGGGTCATTAACTCCCATATACTACTACTACTACTTCGTACGAACATTTTTGGAACATCGTTTTGTCAAGAATTTTGTCGAAAATTTTCGCCATCGATATGCCTTGAACGAATAAATCGATTTCGATTGAATTTGCGGTTTTTTTCTTCAATTAAACCAAGTAATCGAAATATAAAGATCGATTCGGCGAGAGTTTCGAGAGCAAACAAACATTTAACATCAATCAAATTTACGCTAATCAACAATTCTTGAGGTTAAGATGTGATAAGATTTTTAAACAATCGGACGAGTAGTTTGATATTTAATAATTTTTTTCCCGTATTGCTTCATCTTCTCATGAAATCTAAGTAATATGAAACTCTTTCGAATGCTGCATATTTTTTTCCGATTGTTTCAGCCGTTCAAACGATATGAGAGGTTAACACATTTCCGAAAATGAAGTTTTCATCTGATCTAGACATTTTCTATTAAGCTTTTACGACATTGTTTGTATCAAAATCGGTTGATTCGCTCTAGTTATGTTGTTGTCGCAAAATTTCGAAAGTTCCAAGAAACTTGGACAAAAGAAACATTCAAAAAATCCCAGCATTGAAAATATCGATGATATTCCACGCTGGCAAGACCGAAATGAAAAAAGTTTAAAGTAGTTGAACATGCTAAGAAAAGACAGTTAGTGAAGTTCCGAACATTTAGAAAAAGTTCATTAATAGGTGCGACACGCCGCGAGGTGGCGACAGTCTGTTAATTGAGCTTACTAAAATTAGTAGGATTTTCGCTACGGTGTTGTTGCTGCCGTCGCTGGTAGTGTAGGTAAAAGGCTCTGATGAGTAGACTTGGTAGTCTCGAAACAGCTGTCAGTTCAACCTTCCGTACATCCAAATTTTTTTAAATGTTCATTTACATGCTTTAGAATTTCTTTCTTAAATAAAAAATAGTTTGATCGAAAGATTAAATTGAAAATGAAAGTATAAAATGCTATTTATTTATCCATACAAAAATTAGAAAAAAACCGAGTAAATTGGAACATTTTCCGATTAACTCGAATAATTTTTAAGAGTAAAAATTAATCGAATAACTCGAACGAAATAAGTCTTGTTCGAGTGATTTAAAAACCTCAATTTCGATTAATGGATTAATCGAACAATTGAAAAGCCGATTATGAATACCCTAGTAAATAGAAACCCTAATACCTATTGATAGCTTCTGCAGTGAGTCCAACACTCTTAACACAAGCTTTGTTCGGAATTCCAATTAAAGGCTATGCGCTCCCTTATGACCTTTACACAAATAAATGGGGGCATACGTTCCATCCGAAATCGGGCACAGATATTTTCACGTTCAAGAAAGCATTAAATTCCTAATCTTATCCACAAATAAGCTTACTCGGGCTTGATTTGAAGCCGGAAAAAATCTTGATTTAAGGCTCGGATTACACAGCCAATCACCGTCTACCGTGCACCCATTCCGAAAAAGTCGCTAAAACCTATCGAATCTGCGGCTACTGTACAATAGCGCTATCATTTATGGATGACCATTCTTGGAGTCATACCACCAGGTGCATCCAGCACAACTCTTTACCGCACAGAACGCCCTAGAGGCCTTCTGATCGTATGACGTAAATTTGATGTAAATCAGTGATGTGGGTCGAGATATATCGTGGTCGAAAATTTTCGGAGTGTTTTGTAACTCCAAACATTTATAGTTTTTTTCAAACCGTTTTTGATATTTTTCTAAAATAATTTAAATAACGGTAAAAATTTAGCACTAAAGCGTATTCTTTAATTTAGTGTTAGTGTTTATGAGCATATGTTAGTAGTATTCCACTGTGCGCCTACTAAAAAAAACAACAAGCTTTCATACAACTGAATACAGTTGTTTATTTTTTACTCTTTAGTGAGTACGTTTGTTTTAATTCGGCTGTATACATATACGAGCCGATTAATGTTCGGAACACTGGTGCCAGTATGAGCGACCATGTCTTGCATCTTAAGTCTTAAAATGTTCACTTCACAGTGATGGAATCACGCATATGAAAAATTATGTATGTAAATACCTACATATGGTATTTCCAATAAGGAAATATCAACCGGGCATTTGTAAGCATAAGAGGAGATTTTCTGACCAAACAGATAAACACTCGGACGTGTGCCTGTAATATGGAGTAAAAGTAAACTGGATGACCTTCCTTGAAATATGTTTTGAACTTCATAATACACATAAGCATGCAATGGAACGCGAGGTGGTAGGTAGTTCTCTTATGACCACCATTCTATATGAATTTTGGTAACTTTTTTCCATCATCTTGTTGTGTGACATAAAAGTTCAATCAGAAAAAAAAGAAAAGAAAACAAAACAACACAAAACTACGTTCTTTAAGTCCTGCTTCTTGTGCTTTTCCTATAAAAGGAAGAACAATTGTTTAAACAAAACACAAACCAATTCAACAGTTCTCAAGAGCGAGTACTAGTCTTGACACGAAACTGTTTAAAGAACTAGCAGCGCTAACAAACAAAATTATCTTAGAAAAAGTTCTAACAAAAAACTATCGAATAAAATGAATTTCTTAATTTTTGTAAGCACCTTAATTTCTTACACCTTGGCTGGTCCGTATTTGTATCCAGTGCCATTACAACGATTGCGAACTCCACTGCTGGTAGTAAAAGCACAACATCAAGCAGGATTGCAGAGCCAACAACAAGAAGAACAACAGGAACCACAACAAATTCAACAATATTTTGCTCAAGATTCTTTGGGTCAATATTCTTATGGTTACATAGAACCATTATCGACTAAACAAGAAATCCGTACTTTGGATGGTGTAACTAGTGGTTCTTATTCCTACATTGATGCTAATGGTCTATTGCAAACTGTTGATTACACAGCTGATGATGATGGTTTTCATGTGGCGGCCACTAACTTGCCACATCATAATCAACAAGTTCCCAAACCCGTTGAGGAAACTGCTGAAGTTGCCACTGCCCGAGAACAACATTTAGCTGCTCACAAAGCCATTTTGGAAGGTAATCGTTCGGCTTCTTCCATACTGCCCAAACCTGTAGAAGATACCAACGAAGTGGCACAAGCTAAAAAGGAATTCTTTGCTCTATTCTCTGCCGAGGAGGAAAAGCAGAGACTACTGAGGCAAACAGCTTTATTAAGAAATCAAAATACAATTGTATCCCCTGCTCATAAATCTTCAAAGCCTTCATTACCTGGTTTTAAATCGACATCCGCTATTGGTAATTTTGCTGGAAAGAAAATATCTCTTATATCCAATGTTGGTGGTTTCACATATGGTTATCGTATTAATAGCGCTATTAAGCCTGCCCGTTATTATTTGCCCATTGTTTAGTTTTATAAACATATTTTATTACTGAGTTGACTATTTGTATATTTTCATATGAAATAAAATGTTATTCAAATTGAAAAACTATTTCGTTGTTTTAATTAAATTTTGTAAAAGAAAATATAAAGGAACTAGCCGGGCCGGGCCGCACAGTGATCATCGCCACACCAATCGTAATGAAATAAATTAAAGAAATGTACATTGAACCAAAAAAAACGCAGTTCTTTCTCCGTGTATGTTCTACTCAAAATAGTAACTAATGAAAACACTGAAAGAGACACTATAGCGAACCTTATTAATTTGATTTAGGTTACACTGAGAACAAATTGTGCTTTTACACAAAGTCCTGGTGTTATTGGAGAGGGGAAAAGGGGGTAAAAAATAATTTATGTATTAATTTTTCTATATATTCACAAAAGTGGGTGGGGTAGCGAAGCATATCGGGTGAGGTTAGGATAATTACAGATTACTTTGTATGGGGGTTTGGGGGTATAAGTCTCCCCTACTCCTACCCACACAGAAAAAACTAAATTTAATTTTCTGTAAAGGAACTCAATGAAATGGTAAATATTTTGTCTAGGAACGAATTTGTAAATATAGACAGAAACATCTCAACAATTTCATTGAAAAAAACGTGTTTTTTTCAGTGAACAAATTGTTTAAATCTATAGAACAATTTGTCTAAAATATTTACAAATTGTAAACAAAACAATTTACTATATCAAACAAAAAGATTTACTGGATTTTCTGAAAAATATCAAACAATATTTTTGTCTCAATTTATAAAACAACTAGTCTAAAAATGCTAGCAAATATTAAACAAAATAGTTTACTTAATCAAACAAAAATATTTACTGCATTTTTTGTAATATGTCAAACAAAATTTTTGTCTGGGTCATCGTCATCATCATCATCCATTAAGCATTTATGAAATTTCACTTTGTGAATGAGAATTAACGCAACGAGCCCATGAGTTTTTATCATAATACTGTACTTTCACGAGAACTAATTGTGTTCGAAGTTTCATAAGAATCGGTTAAGTAGAAGTAGCATAAATGAATATTTACTTCAAGTGTTCAAGTCTGAATGTTTATCTAGACTCTAAAAAAATGAATGAGAATTAACGCAACGACATTAACGAATTGATTCACTCAAAAATCTTCAGTAAACAAACTTGGTGCAATTATCGTTGACAATAATCGGCACAAAATATCGTTGACGATAATCGGCATGAATTATCGTTGACGATAATCGGCAAAAAATATTGTTGACGATAATCGGCACAAAATATCGTTGACGATAATCGGCACAAATTATCGTTGACGGTAATCGGCACAAATTATCGTTGACGATAATCGGCACAAAATATCGTTGACGATAATCGACACAAATTATCGTTGACGATAATCGGCACAAAATATCGTTGACGGTAAGCGGCACAAATTATCGTTGACGATAATCGGCACAAAATATCGTTGACGATAATCGGCACAACATATCGTTGACGGTAATCAGCACAAAATATCGTTGACGATAATCGGCACACATTATCGTTGACGATAATCAGCACAAATTATCGTTGACGATAATCGGCACAAATTATCGTTGACGATAATCGGCACAAATTATGGTTGACGATAACTTGGTGCAATATGTATGTATGTCGCCATCGTGGTTGTTTTTTCAGTGAACGAATTGCATTTTTTAGAACTTGGTATACCACATTAACAGAACTTGATATACTGCATTACCCGCCAATTTTTTAAACGGCTTGTTTATGGGTTATTTTACTGTTTCTACAATTTCTCTGAAACTTGGTCTTCAAAGACTTTTTTTTACATTTCCGAATGCGAACCTAAGACTTGTAGTAGAACCCCACCTGAGTTCTGCTCTAATCGAATCAACTACGGCATACGGACACTGGCGCATAACTGCTGTTTTTTGTCCCGCTTTCTCAAAACCGAACAAGGAAGAATAACAGTCCCTGGGTTGCCAAAAACTTCCCTCATGTATTAGAAAGAGATCTAATGTGACTCAATTAAGCCAGTGCTGTATTCGCTAAGTCTAAGTGAAATAGTAGGATATTTTAAATTTCTTACAAAATTTTCTGCGGCTTCATTTCGGTGGTCAAAGTGTTGAATAAATAATAAGAACTAAATGTATCGAAGTTCATTTTAATATTTTATTTTTGTTACAGAAAAAAACAAATAATTTTTTCTTAATAATAAAAACCATTCGAATAATAATGTTTAGTTAACGGATAACCGTAAGTGTATATTTTAGGCACTAACGATTTGGCAACACCTACCGGCGAAGTAATGAAAATTTTATGTGGTTTCTCATTTACGTAAACAGTGTTGGCAGGGTTGAGGGCAACATTAAAGGAATCCGCCAGGGACTGAGACAATTCCACAGAGCGAACATTGGCTGGATCTGTAGTAGATTTTGTGTAAGCGGCTGCAGGCTCTGCCAAACGCAACCCGCCTGTCGTATGAACTGTCTCACCAAACGTACGAGTTGAGGTATTTGGTTCAGTATCGGTATCTGTGGAAATGATGGAATTTGTGGTATCGGCAGCTGAGGAAATTGTATGGGAAACTGACGGCTCTGCTGTGAAACGAAATGTTTCCTGTTTCACCGGTTTGGGCAGATTAGTGGCAGCAACATGAAAACCGCTATCATCTGCAGTATAGTCTACAGTTTGTAGAATATCATTAGCATCTCGATAGGAATACGAGCCACGAGTAACACCATCTAATGAACGTACTTCTTGCTTAGTAGACAAAGGATCACTGTAACCGTAGGCATATTGTCCTAGCTCGTCCTGAGTATGATATTGCTGTTGAACGGGTGTTATAACAGATGAAGTTTGACTGCCATACATAAAGGGATACGAATGCAATGATGGTGCCACTAAATATGATAAGCTGGCAGCTTGTGTAGCTCCCACCAAAGCCAAAAATACAAAACAAATTTTCATTTTGTCAGCTTAAATTTAATATTTTATATGCAATTTTTTTTTTATTGTTAACTTTTTCACTGCAAGCGCTGCTAGATTAAATTGAAGTTAACTAGTACTCGCCCTAAGAAGGTATGATACAATTGCAAAGAATTCTTAATCCTTTTATACTTGTTCTTGTTTGCTAGTAATCTCTTGTCAGCTTTTCAACACTTTTTTATGTCGCTCCTATTGTTTGTATTGTTCCTTCGCACAATTCTTTAGATATATTTTCACTTCTCTAGATCTTGCAACAATATTCTTCACATGTGCTGTCGCATAAAAGCAAAGTTGATTGCATATTCTTGTTATATTCAGTACGAATAATCATTATGTTGGCTGGATTCTTGGATGGATGGATGGCTTACATGTTGCAGTTGATCACACTATTTACTTTTTTTTTTTTGCATAAGATTTTGTCTGTAACTTAATTGATTTTTCAATATCATTATTCATGTTGTATTAAAGTGCTTTTTTTCTCTCTTTTAATTTAACCCTTAATAGTCCAACCTTTGAAAGGACCAAATGTTATCTATATCTACATATATATGTATGTATATAAAAATAGATTTAGTAAAGTGCGACTTTGGGCCGCAACGAAGGCTTCCTTCCGTACAAATACACATATATCTTATTTCGTTTTTGCCCTTTTTTCTCATTTCGAAGTTTTCGTTTAATTTTAGTTTTATTATTTTTTAAGATTTTTTTTTGTTGATTTAGCGATTTTTTTTTTTGGTTATTGGCGCTTTTTTCATTTTTATAATTTTTTCGTTTTTTGCAATCTTTTTCTTTTTTGACGATTTTCATAGTTTCAAAAATTTTTTGGTTTTGGCGTTTTTTTTTTGTTTTACTGCTTTTTTCGCTTTTTGACCATATATTTAGTTTTAGCGATTAATTTTAGTTTTGGCGCTATTTCAGTTTTGGAGCCTTTTTCGGGTTTTGGGACTTTTTCGGTTTTTGGTTTCGTTTATTTAGTTTTAGCGTTTTTTTTTAGTTTTGACACTTTTTTCGTTTTGGCGATTTTTTCGGTTTTTGGCAATTTTTTTAGTTTTGGCGCTTTTTTGGCTCTTTTTTGTTATAGTGATTTTTTCATTTTCAGGTTTTAGTGTTTTTTTTTAGTTTTTTGTCGATCTTTTTTAGTTTTGGTGATTTTTTTTGCGTTTTAGCATTTTTTAAATTTTGGTGCCTTTTCCTTTAAGTGCTTTTTTCATTTTGGCGATTTTTCGTTTTGACATTTTTTTTAATTTTGAAATTTTTTAGTTTTAGAGATTTTTAAAATTTCAAGAGTTTGCCTCTTACGGTTTCCAAGATACAGCAAATTGTCTAAATTACATAGTCAAAATTACATTAACTGATAGAACACCCTTTAATTTTTATTGTTTTAAATATCAGTGTTACCTGTTGTAGTCTATTCTACAGACTACACCAATTAACACTAACTTTGAAAATATTAAGTGTCCATTTATATTAGTATTTCAACATTTTTCGTTGCTCACTTTAGAATACCTTTTCTACGCGAAGGTTTAGGAAAAAAGAAAAGCCGAAAAATTCTTAACAGGTGGCGCTGTATGCTGTATCTTTTTTTCGTATTGAAAGCAATGCTTGTTGTTAAGACATCGTTGTTATAACAATTGTTTTAACAACGATGTCATAACAATGACAAAACAGTAACGACAGCGGTCCAGACGTGACAAATTCTTGTGCTAACAATTGATATAACAAATAATTTTCTCGTCAAGACGCTATGTTACACCCTGTCTTCACGAGACATAATTTTGTTCTAACATTTGTCAAACTTAATACGTAAAAACATCAGAAAAATGTTAGTGCTATTTTTTCATATCGACTTTGACTTTTGTTAAGACAAATCAATGGCTCGTGAAGACGCTATGTAATCCTACGTCTACATTAGGCATGAAATGACTAACATTAACACCTAACAACTTGTTAATGTTAAACGTAGACTGCTCATGTCAATAATTTCTTCATGTTTTATAATGGTTGTTAGAACATTTGTTCTAACAACGCTTTCATAACATGAGTAGTCCACTTGCAAACACCGCTAAGTTGAAAAAAATAAAAATTCATTAAAAGCCGCCATTTTATTTGTTGATTGAAGTTTTAATCGATTTTCTACAAATTTCTACAAATGTCTTTACATCATTTCATTTCTAATGTAGACGGCATGTTATAGGATCCCAAACGGTAAGGCCGATCGTGTTGAAATTTTAAAACTGTCTTGCTGCCGGTTAAGAAATTCAAATAGGTTAATTTATTTTTCTTTAACTTTTGTGGTGAAAGGGAGTTCCCCATACAAATCCATTTTTGATTTCTCTATATCTGCACAACTACATTAGTGAGACTCTCTAAATTTTATGTGGGTTACGCTTCGAATAAAGTGAAAAATCCAACAGAATCTTTTCGGTGTAGGAAGTGGAAGACGGGTACACCCCATACAAAGTAATTATTAATTTTCCTATATCTGCAGAACTACAATTGTGAAACTCTCTAAATTTGATGTAGGTAACTTTTGGAGCAAAGTGAAAGTTTCAACAAAATCTTGGTTGTGTATGAGAGGGAAAACGGGTATCCCCTACAAAGTGATTGTTAATGTTCCTGTGGGTAACTCTTAGAAAAAAAGTAAAAGTTCCAAAAAATCTTGACGGTATAGGAGGAGGCGGGTACCCCCAAACAACGTTTTACGCAAAATATTTACTAATTTCTTTAATGAAAAATCAAATTTAGTTGTTTATGCATGTAATCCACTTTTTTACTGATAAATTGGTTAAAAGTGTATAATTAGGGTTAATATATGCTGCCACTTTAAATTTATTGTCAAAGAAGAATTATTTTATAATGTTGTTTTTATTTATTGTTCTTGATGGTTTGATGATTGATTTGAGAAATTGTATATTGTTAAGTATTTTTGCGGAATGTATCAGCAGATTCTATTTATAAACATTTCTAACGAAAAGATTTTGTGTGCCAGCTATAATTAGAAATTGAAGTTGGAATGTCTATTAAAAAATTAAAATTTTGTATTTTTAATTTGATTTTTTCGTGCACTAAAATACTTCATTGATTGAAGCAGTAAATATTTTGTCCAGAAACAGATCTATAAAGCAATTTGTAAAGTCAAGCAAAAATGTCTTTACAAATTACATAAATTTTTCTTTGAATGTTCAATATTTACATGCTTTAGAATTTCTTTCTTAAAATAAAAAATTATTTGATCGAAAGATTAAATTAAAAATGAACTTAAGCCAAACTATTTAAATAACTTTGAATGAAAACCATACAGTTCGACTAAAAATTCATAACTCAATTTACAAATTAATTTAAAAGAAAACGTTTTTTTTTCTGTAAAAAACTAGTTTTAATACAATCGACAAACAATGTTAAAAGTTATGTCAATTTCAAATAATTATTCGTACCAAAATACGAGGAAATATAAGAACCCACAGTGCTGTAGAAGAAAAAGTTTTTCAAAGCAAATCAGAAATTTCTAAACGGATAATGTTCTCTATATCGTTTCTACCCTTCCGCTGCTAATAACTTTTTTAAAAAAATTTTCAACATTTTTATACGAATTCAATACTTTCTTCAGAACACTTACTTTATTTTGCATTTAAAACAATTCAGGTGTTAAATCTTAGATGTATTTTAACATAAACTCCTTAGTTATTCACTAAAAAATTTCAATTAAATGAAAAAATATGGATAACACTCAATACATTTTATTGGATACAAACCACTGTTTAACAAAGTTCACAAAACTTTTAAATATTTAGGAGTACAAACGTACGCTGCTATTTTAGTGTATGTTGTTAATGTAATTTTAATAATTAAACTGAGTAAAAAAGCGTCCTAAAAAGGGTTACGCTCAATACACAAGACTGCGGACAACAACAATTAAAAAAAAATTATAATTTCTAACATTTTAAAAAAATTTGATGTGTTAAATAAGAGAAGCAAATGCAAATATTCTAAAACCGTTATAAATTGAGTCTCGTTTTTGGAAAAAATCATAGTTTCCTAATGTGGAAAATCAACAGCATGCATTACGGACACGGCATTTTGTATGAAGAGAGTATAAACAGTATTTTCGTTCGTCGTTTTTAACACATAATTGACAGTCTTACACAAAAAACGTATGTACATTTATTTATACTATATTGAATCATGCTAAAGCAGTTTTAAAATTTATGCGTTTATTTTATGAAATATTTTCAGCGGACACCAAAAAATCACTTGAAATGAGAATCACCCACATAAAAAATGATGTTTATTACGCTTTCAACTGGAACTCTTCGAAAGCCTTGAAAAGTTGCTGGTAGAAGTGAAATTGGATGTTACAGCCCAATTGGATTCAAAATAATGATCTTTTTCCCGCCTTTCACTCTTCAGATTTTGACGAGCCGAATTGAATTGTCCATGCTGAGATTGATTTTGTGGCTGGAATTTTTTTTATCGCAGACCTGGTTGCAACTTCGTGAATGCTATTTGCAATCGGTTACTGGTGTTGTCTCTCTCTCTCTCTCTTGGTCGATATGGCGTTTATCCCTCTGCAAATGATCAGCATTCGTGCTGTCTTTTCCCATTAGATTTTGCTGAAACCTAAACGAAGGTCCAAGAGAAATAAATGAAGAAACAAAACCCGTAATATTTATTAAGAAATAATTGGTCGTGAGACTATATTCCAAGGATCAAGGTAAGAATTAGCGTTAATTAAGTTTAACCTACACGGCAGAACACCAGTTTTCCTTGAAACTTGTGTCATCAGTATTGATTCAAAATAGGAACTTTTTGACTCTTGCTTTCACAAATATTAATTTTATAGGTTTCAGCGAAATTATTTGTATTTGTGGCGCCCTCGCTCCCAAACGGCTAGACCAAATTTCTTGAAAAACGCCAAGAACACTCTCGTTCATATCACCTTTTAAAAAAATCATAATCGGTTCAGATATTAAATCGTTCGCACTGAGTTTTTAGCTAACCTTATCTACTCAACAAAGATCAGAGTTTTGAATTAACTTTTTTTGTGCGTGTAAAGCGGTCCACCCACTTGCAATGTAATTGCGTAATTTTTGGTATTGTACAATATTATCGCCAATGTGTATATCATATTCGAAGGTGGCACAATATATAGGCAAAGATCAAAAGACCTTTGATTTTTTTGAACAATCAAGAAAATTTTGTAATATGGTGGCAACATTGTGCAGTGTTGCTTACTTTTTCACTGTTAGGGCAATATTTTCTTTAAAAATATTGTGCAATTTATTGCATAGTGTAGGTCAAAACGACAATAATATCCACAATAACATATACAATAATATTATATAATGGATGGGCCACTTTAGAGATTAAGGAGACTTGCCAAGGCCTATTTCGCTTCATCAAAAGATAGCGTCAAATTTATTTAAAAATCTGTATCAACCATCTTCTCTAGACAAATTTCATTTCAAATCTCGATCGCTCAATTGAATAGTCATTTAACAATAAATAAAACAGTCTTTAATATCGTTAAGATCTTTTGATAAAGGAATTGTTAAACAAATAAAATAAAATCAAATAAAAAAGAACACAACACGACTGACTATACACGCATACGTAGTATTGCCTTTCGCTTTGTACTCGCTTAAGTACTTCGCAAATTATTACAGGTCAGATCAGTTTAGTTAAAAAAGAGGTTGAATAAAAAGTCAATGAAAACAAAAAAAAATGCTAAAATACAAAACAATAAAATAAATTGCACAGAAATTGTTGTGTTTTTCTGTATCACTCACGTACCTACTCTGCACATTGGGAATTATTGAGTTGATGATCATTTACATATAATTGTATTGATTCAAATACATAGTTTTTTCTTCGTTAGGTTGCCACTCACCACTAATAAAAGGTATTGAAAAGTCAAAAGAAGCAGACCCGAAATTGTGTGTTAACGGTTAAACGATCAAAACATTGTTGAATTGTTTGTGGCGATTCATAACGTCAACAATGTGCCACCAAAAGAGCCCATGAGCCAACAATGTACATGAAGCATGACAACACAATTCAAGGTAAGTGAAGGCCAAGGTCTGATCTCAACTGGAGTTAGTTGTTAAACAAAATAATCATCATTGTACAAGGATTATGCAGTTAAATGAAGCTGCAAATATTTCGAGTGAGTGTCGTGTCGTAGCCGTGTCATGAACAATTTGCAATTGCAGGCAACATTATTTGGACATATTGAAGGTGTTATTTTAACAACATACTTCAACAACAATACAAAACAAAGTTAAATTTACCGTAAATACTGAATGGAGCATTTAGGGGCAAGGCTATTCACATATTACGTAACGCAACTTTTGCAGCTTTTATAAAACCTACCCACCACTTTTTAAAGCTTTTTACAAAATTTTCAGTATAAATTACCTAATCCGTAACAATTGTTAAACCCCACCCCCCGCTCCGAGGAGCGTTACGTAATATGTGAATAGCCCCTTACCTCTTTAAGGTGATACTGGATGACTTTTGTGTGCATATACTTTTTAAATTGACAACAAAATATCTTTAAAAAAATCTTGTTGCGTTAAAAAAAGATCAATTAAATAGAAACCCGTTTGATTCCTAGATATTTTTGTAAAATTATTTTCTCAACAATGATCTTGTTAAAATTCTTAGATGTTTAGTATAAATGATCTGAAGCCATTTTATTGAAAGTTTTCAAGGCACAGTGATCAAACTGTCATTGAAACTACATAAATATGATTTACAAAATTTCAGTTATTAAAATTAATGTAGGAGTTTTTCTTTTAGACGCTGTTATTGAGAGAATTTGGATTATTTAAAACAGCGCCCTCGCCGATTTTCAGCAGAATCAGTGCAAAATTAGCGAAACAATCACTGATCAATTGTGCAACTAAGCTCAAATTTTCAGCATATCAGTGTTAGACTAATTGTCATAATAATGCTCTGCGCGACCTCACTTTTTAGGCTCAAGTATATGCACGTTCATGCAAGTGTAAAAAAATTAATCACGATCACTGAAACTCATGCGTGATCCTGCATGATTCACATAAATCACTCCTACAAAAAATGTATGACCGAAACTAATACCGACACAATTTTTTTACTGATACATTTACATAAATTTTGTCATTGTTGATAGAGATATCCATCATCGTTGACGAATGTACGTTGTTTATAATGTTGTTTCATTTCTTAAATTTTATGACGTTAAAAATTAATTTAAATTTGAATCCCAAAAATTTGTGTTGTGATAATTGTGTGATTTAAATCGTTTATTTAATATATCATTTGGCTTTTGGCACGGTTGGCTTGCGTGGCTGCATGCGGACTAGTATTGATTCGATGAACGATTTTATGATTGTCCAAACTGCTCGGGGATTATGCATGTCAAAAAGCAATAAACAAACACCAGAGGAATATGAACGTGGCAGAGTGTTCTGTTGTGACGGCTGATACAATAGCAAACGATAGCGAGCGATATGTATGTATACTAAGGTGAGTCCTTACATTTCGCGGCTATCATAGTATAATTTGCATAAGCATTGAAAACTCTTTTACTTCTTAGGTATTCAATAGCAATGAACTAGGTGTCTTTCAAGATACATTTATTACGCCCTTATGACAGTACATTTTTTCTTCATTTTTAAAATTTTGGAGAACAGTGCAAATAGAATACAATAGGAAATTTTACCAGGTGCAAAGAGTTCAGCTATATTAAGATAAATACCAAATTGTCAAAGCTTTTACTAATGTTATCGATAAAAAATGGGGGCCTGTCAAAAAAAATTTAAAAATGTTCAACTTAATATTGACATTGCAAGCTTGAAACATTAAAGTGTTGCCAAGTTAGCGGTTTATTCACGAATTCAGCGACTTAGCTCCTCTTTTTTTCAACTTTTTTTTTCTTTTGTCGTTTTATTATAAATAAAAAGTAGGCAGCACTTAAAGAAGCCATTACGTTTTGTTTACATTTTGTATAGTTATTTCTTTCTATCATTTGCTATTTCTTTCTTTCAATCCTGTAGCAAAACAATGCAAGAAATATGTAGTGTCATAAGGGCTTTACAAGCTAGTGGCAAGAATAAAACAAGTACAACATTAAAAAACAACATTGTTTTTTATTGTTGAATATAATATATACATATATAAAAAATAGTAAATTGTGTTTTATTACAATAGAGACATATATCCGTCAGCTTTGACCGATATATTCATCAATGCTGATTAGTCAGCTGTGATGGATATTCATCAGCTTTGACCGATATATTCATCAAGACTGACTAATCAGCTTTGACCGATATATTCATCAAGGCTGACTAATCAGCTTTGAGCGATATATTCATGAGGACTGATTAGTCAGCTGTAACTACAATTTATATCATTAATGATTAGTAAAAAGCAGTGGAGTGAGCAGTTCAGCTATATGTTCTATAGTCGATAGAATTCATAAGTTCGACAAAGACGCAAAATCACACGTACACAAAAGTTTCCATCAGTTTTTTCAAATAGTTTTAAGAAAATGATAGAAACTTTGTTCTACCTGATGATGGATATTTCTATCAGCACTACCAGTCATATGATCGATCAAATGACTGTCACTGTTCTTGTAGGGACGTTATCTATGCTTCTTATCCAGGCGCGAATACAGGGTAGGGGAAAAAGGGATATTCCCCCCTCCAAAACGAATCAAATATACCTGATTTTTAAGGAGTTTTTAAAAGAAATTTTACAAAATGATACGTTTCAATTTCAAATTTCCCCTCCCAAAAGCTTGAGCGAGTTTTTGGAACAAATTTCCCTTTGAGACATTATGCGCATCACACGGGGTAAATATGAAATAATATATAAAACGATATTATGAAGCAAAAAATGGGAAACAAAAACATCAAACGATAACATGAAACGAAAATATTAAACGAAAAAGCGTTGAATAATTAAAAAAAAACGGAAAAACTAAAAAAATATCTAAAACGAGAATTGTCAAAACGGAAAAGTCGCTCAAACAGAAAAAAATCACCAAAAAGAAAAAATGGCCTAAAGACTCAAAATCACTAAAACGATAAATAAATCGCTAAAACGAAAAAAACTCGCCAGAATGGAAACAATGCCCAGTGGAAGAAATCGCCATAACGAAAAAAATTAAAAAAATCGTAAAAAATCTTCAAAACTGGAAAAAATCGAAAAAAATTTTTAAAACGAGAAGTCGTTGAAACGTACAAAATAGTCATCAAAGGATTATAAAAGCTTTCTAAAATTTTTTAAAGTATTTTGTGTTTTTTTTTTCAAAATGTCTTCAGATGAATCACTGTGCACAAACATGAATGCATGTTTGTATGTATGTTGTTGTTTAATTTGCCTTGACGTAATGATCTCGTAACTTTTTTTTTCAATGCAGTACTTATGATCCTTCTTATTATGTGGTAGCATTCTTGTTATTCGTTTTTTTTCTACTCTCCTTTAGCATTGCAAAGCATTTAATCTTTTTCGCTTTATACATAATGCAATAAAATACTCCATCCAGTATTCTCAGTTAAATTGCATTCATACCTTCCTTGGCCGATCAACATTGTCTTGGATCCATGGATTTTGAAGATTGTATTTGCTATTGTTGTTTTTCTTGTTGTTATCTTAAGTATTTGCCATGTTGTTCCATAATAAATTTTAAGGGGAAAAATGTCTAAAACCTCCACAAAATGTTTTCGAATATTTGTGGCTGTTGGTTAATAAAGTTTGCTTAAGAAATAAAAAAAAAAACAAATATGTACGTGAAGAAACGTCAAATGCATAAAGAAGGGCGTTGCAATATATAACCTTAACGCGTTTGATAAAATCAAAAAAAAAAAAAAATAAATGCCTCTATGAAAGAAAATGTAGGCTAAAGATTTGTATTTCTTCTTTTAACAAACAATAACATATTTATTTATAAAGTACTTTTTGATTTTTTGCTATCTAATGGATTTTTGTGGTTGCAAATATTCTGTAGTCTTAAATCCAAATGACATCTTTATTAAGGAATAAAGGCAACAAAATAAAAAAACAATGCCATGACAGGCAATAGTCAGCCACCTGATGTAAAGAGAGTTTAATATCTGCTAACGCACTGCACAAAAGATCCTTTGGGTAGCGGTTCTTATGACCTTTACATAAAAACTTAACGCAATAATATATGAATAAAGGGCGATTTAATGGAAATACATAAAATAAAAAATTTCCCTGCCATTTATTTTAGGGGAGTTAAAGTCCCCCTTTAGTAGATTGTTATAGTGAATCGGCATAGAAAATCTTATAAATCTTACATTTCAGGTATAAGGTATGCTTAATACTTTTATGTAAAAACTACGAAGAAAATGTTAGTACTTTATTGTCCCTTTCTTGAAAAAGGAGCAACAAATTCCGCTTAAATAGTCATATTGCTGGTCGAAAGATCATACAAAAATATTTATAATAAAATTCTTCAAGGACACCAAAGCCCAAAATGTTGCTTCAACGTCAGAAATATGGTAAAACTTCAAATGTATTTACAACTAGTGCTAAAATATCCCACAAAGCCTGGATTTTGTGAGGCTAATTTGTATTAAAAGTATGCCTTACATAGAATTAAGCTACAGGACACATTACAAAAGAATGCTTTACAAAACGATGTATATGAAAATCAGTGATGCCAATTTAGCCATTTTTCATCCGGTTTGGCCAGAACAAAAGTTAATTTAGCCATTAGCTATTTTTTTAGCCACTTTTATTTTGATCTAGCCATTTTTTCATACATGCAATTTTTTTTTTACCGATTTTTCATAAAAAAAATTTAACTCGCAACAAAGGAACACTTATTTACTACCAAAAAATATAACAGAGCAATATGTTATTGTTTTCGCACGCATGAGAAAAAAAACAAACTTTGTTAAAACCTCAACCATTTTTCAGAGACGAAAACAAGATATTTTGTTTTGTTTACAATCATATTCGTTCATCCATTCAGAAGTTATACACAGCAAACTTTTTAAAAATTGGCAAAAAATCACCGAAATAGTCGGCCCTGTTCTGTAAACCGAGTGCGAGTAAATTTCTCTTTTTCCAAAAATAAATAATGCCCCTATTGATGTATTTTAAATCGTATATAGTAAATTAATTTCAGATATGATATATTATGCTCTCAAGAATATGAAACTGAAAAAAAGTCTAAAAAAATTTTGTTATTAGCGGATTTAATTTCTCTAAATCGAGCGTTTTCAAATCGACTCGGTTTACAAAACATGCAGGAGTGTTTCGTTTATAAAAATCTTTATTGACCGCAATTAATATCTAATGACAATCGGAGTTTGAAAATTTCTGAAATACTTGCATTCAGAAGTTATACCCAGCAAGCTTTTTAAAAAATTTCAAAAATCGTTGAGCGCAATAAGAGCTAATGGCAATCGAATAATAGCTAATGGCAATGGAGAAACGGAGGTTGTCGTTTTCTGAAATATTTGCATTCAGAAGTTATACCCAGCAAACTTTTCAAAATTGGCAAGCATCACCGAAAATAGTTTCGTTTATAAAAATAAAAATCATCGGTGAGCGCAATAATGGCTAATGGCAATCGATGAAATACTTGCATTAATAAGCTATAACCAAGAAGCTTTTTAAGATTGACAAAAATAGCTGAAAAAAATTTTGCTAATAAAAAGAAAAAGCTTCGGTGAGCTCAATAATGGCAATCCATAGGGTTCTATTTACTTAAAAAAATTGCTCCAATTTGATGTAAAAGATAATATATGAATTATATTCTTACTTTTGCTCAATACTCATGATTTTTGCATTCGATCTCGCTTAGCCATTTTTTGTGCTAATTTTTAGCAATTTTTTGTCTAGATTTAGCCATTATTGGTGAAGGAGTTCTGATATTTTTAAACAAAAATTTTTTATCTTCAATATTTCAAAATAGACTTCAAAAATGACTGAAGTTGATATTTAAAATCGATTACATCCAGCATTGAACGAAAATTGTGAATTTATCTACGAAATTCTAAATTAATGGCTTAAGGAAAAAAACGCCCATCGAGTTTTTCAAATTTCTCTATAAATGTGCCCAGGAGAGCAATTGTCTAAAACTACTCAAGTTTTCAGAAGCATTTTATTTTATTTTATTAAACTTAATTTTTTTACTTTTTAAAATAAATACTTCTTTACTATTTCTTAAAAAACATAACAATCCCCTTATGTTTAAAAAATATTTAAAGATATACTATTAAACGGTGAAGGAAATGCGAATATCCAACATTTTTAATGTAGCGCGTATATGATGGTACCATCATATTACTCATACGTAATCTTTTGCCCTAAAATGTCATAAGGGTCGCAGGGAAAAAAAGTACCAAAAGTAAATTTTTTAGCCGTTTTCACCCTTTAAAAAGTAGTAGATATTTGAATCTGGATCATATATTATCCGTCTACCAAATTTCATCCAAATCCATTTACTGGTTTTTGCGTGATAGTGGATCAAACATACACAAACATACAAAATTTCTCATTTAAGGGGAGTTATCTGTGCTTTTAGAGATTTAAAATGCTTCACAAAAATATTTTTTATAGCGTTTTACAAAAACGTACTGGACACACGTCATACCTAATATGTAAGAATTACAAGATTTCCTATGCCGGTGCACTATAGCAATGTGGAGAAGGTGAGGGAGCTTTAACTTCACGTAAAATAAAGGCCAGCTGTAAATTTTCTAAATGCCTATACGTATATATTTTTTGGCCCTCTCTGCCAGAATCCGTTGTGCTAAAACTGTGCGACTAAAAGTTGATTTCACTTCTATCGAGAAAAATTGCTAAGCTGGGAATCGAGACGGAAAATGTATGAAATAAATCACTAAAGCGGCCCGGCCCACCCACTTGCAATTTAATTGTGCAATTTTTCGTATTGTAGAATAACATCACCAATGTGTATATCATATTAGAAGGTGGCACAATATGTTGGGAAAAATCAAAAGAGGTTGATTTTTATTGTACAATCAAGTAAATTGTGTAATGTGGTGGCAACATTGTTCAGTGTTATGTTTACTTTGTCACTGTCAGGAAAATTAGGCATTATTTTCTTTGACAATATTGTGCCATTTATTGCATAGTATAGGTCAAAACGAAAATAGTATGTACAATAACATATGCAATAATATTGTATAATGGTTGAGCCGCTTAAAGGCCAAATTCATAGTATATAGTTAACTAATGCCGGTCGCTTAACTAACGATTTTTGATATATGTATATATGACTGGTTAAACCATATTCATTAGTTAACTAAATACTGTGAATTTGAGCCTAAAACTGCAAAGAAATGCAAAATCTCTGAAAAACAAACTTGTAAGATCGGGGATATTTCGCAAAATATTAATATGGGAAACAGTCCGTTTAAATGAATTAAAATTTTATGATAATTTACAAAATAAAATTTTTTACTAAAAATAGTTCTTATTTAATTTATTTGCTAAAAAATTTACGCATTAAATTAATATGTTTAATATTAGATTCTTCCGAATCAATAATAAATGACCAGATTATTTTCTTGTAATTAATTTTTCATATAAAAAGATTTTCATGCATGTTTACGTGCAAGTTGAGCTTAAGTTCTTGTTAAGAAAATAAACGAAATATATGAACTAAATAAATAAAAACTATTCCTTTAATAAAAATTAATGTTCTAGTTTCAGCATGAGTGCGTATCGATGAAAAATGACGCCAAATAAGAAAACACACATTTATTCATGACACAGGTCGACAAAAAATTTTTTTCGTTCAGCTTCGTAACTTTTACAGCCCTTTGCATAATGTATGATTAAAAGTTAACGTGGACTTTAACGGAAAAGTTTTGTATGCTGAGTTTAAAAGTTAACGTGGACTTTAACGACAAGTTTTGAATGCCGAACTTGCCGTTTAAATGCAGGTTAACTTTTAATAATACATTGTGAAAAGGGCCGTTAGAAGTCAACTTTATAATAAAGTTTTCGATTAAATTTTTTGAATATATATAAATCGATATAAATCGTTACATCAAATATTAAGGAGGTTGGGCAGCCTATATTAGAATAACTCGGGACCAGTTCATCCGATTTGATTTAATAAAAAACCTAAAAAATCCATATTCAAATTCATTTCCTTCAAATACAACTTTTTCACAATTTTATGCACAATTAAGTGACGGTACTTCATTGATAAAGACTGCGTACTCCACACACAGAAATATTAAGAATAATGTTATAAATCTCGTCTAATATAATCAATGTTGCCCTGTGTAATTTAAGTTGCGTGTGAAAACCTATTAACAACTTCATCGCTATCATGTAATGCTAAGACAACACCATTTATTTACATTATAAACGTACAAAATAAGAACTAACTTACAAGTAATGCTTATAAGTTACTCGTAATGCTTACAGGCGTGTTAAACGTAAAAAATTAACTTATCAGATGTTATGACGCCATTCCTGGCCAGTGGCATACAAAAACAAACAATCAATCAAAGACCAAACGTTTTTATATTATCAAGATTGAAAACATAATTTGCATAACTTGGAACAAATGAAATCATTATATTATTGTTTACCACTGTAAGCCAAGATCGTCTAATGTGGACCATTTAAAGTCTTTTATTGCACACTCCTGGTCGAAACTATCAGAAAAATAACAGTGTACTTTTATTTACAAATTTTGTTAATAACAATACCAAACAAAGAAAAGAAGTTCGTAAATGAAAACTAGTGCACATAAAGAGAGTCATAGATGCTATCCAAATAAAAATAATGCGAATGTGGAGCAGAAGTCCACAGAAGGCGCACATAGTAGTCCTCACTACCCGCCTATTTTTTAATGCAGTTTTTTTTTTGGTTTCTTAAAGTATTTATACTAGGATGATTGACTCGGTTTTCCAACCGGGTTTCTCCGCAATACGGTTGTCAGTTTTTTCAAAATCTTGATTTTTCGAATGTTGAATCCTTTTCGATTCGTATATATTATTAGTTTTTACTTTATTAAAACTTGACGAACTTTTACTATTGATTTTCCTAAGTATTTTTGGTCAAGAGCATTTATTTACTGAAGCATGCAATTAAGGTGAACTTATTTTACAAGATGGTAGCAGGGGCGAATTAAATTGGCCTTGTAATGTAGAATTTATATAAAGCTTCATATTTTATATGGAGTTCGACATCCATCATAGACAAAAAATGTTTGTTGCGTGAATGTCAAGAAATAAACAAGAAAAAGAAAAAAATTTAAATCTGTGCACTAGGGTTCCGCCTATATGTGTGGAACAAAAATTTTTCGGATTTTGATTGTAAATCCTCCTGGAAAGGTCTTTTTAGTAAAAAAAAAATTGTGCTGATCACGTAATGGGAACGCGTGCCGCATATAAGGGGCACTATAATGCGCAATGAAGAAATTATGGGAAATTATAGCGATGGAAATTATAGTGTTGTACCAAACAAAAAATTCGAACAAAGAAGTCAGATCCGCACAAAAAACATTAATGAGAAAATAAGGATAAGTTCCTATCCAAAAGTTTTGGCCGTTAAAAGTACTGAGATCAAAATGAAGACCACGTTCTTGATAGGTACAATACCATCTCATTTTTAGGCAACCTGTTATTTGGCAATATTTGTTTACATTTCTAATATTGGGAAGAATTATGGGGAAAATGTTTCCAAGTTAGCTTAGAAATTAGATGGTATCATATTTATCAAGAACTTGACCCTCATTTTGATCTCAGTACTTTTAACGGCCGAAATTTTTGGATAGGAGCTTGGCCTTATTTTCAAAGTTATGTTTTTATGCGGATAGTATTTAATGAACTGTTAACTCTTTTTTTTTAAAGCAGCAAATTAAAATCAAAACTTTTGCATTATAATTTTCTCACAAAAAACCGGTCGACCGGATTTTTCTGAATTTTAAAAACCGTAACCGGTTTTACTAAAATTTCAAATAGTCGAAGTATTCGAAAACCGGTTTCTGGAAAATGTCGAATAATCGATCACCCAATTTTACACATAAAATTATTCTCCTTTAACGCACAAAGCTTTTAACTACAAAAACTATTAGGAGATAAATCTGCCAAATTATTGCTGCAAAACTTTTTAAATATCCATAAATATTGTGGAAAAAATTTGGAAAATAGGAAAGCCACATTACCCAAAATTACTCTAAAATCACAACCATATTCAGAGATTGAGTATACATAAATACCGATACCGATTTGCTGTGCTATACTATCAAGGAATGAAATTTTTTTTATGAGCAGCGTCTGCATTCTGTAAGAGCTTCTAGGCATTCGTTATAAGTGCAAAGGACAAAGCTAGCTTTTCAATTTCGAATTTTTCACTGATACTGAAGGTTGATACCTTCTGCATTAATTATTTTCTAGAAGTTCTCGCTTGCCGAAAGCTAGTTCCCCCATTGATCGCGACACAAAATTAAAAATGGATTGGTAAACCAATCGGTCCATATTACTACAATATTTCCGGTAGTGTAGTATAAAATGACATATGTACTAATAATTTGGATGTTACTGTTACGGGGGCACTATTACTTTTTATGAAAATCACAATGTTTTGACGGGAATAACATACATATTAAGTTACTAATAAGGCATATTTAAATATCAACCCAGCGAACATTTTTTGCCGATTTCGGTCAGAAAGTCAGAACAAGATGCCGATTTCGTATCCGAAGTCAATCAGCAGACGCACGAGGGATCGATATTGAAAAAGATTTAAACGCAACATGAAAGCAACATCAGAGCTGATTCGATGAAGTTTTCTTAGTTTGAGATTATGACATTCGATATCGAACAATGTGTTTATATTGTTCGATTGCGAATGCTATAATCTCAAACTATGAAAACTCTTATCAAATCAGCTCGATATCGAAAGAGACGGTTAGGCCCCTGTCTAATTTTTACAGAATCTATAGCCTACATCATTGGCTACAACATATCTATACATTTTTGTGGATCAAACTGTTAGTTTGGAAGATATGGGTTTTTCGCAAACTTAAGAATTATATTGGTAAAATTGGTCTTATACAACAACACATAGCTCCCACTGTATTAAAACAGGTGACTATATTTCATCCATAATTTCATAATTTCATCTATAATTCATCCATAAATTTTTTGTCGATAACACTAATAATTTGAATGGTATGAGCTGTCCGACGACTAAAGATTTTTATGGGTAAAATTGGTCTTATATAACAACATATAGCGCCCACAGTGTTGAAATAGCTATCTAATTTTTAAAATATGTTTAGCCTACATCCTTGCCTATAACTCAGCTATACATTTTTGTATATCAGACTATTAGTTTGGAAGATATGGGTTTTCCGAAGACTTAAAAATTTTATTTGTAAAATTGGTTTTATCTAACAGCATATAGCGCCGACTGTGTTAAAAATAGCTAATTTATTAACAGATCTTATAGCCTACAGCCTTTCTAGGCATACGACTATAGAGTTTTATCGGTAAAATTGGTCTTATATAACAACATATAGCGCCCACTGTGTTAAAAATAGCTACCTAACTTTTAACACACCTTGTAGCCTAAATCCTTCCCTATAATTCATCTATACATTTTTTGTGGATCAGTCTATTCGTTTGGAGGATATGATTTGATTTTTTCGCCGCAAGAATTACCTTTTTTCGCAGTGTGAGACGTACCGAAAATAATATTAGTGGTTGACAAGAAAACGGATCTCGTTGTCTGAGGAAGTTCTGGAAACTTTGCCGAAATGTCTGAGAGAGATCTGTACGAATTTTATGAGAAAATTCTAAAGTAATTTTTGGCATGTCTGAAGAATTTTGGACAAATCTTTTATTTCGACCTGTCGTATTACTGTTGAAGAAAAGTCGGAGCTAAAATTAGAAATTTATCGGAAGTGTCGTATACACTCACAATACTATTACAGTATTCAAAAAGTATTCCGTATAGTCATTTTTAAATTAATAAACATTAAAAATTCTAAGTAATTTTATTTTTAACTGATTCTAACATTCACTAAAATAATTAAGTCCACATTAATACAGGTTTTCGGTTACATTCAATATTGTCCGTTGTTTATATTATAAGTACTAAAAAATAGCACATGTAGCACATGCATAAAAATAACATACCCGTGAAAGCGAAAAAGTTTAAGAGTAAGTTTATGTTAACTTCGTGCTGTCGGTTTGCAAACTGTGCTTTGGCTGAGTGGTTGGTGTGTTAGATTTCCAACCTGAAGGAGCTTGGTTCGGTTTCCAGTTGAAATTAAACTAACAAACAGAGAGTAAAAATATGAAATTAATAATTAAAGATACGAAATAATAAACCTTCAACATGACGTTAGTCCATTTAAAAATAAAACAAAAATCGTTTGTTTTTACGGAACTTGGTTTAGATTATTTGGCAGTAAAAATAGCAGAAAAAAAGGAAAAACCTTTCAGTTTTACGGGTTTAAATCAGTTAACTTTTTATGAAATATAAGTAGACCGGTTTTTGAGTGAATTTTCATTTATTATTACTATTTTAATTAATTTTGCATAGAATCAATCGCACATAGAATCATTTTAATACTTTTGTGGTTCTTATTGTGTCACAAATTTTTATTTTATAAGTTTAAAAGCTTGCTCATTTATGAACAAACTCTCAAGAGATAAATGAGAATTATTTCGAAAGGTAAAATCACACAACGTGCAGAGATGACTGATAAAAGTCGAAGACGTACGTCCGAGAATGTTCAGATTATTCTGTTAAATGTCTTTAAGCAAATTAAATTGCTTTCGGATAACGTGCAGACTACATAAGAGTCTGATCTTAATCGGATAATATTCCAGAAAATATGCAGAAACGTCGTACCAGAAAACTGACGACTAGACAACTCGGAATTTTCATATTTCTTCTGACCTCAGACTTGTCGGCAAAAAATGTTCACTGGGTACATATGATGCACATATATACAAAAGATATACATACATATGTATATAAATACCACAAACAAGCCTTTGACATTAGATTTTGTTTACTATTAAGTGAAAAATATTTATGTCTGTACTTGAGTAAATTCAAGTTAAAACTCAAAACAAACTTTTTGTTTCATCCATATGAAATGACTCAATTACTGCATGATAAATAACTTTGTGATAACAATAACTTAAAAAAAAGCTTAATTTTGAGTTATTTTTTTTTTGCTTTTTCTCCCGGTTTTGAAATTATTATTCCGAATTTTTATTTTTACTTCTATTTGTATACAATCAACAATGTTTGGTGTGTCTTATAATTCTTTGTTTCAATTTGTTTGAATGGAGGAATGAAGTCATCGCTACCAAAATATATTTATGTATATGAAAAATACATTTGTTTTAAGTTTAAATTTATTGTATTTAATAGTTGCTTTGGTAATACTTTGACTTTTAAAATACATGTTTTGTTAATATTCGCTTTCTATTGGATTTTATGAGAGATTTTTAGAAGAAGTTTATTTAATGTGGCCTATCAAGGGGTGTTCACATATTACGTTAATTTATTTTGTCACTTTCTTAAAAATTTCTTCCTTCTAAGGAGGTAGAGGGTTGAGGATTTATACTGAAGGAGAAGAACTTTTATACTGAAAGTTTGTCAAAAAGCGTTAGGTAGGGTTATTGGGGGAAGAGGTTTGAAAACGTCGAAAATAGCGTTACGTAATATGTGAATACACAATTTTTATTTGTACAAATTTTAAAATTTTCGAATTGTTTTGCCGCAATTTCAATTAGGAATTCAGAATATGCCAATCACGAAACAATCTCACCAAAATCCCAACTGATTGAAGAAAAAAGCTATTCACGATCATGCGTGATTACGCCTAATCATTCATGTTTTATTCAAAACATGTGAATGGCACCTATCTCTAGCATTAACATAATATAAAATAACGTTAGTATTGCAGGGTTAAAACATCCCCAAGAAACGGCAGAACTCACTCATTTCATACAGTAAAATCACTCATTCTAATGCTTTTATTTTGTTGTAGAGGAACTTTAGAAAGCTTTTGGCGTCTTTCAACAATTTAGTTGTGTATCAACAATATTTCCGTACAGTTATAAAGTTTTAAAACATTAAAAATAAAACGGTCAAATTAAAATATTTAATTTAAAAATAATTAAAAAAAAAGCAAATTAATAATTAACAAATAATTAACAAAAATCGTTAATAAATTCCATTTAAAACAAGTGAGTTTTTTAAGTGAGAAGAAACAAATTTTCAATTTCACATAATTCGAATAAAATGTTTTTTAATCTAAAAGAAAATATATTACATGGATATATCCGGATACCTGACCTAAATAACAGTTTTTTTTCATAAAGTTGTGAATAAAAGAGGAAATATGTACATATATTTATATATGTATGTAAATACTTAAGTATGTGTGTATATGCCCTGAAGAAAGCCAGGGGCCAAGTGTCTTTAAGTCACCACTTTTGTCGACAAGTTTGATGAGTTTTTGGTGATGTTGTCAACGAATCGTCTACACTTTTTATTTTAGCTTTAATGAGAAGAGAAGTTTGGAATAGCTAGAAAACGATTTTTATGGTCTCATTTTGATGTGTTGAAAATATATACGGCTGAACGGAAAACTAAAAATTTTCTTAAAAAAATTTAATTTATTTGTCTTAGCTGGTAAAAAGTTTCATATATGTTGACTAGAATCATTAAAATGCACTAGTGAATCTCTGGTACCAGTGCCTCCATATCGTCCGATAAAAACCACCTGGTCTATAGTAAGTCAACAGTTCCGATGTCAGTAGTGGAATCTCAATGACAAGCACATGTTAAATGTCTATAGTACAGAACATTGCCTGGATACAATTAGTCAGTAGTACTGGTGACAATGTCAATAGTGAATCAGTACAATTTTACTATCGACTTTTCCTGCAGGGTGGCTACATGTCTACATCCACAAAAATAAAAGTATGGACCATATATTGTTTTATTCACAAAAGAAAACAATTAAAACTTAATGATATTTACATGTATACTTGTATACATATTATTTATTGAATAGCAAACGATAGTGTTGTTTTTTATCAATAGTCTATTGTTCAAGTTTGCTTTGAAAAATGTCATCCAACAAGAGGAAGAAAAAAAAACTAACGCATCCTTTTTATCTTTTTGTGGCGCGCAAAAAAAAACAAGAAGACCTGTAACATAAATGTAATGATGATTAATACACTTTTATGTATGTATATCATCTTCTACGCTTTCTGTTTTCAATGAAGTACAAATATGTACGAGCACTAACCAGCCAGCAGCAATTCTCTTCAAACAAACATCCTCGTTTATGTTGATGATTCCTGGTCAAAACATGCGCATTTTCTTTGATTTTTTACTACAGACATGGCACTTGCATGGTATTCCCTTTTTATTAGGATGAACTGAAGTTACGTTAAATGTTCTCCCTTCAGAGCTGTTGTGAAAACTTAAGTGAAAGTTCGTTCAATTTCTTTCAACTTTAAAATAAGATTAAAAGTTTTTTGAACTTTCTATTGTACTGTTTAGAGGAATAAGAAAATAAAAGAAAAACTAAAGGGTGAAATAAACAAATCTAAGTTCTAGGAATTCAGTTAAATTTAAAATTAAATCTATAAGATATCTAGGGATGCCAGATCCAGATTCGCAAAAAGCTGGATATACTAGGACTTAAAAAAGCTGGACAAACCGACAAAAAGCTGAACATGCGAAAATGACTAGAAAATTTTTAATTTTTGTTTTGTATAAAAAAAATGTTTAAAACTTTTCAAACATGATGGTTAAAGATCTATTGATGAATTGGCATTAGCATCAACGAAATGCAGCCATATATGTACACATATTAGCTTAACTCATTACAAATAAATATTTTTTGCGTATAAACAAATTTTATTAAAAAATATTTTTATGCATTGTTATTAGGGAAGCATCAATACGCCTTTTGGCCGATACGATACCAATACTCCGGAGAGAGACGATTTCAAAAATCTGTTTGTAGAAGCTGTAGAAAAAAATAGTCTCTCAGGTGAGACAAAACTCATTTGAAAACTAAAATTGTACTGCACGATGGTTTTCAAATTTGGGTATATGACGTCAATGCGCTAAAAAAGCAAGCGGATCTGCATTCTTCTTTAGTAAATTAAGGCTTAGAATGAAAAGGGATTCTATAAAACTTCCTTGGATTCTATAAAACTTTACAAACGCTCCAAACTCTACTTCTCATAGACTTAGCAGAACTTGTGCAAGCTGTAGAGGTGACCGTGTTTGCAATAGTTGCGGAATGACTCAAGACGATTTTTTAATATAAAAATAGAAATAGACTGAGGATCAAGCATTGTGGATAAACAATATGTCTCATTACCAAATTGTGAAATCTTTCGTCAAGAACTAATACCAAGTCAGTTACTAATTTTTGCGACTTCGATCTATTCTCCCTTTCTGTTGATAGATTTATCATGTTACCTAATAATTTTCGAAGGGAATCAAGTGGCTATCCTAATTTACTTTGGAGCCTCTTCGAAGTAACGTCAAATTTTAACAAATTTTTCTATCATCATCCATTTTTCACTTGTTAGTTTCATTTTGCATTTTACACGAGTTAGACAAGCTCGTACTGCAACTTCTTGTTGTAGCAAAGGCCTCTTTGTTGTTATTAATCAGAGTTTCAAAAACTGACTACTGTTAACGTTTATTAGAGTTATTATTGTGTATCAACTAATAAGAGTAATAAATTCAAGGTAATAAATTTTATGGACAAATTTAATTTTAGCTTGAAACTGGACAAGCATCAACAAAGCTGGACAATCCAGCCAAGTCCAGCCAACCTGGCAACCCTATATCTATCCCAGAGAGAAGAGAACTTGTTACAAGACAATTCACGTGACTAATTCCCAGGGACTAGCAACCGGATCGAGTTCTGGAATTTTATATGAAAAGGACCAGTCGCTTTTAATTGCGTTGTCATTGTAGGGTGTCAATTGATATAGTTAAGATATGCACTCAATGACAAGTTCTAGATACAAGATTAAGGTACTTGCACTGTGGTGATTTCTTTAATAGTAATATAAGGGAATATCTTTTTCCCCTCTCTTGTGCTGATAAATATGTACACCAACAAATTCTAGTTTTATGTGCTGTTTATAGAACACAAACAATCGAATTGAGTGAACAATTTGTATGAAAAGCACTCAGTTTTTCGAGTGGTTTCCATAAAAATTTTCTGCTCAAATCGATTGTTTGTGTTATAGAAACAACACATTAGTCAAACCAAAACCATCATATGTAACATGAATTTTATTGTAATTTAACTATTTTAAATGATTATTTAACATAAAACTTCTTTGAAATTAAAGTTATAGTCATTTTGATTTAAAACCAAATGTAACGTTTATACCAAAGTTGTTTTAACAGCGAAAAATATTAAATCAAAGAGATTTAAGGTTAGATTTATAGTTTTCCGTTTAAAGTTAATATGAAATAATGGTAATTTTAAATCAGTAGGAGGAAATTTTTGCTGGTAATGCGATGTTTGTCGGCAATTGCAGAAATGAGCAAAGCAAATAAACACCAACATACTTTAACAAAAAATTATTTCTTGTAAATTTAAACATTTTTAATAAATGATACATCTAATAAACTCATCGTTTTTAAACATTGAATAAATATATGTACTACACAACATATAATAAAAACTAAAACACAGAATTGCATAGTGGAGCAGAATCAAAATATTTTAGAAATAAATCAACCTTTTCTAAACGAATAATCCTTTGCTATGTCCATGTACTGATCGGATTATCCGTTTCCAAATGCCGGATTTATTTCCAAAATATTTTTTTTTGTTTCTGTCCCACTGTGCATTGAGAAAATGCATATCAATAAATTATGGTATGTATGATGTGTTGTCATCACAAACAACTTATAATTACGTGATTCTTTTAAGCTCTTGATCGTAATTTTCGTAAAAATCATTTCAATTGTATAAAAGTTTTAACCACTTCCCTTTCTCTTCCACAATAAATTCGACTAACTAAATTTTTCCAGCAATTTTATATACTCGTAAAGAATATTAATCATAAGATTAATGCCAAAATTAAACTTTACACATTTAGAAATTCCATAAATAAACTCAAAGTCTATACAAGAGAATGAATGGCAAGTAATATAGAAATTCTTTTTAATTCTTATTCAAAACAGCTTATGCCGGGCGGTTCTAGTCGTTGTCTAATTATAAAAAGCAATACAAAATTGATAAAAATATTTGTGTTTCAAAAGCAAACATTTTAAATTGAGCGAAACTACAGTATGTATGTACAATAAGGTTGTTCAAAAAAAAAAAGCATTAAAGATTAGTTGGAATCAATTCCAAAAATATTTTTTTCCAAAAATATCTTTTATTCTAAGGGGTGACTGGTGCAAATTTTTTTGTTTTATATATTGATCGACCTGGCTTAAATGCAATATATATGTGAAAATAAAAAAGGGGCTTACTATTAGGGCGTGGCATAAAAATTGGCATATTAAAAGCTAGATATAATAAGTTTTAGAAGGGCTTTCTTGCCACGTGCAAAAAAGTGGATATAAGAGGGGAAGGATCCGAGGTAGCATAAGTGGCGCTCAGAATTTGATGTAAGACTAAAAGGTCACAATAGTAAAAAATGAAGCCATAGTCAAGCCATGAATATGCAATATGTTATGATCGGACCGTAAATGGCAACGTAATGTACAAAAAACTAAAAGTGCGGTATCGAGGGAGTGGCAAAAAATTAAGGCCCTAATTGTGTAAATCACATCACCGAAGTGAAGTTTATATTAAAACAACAATAAATTTGACAAAATTGTAAAAATTTGTTTTTGTTTTTCATACAAATTCTTCACCAAAAAAACGTATAGAAATTAAAGCGTTGCTTTACCTTTCAAATATTTTATAATTTGTATGAAAAGCTAAACAAATTTATAAAATATTTAAAATTTTGTTTTTGTTCTCTCAAATTTCACTTTGGTGACGTGATTTACACAATTAGGGCCTAAAAAAATATTTTTGGAATTTTTTTCAACTAATCTTTGATCCTAGGGGTGACTGGCTCAACTTTTTTATTTTGTATTGGGGCCGAACCACTTTAATGTACAATGTATATATATGTACGAATACATACATACAGTGGGTAGCTGTATACTTAAGCTTTCTTTTATAGTATATAGCAAAATATATCGATATATTGATATTTTCTCATATATATCGATATATCGATTTTTTCTCAAAAATATATCGATATATATCGTCGATATTTTTAATTGCAATATATTTAAAATTGCAATATATGAAATATATTGCAATATATGAAGTATGAAATTCGATATTTTTTAACTTCGCTTTTGTTTTTCGTTCAGTTTTTTTTAAAAACATTTCGACATAATCTTCATTAAATCGAATGTTAATAACAAAATATTTGGTTTCATTTATAATCATTTGTGCATTCGAAAATTCATCTTTCTTTTAGTATGATTTTCTTGATGTAAGTTGCGTGAAATGTTGTTGAAACAGTGTTGTGTTTTATTTTTAAAATATATCGATATCGATATATATCGATATATTTTTTTTTCACTTGTCCAACTCTATTTTATAGTGAAATTTTAGATAGGACATATTTTTAACACAAACTGGCTTCACAAAGTCCGGTTTTGTGTGATATTTTAGCACTAATTATTAATAAGTACGAAATTAACCTTTAAACTTATTTAAAGTGTTGATTTGAAAACTTATATTCGATTTTTAGGACATTTCAGCATGCTATATCGCTTTTTAAGGGGATTTTATCGCTCCTTTTTCAAAAAAGGGATATGAAAACCCATACCGAAGCGTTAGAAGGTTAAAGTATTCGTTACAATACACTACAACAATGTGCAAAAGGGGGAGAGCTTTACCCATCGCATACTTTTTTCTATACCCCCCATTTGCGACAATATTTAAGATGTGTTAAAGGGAAATGACGAATAAATCTTGTTGTAGACATTTTTAGATATTAAATAATAACACTCCGCAACAATGAAAATGTTTCGGAGATTATCTGCTGACTTCAGAAATCACCATTTTCGATTAGCTCTAATTTTACAGATATTAGTGACTTTTATATTTTCATAAATTAAAGCATTTTTTATGCTTCACATCATAACTCCGGATCGGTCCTCAAAGTTACAAAAAATTTTTGGATATTCTGGTATGTGATGAAAATCGTTCGATTTAAATCGGCGCCGATTTCAGAAACAAATTCTACTGAAAGATGACTTATTTACACTTTTTTTTTGTTTTGTATCAAGAAAAAATATTCGAATAAAATATTTTTAGCCTTAAAAATAATAAAAGGGGTAAATAATGTGCTGTTTCCACAATGCAAACAAGCGACTTGAGTAAAAAAATTTTATGGAAATTTGTATGAAATCGGCGCCGATTTAAATCGAACGATTTCCATCACATACCAGATTAATCTACACAAAATATCTTTCGTTTGAGTATAAATTTGTTGAGGTATGTTTCAAGAAATCTTACTGGTATTGCCAGGACATTTAATATTTTGTGTTTTTACCTTAATCCTTAAAGCTTAAACAAATGTTGTAATTTCAAAGGTATGCAAATAGTATATATCCCAATATACAATTCTTTGTGTGAAAATTGGAAATCCATTGAGAGGGTCCTGAAATATTTATGTATGTACTTTTTATAGAACCCAAACAATCGAATTGAGTGAACAATTTTTATGAAAAGCAATCAGTTTTTTTAAAGGTTTCCATAAAAATGTTCAACTTAATTCAATTGTTTGGGTTCTAGAAACACCACATTACTACTATAAAAACCATTTAAAAACTTATAAAAAGAAAACTATTTTTGTACTACTAAAGCTACGGCCACGCTTGGCAAATATTTGACGAAAAAACGCAACCAAGAGACAAACTAAAATTGTAATTCCAATATTTTTTTTAAATATATGTTCGCATTTATTAAAAATTATATAAAAATAGCTTTTTTCAACATAATTAATTTTATTTTGTAATATAAAAACCAAGTTAAATCACACTAACCCTGAGTGTAGTGGTTGCGTTTATTTCATCAAATATTTGCCAAGTGTGACCGTAGCTTTAAGCATGTAATTTTTTTTTTTTTAATTTTAAGTTGTTTTCTAAATATATCAGGACTCTCTCAATGGCTTTCCGATTTTCATACAAAAAAATTTTTCATTGGAATATCTATTTTGTGCATTCCATTCAAATCACAAAATTTTTTAACTTTTCAAAGCTTTAAGAACTAAAGTAAAAACACACAATTTCCAATATCCTGGCAATACCAGTAAAAAGTATCCTGAAACATACATTAGCAAAATTACACTCAAAAGAAAGGTATTTTTGTATAGATTAATAATCCATAAATTATTTTATGACTTTGAGGACCGGTCCGAAAATATGAAGCGAAGAATACAAAAAATTCTGTATTTTACAAATATATGAAAGTTACTATATCTTTAAAACTACAGCAAATCAGTGATTTCTGCATTCAACAGATGAAAATACGTAAGAATTTTCTATTTCGATCTCCAAAGCATTCAAAAAGTTCAAAATTATTGTGTTGTGTAATCAAACTTGCTAGTTTAATACATATACGAGTGTACATAACATAGAAAATAGTGAGCACATACTTTGTATACTTTTGTGGCATAGTGTACATTTTATATCAACCATATCCACTCGTATTTAAACATGAGCAGAATAATATTTTTTAAATTATATTGTTTAATGCCTAAGTACTTTGTCCTTAACCTATTTTTGTAAAATATTACCGCTGTTATTATCAAGAACACTCCCTACTTTCACTTTCGCGTATCACATTTGTTGTCCCAACATGATGTCAAAATCACTATGACATAATTCCTATATTCGCTGTTATATTTCTGAATGATGTGCACTTTTTTTGCGTTTGTTAAATATACTTTGCAAACAAGTAGATGTTGTATTTAAAACAGTTTTTTCTATATTTTCTTGTTCGCAAAAGATGTCAGCGGGTTGAAAAATGCAGAAAATGTATGATTTTTTTTTGTAATGTATTTTATATTCATGGGGTTGGGTTACGGATGATGCTAACATTGTTGCTGAAACAAATTATATTACGCAAAATTGTACATATTTTAAAGTTGAGTTAGTCAACCTTGATCTAAGTAGAATCGGGTACATAAAAATAATATGTATGCATTTCTAATATTATTTACGTTCAAAAAATTTATTAATAAAAATAAAAAATTTAAATTTGAAGGCAATGAATAAAATTTTTGAGGGTTATTTGCAAACCACAACGTCAACTGTGAGCGTTACAGATCAATGGGAACCAATTTTCTATGGGCCGAATTGGATGACCTGCTTGATAGTTCTGCCATTATTGGAAAACCCTATATAGACACTTATTTTACTTTAATCAATTCATAATAAATTTTATTCTTATTTCTTTTATAGGAAGAACTTTGAAAAATGCCGCAAATTAATACCAGTTCTCTAGTTAAAATTAAATAAAAAATAGTTTTTTACATGTCTTTTTATTACACTGTTGAACGCCGAATTTCCGGCTTTTATAGAATTGAGCTTATAATGAATTATCTGAAAATCACAATCACTTATTACAATAATTGTAATTAATTAATTATGCATGTATTGTTATTTAAAAGAACAGCTTAATTTGCATATACATACATATGTATATAATGGGTGTTTTTTATTGAGGTATAGAACTTTAAGTTGGCATCACTTTTTTAACTGGCGGCCATTTTGTCAGCTGTCAAGTGATTAATATTTAGTTTGGTTTGCCATTTCATCATGAACAGATTGACAAAAGAACAACGCTTGCAAATCGTGCAAATTTATTTCGAAAATAATGGTTCAGTTCGCGAAGTTTACCGCAAGCTCCGTCCATTTTATGGTCGACATAATCGTCCATCAGAGCAATTAATTCGGTTAACCATGGATCGTTTTCGCACTACGTTTACTCTATGTGATAATACGCATCCGCAGAGACGTCGAACAGTGCGCACCAAAGAAACAATTGCCGCTGTAGAGCAAAGTGTTGAAGAGGACCCGAATGAATCGATTCGCCACCGTGCACAGCAATTGGAGCTTTGTCCATCAACTTTATGGAAGATTTTGCGCAAAGATCTTGGCTTGCGACCTTACAAGATCCAGCTTGTGCAAGAATTAAAGCCGCGAGACCATGCAATGCGTCGTGATTTTGGTGTATGGGCCGAAAATGAGATTGATCTCGATGCTGATTTTCATCGCAAAATTTTGTTCAGTGATGAGGCTCATTTTTGGTTGAATGGCTACGTCAACAAGCAAAATTGCCGCATTTGGAGTGAAGAGAATCCACATGAGACCCTTGAGACGCCATTACATCTACAAAAACTGACTGTTTGGTGTGCTCTATGGGCTGGTGGAGTCATTGGGCCATACTTCTTCCGAAATAATGCTGGAGAGTCAGTTACCGTTAATGGAGACCGGTATAGAGCCATGATAACCGACTATTTTGTTCCCGAATTGGATGGCATGAATGTGGATGAGTTGTGGTTCCAACAAGACGGCGCTACATGCCACACAGCGCACGTCACAATCGATTTATTGAAGGAAACATTCGATGAGCGCATAATTTCTCGGAATGGACCTGTCAATTGGCCACCAAGATCGTGTGATTTGACACCATTCGATTATTTTCTTAAGGGATATGTGAAGTCGCTCGTCTACGCCAACAAACCAGAAACGTTAGGGGACTTGGAAGCCAACATTCGTGGCGTTATTGCCAACATACGGCCCCATATGCTCGAAAAAGTGGTTGAAAATTGGACCTGTAGAATTGGCTTTATTCGAGCCAGCCGCGACGGCCACATGCCCGAAATCATATTTAAACATTAATGGCATAAAATTATCCTTCCAATAAAGCCAAATTGATGGACATTAAAACGATTTTCTTGTGCTTTATTTCAATTCGAAGTTCTATACCTCTAAAAAAAACACCCGTTATGTATGTAAATAAATATGAATCGCCATTTGGAAGAAGGGAATAAAGCCAAAAATGTCGAACAGACATTATTAAAAAAACTGTCTAACTTTTAATGTTCATCAAACAGGCTATTGCAACATATGGATGAAATAAAGGTAATATCTAATAATAAATTTTTCAGGATATCCAAGACTTCATTTTCAGGGTTCCGTACACCAAAAGTGTAAAGGAACCCTATTGTTTTCGCTATGCTGTCCGTTTGTCTGCGTGTCACAGGCTTTTTTCTCGGGAACCATAAGGACCTGCAATTTTCACAGAATATGTAAAACTTTTACCGCTACAACAACAAATATATGACAGTTAAAAATTAACGGGTGTTCTAAAGCGAGCAACGAAACATGTTGAAATACTAATGTAATATACAGACACTTTTTAATTTTCAAAGTTAGTGTTAATTGGTGTAGTCTGTAGAATAGACTACACCAATTAACACTGATATTTAAAACAATAAAAATTAAAGGGTGTTATATCAGTTAATGTAATTTTACTATGTAATTTAGACAATATACTGTATCTTGGAAACCGTAAGAGGTAAACTCTTGTAATTTGCAAAAACGCTAAATCTAAAAAATTACAAAATTAAAAAATGTCAAAACGAATTAAAAAAATCGCTAACACGCAAAGTATCACCAAAACTAAAAAGATCGCCAAAAACTAAAACAAACGCCAAAAACCGAAAAAAGTCTTCAAAACGAAAAAAAAACAGTACAACATAAAATATCGCTAAAACTAAAAATATTCTCAAAAAACGGAAAAATCGCCAAAAATAAAAAAACAGGAAAACGAAAAAAAGCGTAAAAAACGCCAAAACAAAAAAATCGCAAAAAACCAAAAAACGCCAAAACGAAAAGTGTCAAAACAAAAAAATCGCTAAAACTAAAAAAATCACAAAAAACCGAAAAAATCCCCAAAACCGAAAAAAGCGCCAAAACTGAAAAAATCCCCAACACTAAAATAAATCGATTAAACTAAAAATATCGCCAGAACAAAAAAGTGTCATAACCAAAAAAATCGCTAAAAGTAAAAAAAATCCCCAAAACCGAAAAAACGCCAACGCTGAAAAAAATCGCCACAACTAAAATAAATCGCTAAAACTAAAAATATCGTCAAAAAGTGAAATAAACGTTAAAAAACGTCAAAACCAAAAATTCGCCAAAACTAAAAAATCGGCAAAAAATTGCAAAAAACGAAAAATCGCCAGGAAAAAAAAGAAAAATCACGAATATTAAAAAAAGCGCCAAAACCAACAAAATCGCCAAAAACAACGAAAAATACTTAATAAATAAAAACTAAAATTAAACAAAAAAGCACAACGAAAAAACAGCCAAAATAAAAAAGGGGCAAAAACGAAACGAGGTATGCATATGTGTATTCATACGGAACGCTTCGTGTGCGAGCCGAAGTCATACTTTACTTAATTAATTTAATACTACAGACTCTGTGTGATTTTTATCAAATTTTTTTTGGACAGTCATGTAAATATATCGACCTTGTTGCATAAAAAGGGCTAATCTGCTGTGTAAAATGGTGTGAGATATGTTGTAAGAAGTTCGTTTAAAATTTACAGACAAAAATTCCCTAAGGGTAAGATTCTAGAAAAATAATAAAAAAAAAGAAGATGCCATTAAAAGTGTGTTTAGAAAAAAGCACATATGCATACTTAAGCTTTTTTAACTGAAAATACATAGTAATTATAAGTTTTTATTAAACGAACAATAATAAAAAATATATTTCGGAGATGTGTTTAAAAGTAACAACGCATGCAGCTATCTATGTGTTTTTTCAACGATAACAAATTGCCAGCATGCAATTAACTGTATGTCGATTTAGTTCATTAAAGACGAAAACTATTTGAATCAATAAAGAAGTTACGTTGTTTTTAGAAAAAACATCAGAGTTGGCTCATGTTATTAGCGAAATTTTTAGTCCATGTAAAAAGCATATTATCTACAAAAATGGACATCCGCGCTCATTCAAGAAAACCACAGATATTAATTAGACTATGTGAAAATTCGAAAAAATTGGAGATACTTTTTGAAAGACCTAGTGTAGGTTGTAGGCATACTTGATTAGATCATTTTACCATTTTTAGAAATTCGATTACACCCTTAAAATTTTTTTTTGGACTTTAAGGACAAACATATTTTCACTGCGTTATTTCGCTATCGATTTTCAATTTTTAAACAGTGCCAAATAGAGGAGGACTTAAGCTTCCCGTGTGTACTTAAAACATTTTATTTTCACGACCATTTTCTGGAAAAGTTTTCAAAAGATAACATTAAATTAAAATTTTGAAAAGCCCCCGAAGAAAATATGTAGATGATAACTTCAAAACGGCTGGAGTAATTTTCATCAAACGTAGGTTAGAAGTTTTTAGATCGATTCACCTATCAAACAAAATTTACTAAATTAAAATCGATTTATCCGTTTGGGAGCTACGGCGTCAAAGACACACAGATTCACACTACCAACTTATAACACCCCCTTTTTTGGTCGGGGGTTAAAAATATTTTTTTTCCAATTTTTTCACGTTTGGCGTCTTTCTTTGCGACACTTTGTTTGATTTTTTTTGTTTTTATTTTTTTAAGAAGTGTTAATTATACCGATTGCAATGAGCCAAAAATGATCAAAATCGATAGGGAATTGAAAAAGTTATAATTTTTTTAAACAGAATTTTTATATAGAATAGCACATGAAAAACATTCCCACTGCATTACGGGGCTACTTCCAAAAATAAAGATTAAAACTATATAACTTTTTAGCTACTAGTCAGACTCATTTGAAATAGATGAGGGGGCTATATTTGCACAATCGTTACGGGGGAGTGGGTCTAAAGAGAGCGATAATAGCGTTTCGTTTCGTAATATGTGAACAGATCTTAATCATGAAACATTCACTCATTCTATAAATTTTGTAGACGATTCGATCGCTTACGTAACGCTATTTTCGGATTTTTTTTATACCCTCCCCCCACCCACCGGGAGCGTTAAGTAATATGTGAATAGCCCCTAAAAAAATTAAATAAATGACACTGTAATCATCATTATTATCACTATCCAGATCAATAATGTTCATCATATAATATATGTACTATACATACACACATACACACATACATACATACATTTTATATAAAAATAAATCAAAAATTAATTAACAAGATTGCACAAATTCACTTCCAAGTACAACCAGGCGCGTCACAGTAGTTCCAATTGGAAAAGGGTAATAAATATGTATCTTTGAAACTTGCGAACGATGTATATGTATGTAAAAATCATAGAGGAGGACCTAAGCTTTGAGATATTGAAATTCGGAACACCCTGTTGAAACACAAGGTGAGCTACATACAGGGTGTCAAAGTTGACTACCTCGGGCATGTTGGCCTCATAACTTTTACACATATTATTCGATTTTAATGAGTTTAAACTTGGTGTAAAGCTTTTGAATATACATATTAATATTATCAAAGATATTTGGATTTGAATTTTAAAATTTTGGTTTTTTGCCTGACTGTCGGATAATATTTGTATAAACTATGAGGCCAACAAGGTTTTTCATGAAGGACGCAGTCTATTTTGACACCCTGTAGCTCACCGTGAGTATCATTAGGGTGTTCCACATTTCAACATTCAAGTAATCCTCTATGATTTTTACATAGATCGTTTTGAAATCGGATCGCAAATTCCAAAGATGCAGATTTACTACCTTTTTTTAATTGGAACCACTGTGCGCGTATCTATTCCTTTTTTTCTACAACTGAATATATAACCTACAGTAAAAATTATTAAAAGAGCAAAACCTTTAACAAAAACTGCTTAACATGGGTTGAACAAAAATAAAGTTTAAAACAGCAAACTGGTCACCAGAACAAAAAAATTAATATAAACAAGTCTAAAATTAATGATTTAGCCACATTTGTTCGATGTAAATTATGAATTCGTTTATATCTGTGTACAACAGTAGTGTTTTGTTAAGATTGGCGCTGTTTAAAATAATTTTGTAAATCAACAGAGTAATAAAAAAATAATAATTGTATAGACATTTAAGTAAAATTTATTGATGTTTTGTTTTTTCTTTTAACTTTTATCATCCTTAGGCTGGACAATTATTACAAAATGATTTATTTCTAAATATAGAAGTCTCACATTGGTAGTTATTAATAAAAATTCAATTAATGGGAAATAGTTTTTTATTTCATAAATCATTTACAAAGGAGCTTTTTTCTTGAATACTGTGTGTAACCACGTTGTTTAAGGGCATACAATTACTGGGAGTGTGTGTTTAATAATTACTTCGGCATTGCTAATAAGTCAAAAATATTTAACAGATATTAAGTAATTAATTTTTGAACAGTGGCTTAGCTTAGTTAAATAAACCATTTGAATAATCGCAAAAGGATATCTATACTGAAAGCAAAATCATTAATTTAGCCAATGAAACGGGTTCATTAAATATTCTTCATTATATTAATGAAACTTTTCATCAATACAATGAATAATTATATTGCGAAAATAAAATCTTTCAATCTCTGCTCTTAAGTATAATAAGTATATACATATTTATAACTATCCAATTTATGTACATATGTATGCATGTAAATATAAGAATATAACACTGTTCAACAAAATCAAAATTATTTCAAAATAACAAGGTTCCAATGACTGATGCTAGTAAAGGGGCCAAAAGAAATGCTCAGCACTTTTATGTAAAACACTACGAGGACCATTTTGTAGAGCATTTTAATCTTTTAGCTCTTCCCTGTATAGGTCTTTTGTGTCCCTTTATTGAAAATGGACCTCTTAGTATTTTACATAGAATGGATAAGAGAATAGAATGGATGACTCATACCTAAAATGTAAGGACTACAAGATTGCCCATGTTGATTCACTATCAGCCCAATTATGAATAAGAATTCCCCGGAAGATTTTTCCCCTATTCCCTGTTCCGCTATTCTAAATAAAATCTCCCCGGGAGAATTTTCCCTTTTCCAATT
This sequence comes from Panzeria rudis, assembly GCA_956483635.1. Classification (NCBI taxonomy): domain Eukaryota; kingdom Metazoa; phylum Arthropoda; class Insecta; order Diptera; family Tachinidae; genus Panzeria; species Panzeria rudis. The sequence goes on from OY101448.1 coordinate 182,812,864, forward strand.
CCTCTATTATAAATTACAATTTCCCCGAGAGAAAACTCCCAGAGAAGAAAGTTAGTATTCTAAATATGAGGGAGAGGGAGACATTTTTGCGAGTTTTTTCCCCAAACATTTTGAAGGGAACTAATGCAAACATTTTAAATTCAAATTAAAAAATGTTGTGAAACAACGGAATAAGCATTTATTTAGGGCAACAATTTTTTATTTATTTTTAACACAACACAACCCGCGAAGCGATTAGCTTGTCTGCGGAAAACACCCAGGGTCTAACGCGGGAATCGAACCCATGACCTCTGGACTGACAGATTAGCATCACTACCACTCAGCCACATAAACACCGGAATGCTATATTTCTCTCTTGTTTTAGAAATTTTTATCCACGCCGTGCAAACACGCGCTTCAAAAACATGAACTACTTCTGCCTTCGCAAGAAAGTTTTAAAACACACTCAATTTTGCACACTTCCTTTAAGTTCACATAATAGGTGAATGGGAGATTTGTTGCGGATTAAAAAATTTACAATTTATTTTTTACACACAGTCATTGGGGATTTAATGCATCTGACCCTGGCCCAGTTTTCGTATCACTTCCTCAGCATAAAGTTCTTCCGAGAGCTTCTGAGTGACTACACTGTACATTTTACTTTTTATTTAAGCAAAAACAAATACTTATATTAACACACAATCTTAATATCAATGAAAACATACAATTTTTAATCATTTCTATTACTGAACTCTTGCGTTAGTGCAGAATAAAATGTAAACACTAAACAGCTGATCCAGATTTTCCCTCTCCCTTATTTGTTTATTCCCCGCCTTTTTAGAATAGGGGGATTTTTCAACGGGAACAAATAAATGGGAAGAGAAAAAACTCCCCGGGAAAATTCATAATTCGGCTGTATAAGAATATACAAAAGGAGGACAATTGTAACTTCCCTAAAATGAAGGATTGACGTAAACTTTCAAAACGCCGCCACACGTACACTACCAGAATCAGTCGTTAGAACATTGTTATTTTTTTTTTGGTGCTGTACAGTGTAATATGCATCATTGTGTACATTCTTTGGTATAGTAAGTGAAAAGCTAATTTTTTTAGATAATGTTCGCACATCACTGTTCTATTAATTAATACATCAATTAGCATGAATGACTTTAGGAATAGAAAGTTATATACTAATTAATAGTCGCTTTTCAATGCCATATAGTTTTTTTTTAAGTACAAAACTTATAATTAGTTGAATTTTTAAATAATTTATTTTAAACTTTTAAGTGACGTAATAATATTAATGCATTATTTTGTTGTTTATTTTTAAACACACAACTGATAAGATTTCTTGATGCGGTTGAAAAAAATATGAATATGTGTACGCTCATACCAAAAATATACATAAGTCTGTACATATGTATGTATATCGGCGTTTGAAGGTTCATGCGGAATTAAAGTTCCCCTTCTTTTGCACATTGTTATAGCGAATTGGCATAGGAAATCTTATAATTTGGAACGATTTTCCGTCATCCCACGTCAAATTTGGTTTGTAAACAGACCGGTTTCGGCTATGTGCCATCTTCAGTGTTCTATTGAATACTAAATTTAGTATTCAATAGAACACTGAAGTTGGCACATAGCCGAAACCGGTCTGTTTACAAACCAAATTTGACGTGGGATGACGGAAAATCGTTCCAAATTCAAAAAAAAAACCCCGTCGGAAGAAAAACACAACACTCAACAAATCTTATAATCCTTTCATTTCAAGTACATATGTGTATCTACGTCGTGCTAAGCAGTTTTATGTAAAACTCTACAAGGAACATTTTTGTAAAACATTTCAACCCTCTAACTCTTCGTTGTGTGAGTCTTTTTTATACCGTTCTTGAAAAAGGGGAAAATTCCCCTTAAAGAGCGATATAGCAGGCTGAAATGTCCTACAAAAATATTTTTCATAAAATTCTACTATACGCCTTCAAAAATACTAAGGCTAAAAATTCAAATTGAACGCCAGAAATAACCCAAAACTTTGTTGTACAGTGTAATTTAAAATTACTTATGTATTTCTCAAAAGCATAATTATATGTACCATAGTGTTCGCAACAGTCGACTTAAGGCAGATACATATTGTTTTTATAAAAAAATAATAATAATTATCAAATAATTAACACCACGATGTGATTTCCCAGAATATTTACGGCTCGATTATCGATGGCAACCGAACTTCAGTTGCGTTGCCAGCCGGCAACTGAAAATTTGTGGTTGCCAGAAAAGCACTAAAAAGCAACTGAAATTGACAGCTTTCAGTTGAAAGTTGCCATCCGTAATATGATTTTTAGCAACTGGCAACGCAACTGAAGTTCGGTTGCCATCGATAATCGAGCCATTAATTTAAGGAAAAGTACAGTGGATAATTTAGCAAAATAAATGGCACCTCTAAGCTATGGATTTACCAGAAACTTGGATTATTAAGAAAGGAGGGAGCAGATTTTACATTTGCATTTTTTAACGCGGGTAAAAATTATGACATTTCAATCTCAAAGCGGTAGCAAATCCATAGAGTTTTGGAACAATTAAAAAAAAACTTTTTCAAAAATATTCGACAACAATGGTGGTGGCGTAAACGCCTAAGATGTTTCTTGTAGTAGATTAAAGAGCATAGGTTATGTGTTACTTTAATCTATTACAAAATACGACATAGGCGTTTACGCCAACGCCTTACACATATAATCAGGCCCAATATCTCTCGAGCCATGTTACCAATTTAGATCGAATTTACATCATTCTAAGTAGAGATGGGCGCATGTCGTGTTTTTTTCGTGACACGAACACGCACGACTCAACACGAAGTGTTCGTGGCAGAAAATCTGGTTTCGTTCATATTCGGATCGTGTAGTGTTGAGCAAGCTTGACACGAAAAAACACGAAACGATTTTAGGATTAAAATATATGTGAATGCAGAAGCTTGCCAAACAGATATTAGATAAATGTAGCTCCACTTTTTGATTACTCTTAAGCCGCACAAGATTATTGAGCGAAAATCTTGATAAGTTACTGTTTCTTACCAAAATATGTAAATAAAAATACAAATATAACATGAAACGTTAAAATAAAAGAAAATTATGTTTATTAATATGATTATTTCGAACGTATTTGCTTTGTGAATCTAAATTGATTATTAGGCTAAGGTTCGTAACGTTATATTCAGAAAGAAATGGGCATGATTAATATTCCAAGGAACAAAGGAAAAATTAACATCAACTTAATTTTTCAACGTACACAGCAGAACAGAGTAGCGCCACTTTCGGAAGCCGCTACACTTCCATCGTCAGTACTCACGTGTATTTGCTTATCACCACTTGTCAGGTGGCTCTGTTGAATGTGATTTTAATTCTTATATATACAACTTTTTCGTGGAAATTGAATACGAGAATTAAATCACTCTCAAGTTGATATTAAAGTGCACTTTCCCAGCGTTGCCATCGGTTTATTTTTCTTCTTCATTCCCATTTTTCTGATTTTTGTTCTACTCAAGACAAACTTTTTTGGTTTGATTTTATACTTAAGTATATATGAACATGTAAACATGTGAAAAGCTCAAGCCAGTAGCTAATTGTTTATTAATATGATTATTTCGAACGTATTTGCTTTGTGAATCTAAATTGATTATTAGGCTAAGGTTCGTAACGTTATATTCAGAAAGAATTGGGCATGATTAATATTCCAAGGAACAAGGGAAAAATTAACATCTACATAATTTTTCAACGTACACAGCAGAACATAGTAGCGCCACTTTCGGAAGCCGCTACACTTCCATCGTCAGTGCTCACATGTATTTGCTTATCACCACTTGTGAGCACTGACGATGGAAGTGTAGCGGCTTCCGAAAGTGGTGCTACTCTGTTCTGCTGTGTACGTTGAAAAATTAAGTTGATGTTAATTTTTCCCTTGTTCCTTGGAATATTAATCATGCCCAATTCTTTCTGAATATAACGTTACAACCTTAGCCTAATAATCAATTTAGATTCAGAAAATTATGTCTTTTTTAGGGTTCCGTACACCAAAAGTGTAAAAGAACCGTATTGTTTTCGTTACGCTGTCCGTCTGTCTGCCACAGGCTGTTTTCTCGGGAACCGTAAGAGCTACGGACCTGAATTTTTCACAGAATATGTAAAACGTTGGGCGCTACAACAACAAATATATGCCAGTTAAAAATTAAAGGGTGTTCTAAAGCGAGCAACGAAAAATGTTGAAATACTAATGTAATATACAGACACTTATATATAGACACTTTAAATTTTCAAAGTTCGTATTAATTGGTGTAGTCTGTAGAATAAACTACACCAATTAACACCGATATTTAAAACAACAAAAATTAAAGGGTGTTCTATCAGTTAATGTAATTTTACTATGTAATTTAGATAATTAGCTGTATTTTGGAAACCGTAAGAGGTAAAATCTTGAAATTTAAAAAAAAAACGCTAAAACTAAAAAATTCCAAAATTAAAAAATGTCAAAACGAAAAATCGCAAAAATGAAAAATCGCTTAAAGAAAAAAGCACCAAAATTAAAAAAAATCTAATCTTAATTTAAAAAAAATCACTAAAAAACTATCAATACTAAAAAGATCGCCAAAAAAACTAAAAAAACCGCAATAAACGAAAAAAGCACTAAAACTAAAAAAACGCTAAAACTAAAAATATTATCAAAAACGAAAAAATCGACAATAATTTTAAAAAGTCACCAAAACGAAAATAAAAGCGCCAAAACTAGATAAAATCGCCAAAAACCGAAAAAAGCGCCAGAACGAAAAAAATTGTCAAAACAAAAAAAAAAAGTCGCTAAAACTAAAAAATCACCAAAAATCGAAAAAAATCCCCAAAACCGAAAAAAGCTCGTGTTTTGTCATGTCGTGTTTTGAAAATTTTTGACGTGCGTGTTTCGTACGTGTTGGACATCCAGGTATTCGTGTTCGGGTCGTGTCGTGTTGGAAAATTTTGACACGCACCCATCTCTAAATCGAAGTAACTTTTCAAGTCCTAAAAAGTTTTTGAATATAGAAGATCGATTTGATAATAATTTTGGAGTAATTACAATATACGATCTCTCGAACGAAGCAATCAATTTTCATGAAATTTTTAGCAATCGTTGTAGTTTTTTTTTTAAATTAGATTCAATCAATTGATTCCAATTGCGATATTATTAGAAACAAATTTTAATATTTGCCTGGCTGGGATCATCGGGCTCGATGCCGACCATGTGCCAGCAGAAAATGAAAATTGTTTTAATTGTTTTTTTTTGTGTATGTAAAGGTGGTTTAATTTTAAGGGCCGATGTTGAATGTGAACCACACCTAAACGTCGTTTTTTTCAATTTCAGACTAACTCAGTGTACTTCGATAAGCCAGCAACAATTCAAGAGCTAAAAGATGAGATAGTTCGGCACATTAACGGCATAGAACCTCAATTATGCCTCAGCGTCATCGAAAATTTGGACCATCGGATGGAGGTGTGCCGCCGAGGTCGCGGCGCCCATTTCGCCGATATTTTGCTCCATACATAATTGAGCCATACCATATTATCATAATAAAAATAAATGACAATAATTTCCTAAATAATTTGTGTTTTATTCAAAATCAACATCGGCCCTTAAAATTTAACCACCCTTTATATCTGTGGCAATAATGAATAAGTGCCTAAGTCGAGATAAGCAAATTTTGAGTTAATATAACCATTATATTCCATATTCAAAAGTTACTCTGGGCAAATTTTCATTTATTTCGTACGATTTTTTAGGAAGTTATAGCGTAATGACTAGCTGTTTAAACATTTTTCTTTTGCAATTTTAAATTTACTCTATTGTATTTTTCCTCAATTTCTTAAAAAATATCCTCATTCCATTGATTTATGCTCAGTTTATTGTACTTTTGAAAAGGAAATAATCTCCACAAAAAATGTAAATGGGCGGCTTTAAGGGTTTTCTCCTCGGGGTATGTCGAATAGTGGCTTCGCAAAGTTTAGACTTTTGACTAGGCAGAAAATCTTTACTCTGCTAAGCCACTATTCGACATATGTACCTATGGATATCATTTTCTTTTTGAAGTAGAAATAAGTGGACATTATTTCCCTTTCAAAAAGAAAATGATGTCCATAGATGTTATTTTCTTGGATATTATTGCATTCCACCAATATATGTATATAATTCGTGGTGACAGAAAAGAATATTATATATAAATTATAAGCGAAATGATAAAGATTTAAGAGTATATCTTTCTAAATTTTGGGAGCATATTTTTTAGTTTTTAGTGCATATTTAATGCACATAAAACGTATTTTTTAGTACATATTTCCGGTTTCACTACTGATGAGGTATGTGGTGGCACCGAAAACGTGTTCATGTCCAACCCCAGCTAGTACTTCAAATTGTGGTTTGCACATACAGACAATTGATTTACGTAGAAAGTTTATATAGGAATTAATTAAAAAAAACTGAGGGATTTTCATAAAACATTTTCCTTCCACTCAAATTGATTGTTTGTAATATGGAAAAATAATTTTTCTGTCTTCTTTGGTAACAAAAATATTAAAAAATAATTTTAAAAAGTTTATTTTCGGAAGGAGCATATGGATTCGAACTTGAGCCCAACTAAATATATTTATTCATTCCCAAGCTTGTTATAAAGTTAACATAAATGATGAAATTGAATTCCGTTTTAACGAGTTTTTCCATACAATTTAATTATAAAAATCACCGTAGAATATAGTATTGGGTCACGACTATTTTCTACAGTGATTTTTAATGTGAAAATGTATACTTAGAAAATCTCTTTAATATCCAGTACAATTACTTATGCTGTTAATGCTATTTTTATGACAAATTTGTATATTAATTTTTCTATTTTATATATATATATATTATTTTGCAAAACGTCCCACTGTATAACATTTTATTCCCCTCAGGCAAAACATTTGACTATGATATCACCTCAACTGAATAAACAAATACTAGAATAAAGGGAAAACAATATTCAAAAATTTATTTAACTATCAGTTTAATTTGACACAAAATAAGAAAGAAATGCTAAAAAAATTAGCAACCAAAAAATAATTTATTTATTTATCAATTTAATTAGCAAATTTCTGGAAAAGATATATATAATCTTTAAAGTGTTTTTGCTATTGAAAATTGGAGCAGTAGAAAACCTAAATGTGTACATATTTAGCAAATTTGTTTTCTATAAGTTACTTGAGTTTTGTATGACATCAGTGAAAATTTATTTGTTTGTAATCTTTTTTTTTTAAATGTGATAAGAATTTATTTAGCTTTGTCTTTTCAACAGTAATAAAATTGAATTTAAAATTGAGTATAAATAAATAAATATTAAACAAAGTGTGTTTTTAAAACGAAACATTGCTAATAGTATTAAATATTATTTACAATGTACTAAACTTCTAACACGTACATAATATATTATCAATAAAAAAAATCATCAACATTTACAATCTTTATGGTTGAATTACGACCTAAAATATCAATTAAGAGTTCTATATAAAGTCTGGTTTGATTTTATCTACAAATTGTCATTCGAAAAATATGCGAAAATAGCATACGAAAATATTTAGGATATAAATATGTAAATGGAGATTATAAAGTAAATTAATTTCATGCATTTACTACGAGATGCAGGGACCGGTCTTTGGACCAGAGGGTTTCTTATTCAATATGACATTACATATGGTGTCTCCAGAAATAAAATCCGAATATGAAAAATTTTTGCAATATATTATTTCGTCTTAAGAAAAAATCTAACTCTTAAGTAGATTTTAAAGGTATCTACATATGTATAGTATATCTGTGGACTTTTGACAAAACAACTTAAGTATGATTTTAAACTTTTTCAGGAGAGCAAAATACTATAACAACAAGTGCTAAGTAAAACTTGTTGTATGCGCGCTTAAGGAAAAGTGAAAATTAAACACAATTAAGGGATATTTTGATTAGTGTTATATAGAACTTTCTTCTTTTTTCGACATACATACATACATACATACATACATACATACATACATACATACATACATACATACATACATACATACATACATACATACATACATACATACATACATACATACATACATACATACATACATACATACATACATACATACATACATACATACATAAATACATACATATTATTACCTTAGCCCTAACAAATCGATTTTTTAGAATATTTCGATAGATTAACCTCTAATCTAAAAAGCGCAGTAGCTACACTGTACAATAAAATCAAAACATTTTCAAAATAACAAGGTTCTAATGCGTGTATTGATTGGCGTTTTGAAAATGTACAGCTGACATTTATTTTACGACACATTGCAATAGTGGAGCGGCATAGGCAATCTTGTAATCCTTATATTTTGCGTATGAGGTGTGGTGTGCTCAGCACTTTTATGTAAAACACTACGAGTAACATTTTTGTGAAACACTTCGCTGTATGAGCCCTTTTTGTCCCTTTCTTGAAAAATATGAAAACGATCACCCTTAATTAGCGATATAGCTTTCTTTCGTATGCTAACTTAAGTACTTTTGTCAAACGTCCACAGATAAAATAAAACCACTTACACAATATGCTGAAATGTTTGAGTTGGTTTGTATAATGGGATTCGAACAATGTCCGGAATCAGTTTTAAGGCTATTCATAAATGTTGGCCTTTTAAGCTTATTATTAAATTTTGGTCCATTTTGTTTTGAAATTTAAATTTTATTATATTCTGCTACCAAAAATATCATTTCGCAAAATTTCGAAAATTCGAAATTATGTTCGAAATTTCGAACACACTTCAAAAACATTTTTTTCACCCTTTATCATAAATTTATTGATTTTTTTTTAAATTGTATTGAACGTAAAATTCATGGTTTCAGAAAATGTGGAAGTATATTTCTTATGAAAACCAGAAGATGAGAAAATCTAACAAAATTAAAGAATTTACGGCTCTTTTCACAATGTATGATTGAAAATTAGCGCGGACTTTAACGCCGTTAAACAGAAAATAATTCAGTATTTTCTTTAAAAAACTATACACTATTGTACGTAATGACAATCGAAAGATTTTGGAAGCCCTTTTTAAGCATGTCCCTAAACTTTGAGCTTCAGCTCGAGCCGAAAGATTTTGGAAATCCTTTTTAAGCATATCCCTAAACTTGCAGCTTCAGTTCGAGTTTTAAACTATAATAAACCTTAATTGGCACATTTTGCTTTAAGCTTTAAATTTCGAAAATTCGAAATTATGTTCGAAATTTCGAACATACATAAATACTTCAACAATATATTTTTCTGGACTTTACCTTAAATATACATATTAATTTTTTAATATAAAAATTATTTCTAAGTTTTAGGGCCTTTATATATTAATATCTTGCCTAATTTCTTCAGACCTAGAGCTAGAAGAAATTAGTCAAGATATTAATTTTTTTAATTTATATTGAACTCAAAGCTCGTAACTTAATTTTCAATATTCGTTTGCAAGAATATAAATTTAGTTTAAAGATTTGCGTAAATTTTAATTAAAATAAAAAGTAAACAATGCATAGTATGATTGCTAGAACAGCTGCCCATAGGTGAGTCGGTCAAAATTAATTGTTTTTTTATAAGTTACATTTTAAAACAAAGGATAATATTTTTCAATAGTACATAATTAAAACCTTTCTTTCGTTTTTAGCTAAAGTTTCAACATTAGAATAAAATAAGGGTGTTTTTGATTTAATTTTTAAATAAGAGAGCAGAATTTTGACATACATTTTTTAACTCCGTTAGTGCAATCCAGGCATTCGACTTGAGAAGAAAATTTACATGAAAAGCACCAGCTTTTTGAGAGATTTCCATGAAAATTTTCTAGACGACTCGACAGTATGGCTTATTAAAACAGAACCTTTTTTCCCTCTATATTTTATCGAGTTTTATGCAAGGTATATTTATTTAAACAAATATGCCTTGGTTTTACGTATTTTTCAAAAGTTTTTCTTAAATACGTATTGAATTTTTCATATCAAAACTATTTACATACATTTCTAAATTCTAAATTTTTTGTATTGATTTTAGAAGCACCATGTCCGACGAAGCACCAAATGGCGCTTCACCAGCACCACCCACAGCCGAATTAGCTGAGATAGCTTTGGAAGACCCCAAAGTATCATTTCAAGATCAGTTTAAGGCCTTTTCGAAATTCGGTGATACAAAATCAGATGGCAAATTGATTACACTATCACAAAGTGATAAATGGATGAAACAGGCCAAAGTAATCGATAAGAAAATTACTACCACCGATACTGGTATACACTTTAAGAAATTCAAGGCCTTAAAAATCTCTTACACGGATTACAATAAATTTTTAGAGGATTTGGCCAAGACGAGAAAGGTTGACTTGTCTGAAATTAAAAATAAAATGGCTTCATGTGGAGCACCGGGAGTAATGCAAGTATCGGTATGTACATACAATTATTTTTATCGCTCATACATGGTTTACAGAATTATTAATATTGAATTTCAAACTTTAGGCGGGCAAAGCAGCTTCGGCTGTAGAACGTTTGACTGATACTAGCAAGTATACGGGATCTCATAAGGAACGTTTTGATGCCAGTGGCAAAGGCAAAGGTATTGCTGGACGCAAAAATATTGTCGATGATTCTGGTTATGTATCAGGCTATCAAAATAAGGACACTTATCCAGCTGCAGGCCATTAAATTTTTTTTCCATTAGTCTTTAATAAGTACCAAAATTTTTTTAATAAATTAAAAATAAAAACTTTTTATATACATAGTATATTCAGCCATGTCATGCATTCCGTTCGGAATGGTTTTGATTCCGTACAGTAATGTTTTATATTCTTGAAACTCTATTCATTTTATATTTCGTCGAATACGGATGACATAATCGTCTATATTCGAGATTTAAATAATATTATTAAAAACTAGTCAAAAGCCATATAAAATCTCTTTAAAAAAACAGTCACACAATATATAATGCAACTTTCTTATATTGAAATTAAAAAACAACTCTCTTCCCTTTTAGCCAAGGCAGATCTGTAAGGTATACTTTTTAGTTCAAATTGAGTCTACCAGCTTGTCTTGTCAATTCCCAGTTGAAAATTATAATGGTTCGATTTCAAACAAAATTTTTTGAAGAAGGAATTAATCATGGAATTAAAAGCACTTTCGATCGAAATGGTGTTCTATAACAAGGTTGATAAATTTAACTTATTTATTAGCAAAAACGAAAAGTACATTTAGTTTAATTGTGTAAGATTAATTTAAATTCATATTTTTTAAGCACATTTGGTTTTCATTTTGTAAAAACTGCAAATGAATTGTTAGTTACAAGATATTTTTCATTACAAGTTTTACTTATAATTTTCTTGAGTTTTCAATAAATTGTGATACATATTTTTAATTTCTGTTTATTTTTTAAGTGCAGTCTCCTCGATTCGAATAGAAAACCATTCAAATTTTTATAGCTTATACTTGGGGCCTGATTACGGTACTCGAGTCGATTCGACAACCGTAATCAGTACCATTGTATTTCACAAATATTTTCTTTCGAATCGAAATATGTACATAATTACTCCCCTCCAACGGTCGAATCGTTTAGAAAATTTGTAATACAAATTTTCTAATTGATTCTACCGAATGTAGTGTCGAAACCTGTACGTTTATTTTTTGTTTTATTTGCAACAATTGGAAACAACTATTTCGTCAAGCTCTTTCTTTAATTTATTTCTTAAACTTTAGATCTAGCATAATAAAAAATTCATTCAATTTATGTGAGATAGTCTCAGAAATTAATCATTTGAAAAATTTTTATTTGTTGTAGGTTTAGCTATTCCATATGCCTCAGTTACGTTGGTGCTAATGCATACATAAATAATAGCTAAACCTACAATAAATGAATTTGTTTTTCAAATATAAGATGTTAACATACAAAAAATAGTTTTAAAACACAATCTGGAAATAATCCTTCCCCTCCGAGTTTTTGGATCAACAATGTACCATAAAAAAGGAAATATATTTATTAAAAGTTTAAAATTTTATCTACAAAAGTTTTGAAAATAATCTATATTTTTTAATACTCGTATTTAGGTTAAGGCCCAGTTTTTGCCAAACGAAAAATGTTGCAACCAATACGTACATAAGCACTCACTTTTTAGTGGTTAAAAACTTTTTTATTTTTTGGTTTATAAAAACAGATCTTCAAAAGAAGCGGAATGTTTATGGAAATTAAGGAAGATTGAACTACACTTAAATATAATACAATGCATTTTTTTTTAATTCGAAAATCCTTTCATATTGAGGTTATAACTAGGGATGTAACGATACGCCGTTTTGCCGATCCGATACCGATACCGATATTTAAAAATAAATATCGCCGATACCGATTCCGATACCGATACGAATATTGAAATTGAGTTCAAGTTTAGATTAACAAAACTCAAGTGTAATTTTTTTATTATGCAAAATTACATTATAAGAGAGAATATTTAAAATTGATAAAACATTGGAAGTAATTTTTAAGGAGCTACATTTTCTTTGCTGCCAAAAAATTTATGTTAAAAATATGCAGATAATTATTAGAAGAGCAAGAAAAATGTTTGATTCCTTTATAATTTTAAAAAATACTCGCCATGCTTTTTAAAAAATCGATTTTTAAAGGACATTTATCAACTAATATTCTTCTAAATAACTTAATAGCTTAATTATTAAAAGACTTCTAAGTTTATATTTATTCACTTAAATTTACATGAAATGCAGTTCTGAGTTTAAATTCGCATAAAAAAAATTTTGAAAATGGGTAATTTTTTATCCTTTTTCCTTGAGGAAAAATCATTATAGAATACCGAAAAAGAAATTGGTCCTAGCATCGCTTCCAATTCGGTGATTGGTAATCGAAAAACAGAACTTTTTTGCAATGTCAAGGATATGTAAAACTAATTAGAAATTATCCAAATTTGCAATGCTTCCAGATCGCGAATTCTACATTTTCATGACTTCTTTGGAATAAGATTTAAAAAACAACGACTTGAATTTGAATTCATGATAAAATTAACAAAAAATAAATAATTTTTTTTACAAAATAACAGCATAAAATGTTATTAATTTTTAAAATTGATATTAATAAGATTTAAAAGATAACGAAGTGAATTTAATTCATGGTAAAATCGAACAAAAATAAATTACTTGTTAAAAAACTCGGAAAAAATTTTTAAAAGTATCGTCGTATCGACAGTAAAATATCGCCGATACCGATGTATCGGGAAATCTGAAGTATCGCCGATATATCGGTATCGGTATCGGTATTCGTTACATCCCTAGTTATAACTATATTAACTCTGAAAATTACGACCCAGTTGCACTTTCGCAAGTGATGGAAAATTAAAATAAATTGTAATTCAATAATTCCCAAAGATTATTTAATTATGAATATGCCGCGCAGTCTCTGACGATAGCGTAATGTCAGGGACCGAACTCAAAACCTATAATGATGGTTATTATATTAAACATCATAACAGTAAGATTCTAACGAAATATAGCAAATTCCAAATGCCGGCTATGGAACATTATATTTAATGTAAGGATCGTGATGGATATCATATGTAAACGCATAAAAATTCAATCTAGAGATAAATAACCAATTTAAAATGGCGGCCAAGGGATAGCATAACGTCAGTGACCAAAAGTACACATGTTGATGTATGACCCAAAAATAATTCAAATAAAAAAATTTATTTAAATAACTAAGACCCGCCTACTCAAAAATTGCGCTCTGAGAAGTACAAAACAAGAAAGTACCGTGGTCCTATATTAAAATAAAAGATTTTTTTTTAAATTTTCGTCAACGATATATGAGTAGTCCACTTGCAAACACCGCTAAGTCGAAAAAAATAAAAATTCGGTATTTGTTTTATTTGTTGTTTGAAGTTTTAATGGATTTTCTAGAAATTTCGATATTTTAACATAGCGGTGTTTGCAAGTGGACTACTCATATCTCGAACGAATCAGTTGGTTTTAATCAAATTTGCAACAGTCGACGGTGTTTTGTGAGCTTAATAGCTGATTTTATTTTGGATTCGATCGGTTTTTTAGCTTAAAAGTAATTTGCAAAAAAGTTTTCGAAAACTTCATTTTCGCAAATTCTCAAAATCTGAATCGAATCAAAATCTGCGTCTGAAATGAATCGGTTTATTATCTCACGAAATATAAGTAAGACCAATATCTTTAGAATGTCGCAAATTTGGTTCCGAGCGGTTAAGCCATTCTTAAGTTGAGGTTTACATACATAAGCACACGCACACACATCCATACATTCATGAAGACATCAACGTAAAAATAGTCAGAATAGATTCCTATGACCTCAAAATGTCGAGATCTGATGAAAACTCGATTTTCGAAAATCGGAATGAGATCAGTAACTTCCTATTTCTGACAGCAGGAGGATAACAATGCAATTAAGCGTTCATTTAAAACAAAAAGTTACCACCATTAGGGATGACACAACTTCTAAAACTCCACTTAAAAAAACATTTAACTACAAATTTTTACTAAAAAGCACAAACCATGTAGCATTTGTTTTCTCGAAAAGAAAACTACATATATCTGTGGTCACAACCCTTAACCGACTAAGTCGAGTTATGAAAAAATTTAATTTTTGATGTGATGGACCCCATTTGTGTCTAAATAAAATCGCTATAAATTTTTTAGGTTGTACAGGTTACCAGTTTAAAGGTTTAAAAACCAGCCCACTTGGGTCCTTATAGGTCCCGTTGTGTTAATCAATTTTTTAAGTATCAGGCATGTTCTGAAAACCACCTTATAGCAAAGTGATTTGAAATCACCGAAAAGGTGTTCTGCGCACTAAAATATTTGAAATCTCGTGATTTCAAACCGGTCAGCTAACAGGCTGACGATTTCAAATCACTTGTCGTTTTTTCAGCATTTTGCTTTGAACTGTGTAATAATATGATTACATACACTTAATATGATTTGTTCTTTATTTGTTTTTGTAATAAAATTAATTATTTTACACAGAAGAACCTTAAAATTTACTAATTTGGGATAACACAGTTTTTTTTGTGGCAACTTCATTTAGTTTTGTTTACATTTTTCGTGATTTACTCTTCCTTTTTAGTAGTCAAACAAAGCAAACCAGTTGTTATCTCGTGATTTAGAACAATGAAAATCACTACTAAAAATTAAAAGTCTCGTGATTTTCAGAACACCAAAAAATCACTCGGGTGAATCGTTCGTGGTTTAAAATCACCGTGATTTCAGAACATGCCTGTATGTAAATTTTTCAAGAATATAATTATCTACAAATAAGTTAAAGAAAAGCAAACTGACGACTGATTAAAAGTGAGTTTTTGATACTTTAATCAGCTCTCCCGAACATTTTTGAAAACGACATAAGCGGTTAAGGCTTGTGACCACAGATATAAGTTATTATATCCGGCGAGAAAATTATAATTTCCAATTCTGCAAATAGTTTGTAAGATGTTTAGCAATTAGATTTAACCTGTTAAACTTACACAATAATATAAGTTCATCTAAAATAAACTACATACTACTATCAAATCCAAATAAGACACTGTTAGTTGTTAAAACAAGCAAATGAAAAAAAAAACAAATAAAACAATTTTTAACACTTCATCGATTGAGGAGAGCAATTATAATATTTGAAATTAATATCCACAACTAGACCTGTAGTATTTTGCTGCATATACACACGTAACAAAAAAAAAAAGTTAAGTAATCTCTACAAGTATGCAATAGCCTCATTGGGATATCATATAACAAACAGTCTTGGAAAAAGCTATATAAAATCGATCTCAATTGAATAATCTAACCGCATACCACATTAAACGTCAAGCTACAAACAACAAATTTAATTCATATTTGAATATTTAGGCTTGAAAACGAAACAGCGGTAGCCCAAAGGATATACATAAATTTAAAATTTAAAAAAATACCAAATACCAAAATGGCATTTAAAGGAAAACATGCCGTGGTTACGGGAGGTGCAAGCGGTATAGGTTTACAAGTAATCAAACAATTACTAATCCATGAAGTTCAAGTAAGCTTTTGATTTATTTTAATAAATATAATTTAATTGAAGTTTTTAAATCTTCTTTTAGAAAGTTGCCATAATAGATTTACAGGATAATTTAGAGGAAATTGTTTTGTTAAGAGCTGCTTTTCCGGCACAACACTTGCTGTTAATCAAAATGGATGTAGCCAATTCAAAGGGTATAGAGGCTACTTACGAGGAAATATTAAAATCTTTCGGCCATCTGGATTTAGTTTTGAATGTGGCTGGCATTTTTAATGATCAAGATATACAACGTACTTTAATGGTTAATTTAGGTGGCATGATTAATTCAACTTTAAATGCTATGAAGATCATGAGTAAAGAAAATGGTGGCAAGGGAGGCATAGTTTGTAATATGGCATCGGTGGTAGGATTGGATCCCATGTTTTTAGTGCCCATATATGCTGCAACGAAGGCGGGAATTATCAATTTTACACGGTGCATGGGAGTAAGTGTAATTCATTTGCTTTTTATATTATTGAGAACAGAAATATATAACTTTGTTAATTAACAAATTTAGAAACAAATTTATTACAAGCGTAGTGGCGTTAAATTTATAACTGTATGCCCAGGCGCTACTATTACCGATATGTTTACCAACTTTACCGAAAAAATGTTATATCCGGACATGAGTGATGAATCGTATTTGGTATTAGATCGTTTAAATAAGCAAAGTGCTGCGGATGTCTCACGTTGCATTATGGATGCTTTAGAAAAAGAAGAAAATGGAGCTGTATATATAATAGAGGGAAAACGCTTGTTTCCTATGGAAATGAAACGCTATTGGACAGGTATAGAAAACGAGTTCAATGAGTAGTAGAAAACATAAAAAAGCCATTAAAATGTGATAGCAGATAAGAAATAAAAATAGCAATTTTATAATTATTTAACTTAAATATAATTTACATACCTGTTGCTTTTTAATTTCTTATCGTTCTTGTTCTTATATGTATGTATATGATTTTCTTGAAAGTCCTTTATTTTAAAAACGCTTAAATTGTTTCTTACTTAATCCTCTCGCCATGTGACCAAAACCTCATCGGTACGAAATCTTTGAGTAACAAAAGAATCCTCAAATTCCATACGAGAGTTCGATTTGAACATTTCAGCGCCAGCATGAGCTATCATTAAACCATTATCTATGCAATAACGTTCATCGGTGGCAAATAATTTACCACCTCTTTCTTCACACATAATTCTCATCATATCCTGTAAACGTTCATTACAACCAACACCACCCACAATGAGAACCTTTAACAGAATAAGGTTAATATAGAATAAATTAGTAGGAACTTTTTAAACAACAGAAAACTGCGAGAAACGATTTCTCTACTACACTAAATTTTGCTTGAACTCATTATCTGATATTATAATTTTTTCCTGCTTTTACCTCATTTGATTCACAATGAGCCATGGCCCTTTCTGTTATTTCCACTAACATGGCAAATATAGTCTCTTGCAGGGAATAACAAAGGTCTGCTTTGGTATACTCAGGTTCTTCAGTGTCATCGGCTTTTTTACGTTTATTATGCTTTTTTGTTGGGTCAGCAATTTCTTCAATGTTTGACAGTATCCCTGAGAAACTGACATCCATTCCTAAAACGAAATATATACAAATAAAGCCATTAAAAAATTTGCCGATAATTCAGAAATTATAATTTTCGTGGCATACATTCAAAAAATTATCGCTAGAAGCTCCTTCTCTGGAGTAGCACTCTTCTTATACGTGCTAACTAAATAATAAAAAAACATTCAAATAAAATTTTTTTCAGAAGCATTTTGAAGCATCTGACATTTATTATGTGCGTTCGAGTTGTTTATCAATGGTTCGAGTACCCAAGTTTTTAAAAATTTTTACTGAACTTTACTGAATATTTTCGAATAGTGTGGGTCCTAGGCTACAATTTTCATATGGTCCACATGGGCTACAAGTAAAGATGTGGCCAAACATGGCCAAAATCTCTCAGAGATAATCAAAAATTTACTTAAGTTAAATTTTCAAAGTTATGTAAAAAAATTCACAAATATAATTGAACAATGCGACTTATTTTTTCGAATAGTGTGGATCCTAGGCTACAATTTTCATATGGTCCACATGGGCTACAAGTAAAGATGTGCCCAAACATGGACAAAATCTCTCAGAGATAATCAAAAATTTACCTAAGTTAAATTTTCAAAGTTATGTAAAAAAATTCACAAATATAATTGAACAATGCGACTTATTTTTTCGAATAGTGTGGATACTAGGCTACAATTTTCATATGGTCCACATGGGCTACAAGTAAAGATGTGCCCAAACATGGACAAAATCTCTCAGAGATAGTCAAAAATTTACTTAAGTTCAATTATCAAAGTTATGTAAAAAAATTTTCGAATAGTGTGGATCCTAGGCTTCAATTTTCATACGGTCCACATGAGCTACAAGTAAAGATGTGCCCAAACATGCCCAAAATCTTTCACAGATAGTCAAAAATTTACTTAATTTCAATTTTCAAAGTTTTGTGAAAAAATTCACAAATACGATTGAAAAATGCGACTTATATTTTCGTATAGTGTGGATCCTATGCTTCAATTATCATATGGTCCACATGAGCTACAAGTAAAGATGTGCCCAAACATGGCCAAAATCTCTCAGAGATAGTGAGTTTAATATGTTTGACGTAAGCTCTTACGTAAAACATACTTAACTCTGCATATTTATCTTCACACACATAAATGAATTATTTATATTTTCTTAAAATTTTCGTGTTATAAAAAGTTTTGTATCGATTACCAATAAGAAAAAGAGTTGAGTAGTCAAAAGTGAAAATGTTTTTTAGCACTACATTTATTTGCCATCAGCTGTTTTCTTAATCTATAGTTTTTGAACTCATTAAAAATGTCACCGAATCAGGGAACTTGCATTGGTTCAATTCATCCATTTTAATGGAGATCGTCGTCATTCAAACCCGCGATTAAATTACTTTCCTTGTCACGCCAGATTTTGCTGGGTAGCGTTAACATTTGTTTGTGACAAATTTGAGGTTAATTAAAAATAATTAAAATTATAAATACAATTATAGTTCAGTTTTTTTTTCATTATAAATTTCGCTTAAAACACTTGAAATATTGTTTATTAAAAGATATATGTACATAAATACTAGTATGTAATAATAAGAGAGAATTGATAACAATTAGCCAATTCACAAAGTCTTCTAAAGTGATAAGTAATAATGTACTATTTAAGGCTAAATAGCACTATTTTGAACGGCCTGTTGTATTACCATATAAATATTGTCATAAACGTTAAAAGTAAAATAATAGGTATGTTTGCTTACTGTTACAGTAATCATTTAGATCTTTCAGATCTTATCATAATGACTTCTACAAAAAGTTGTCAAAAAGACAACATTTCACTGAGTTCCAAAATATTAAATTTTTCAGATATTACATTTTTCATCTGTCAATTGATATACTATTAAATCAAAAGGAAATCAGAGGCCATATAACGAGTCCATTTTTAATTATTATTCAATTCGCTTGGCTTTCAAGTTATATTTAATAGCTTATTGTATGCACAATCAGCTTTATTAATACCTTAACATCTTCGTAAATTGTAAAAAATGTTATTCTTGTACATTTTATAACCGACTGTCTATCGGACCTGTATAAATCTAAGCAACTTACCTTTAACTACATATGGCAGTTTAATAAACTGTTTACCCTCCTTCGCCAACTGCTCAATGTTATAGCCCGGACTGGGATCATTTGATAGTTTAATTAATCTGGCAAAACGATCCAGACAATTGCCAACTGCAATATCAATAGTCTCGCCGAAAATACGATAACGTTTATTCGAATAAGCTATTACTTGTGTATTACCACCACTAACATACAAAACAATAGGATTTTTGGCACCAGTAATAAAACGACCCATTTCAATATGGCCAATACAATGGTTAACACCCAACAGAGGTTTTTTCCACAGAAGCGACAACGTACGGGCCACTATGGCACCGACTAGTAAAGGTGGCGCCATTCCTGGACCCTTGGTATAACAAACAACATCTAAGTCCTGAGGAGAGAGACGAGACTCTTTGAAGGCGGCCTTAATTAAATCCAAAATTTGTTCTCGATGATGTTTTGCAGTTTCTTTGGGAAGAAAGCCTTAAAATATTAACCGTAAATGAATTAAATTAACTTAAAGAACGTACTTAAAGAACTTACCTTCGCCCGGTGGAGTGATGTACGTTTTTCTAACATTCGCCAAGACTTCACCATCTTTTGTAATTCCTATACCAATTTTATTAGCACTACCTTCTATGCCTAGAGCGCAAACCATATCTTTATTTTTTATAGTTAATTAAGACCAAATTCTTCTAAAATATCGAAGCAACAATTCACCAAACGTTTTAAAATATTTCACCAACCTTTCGAGCACTAGCTATAACAGCTGGTCGATTCGTTTTTACACTAAAGGGCCATGGCGACTAATCAAACTGTTTGATCAAACTCATGTATGGATTGGTGAGGTGAGTTTGACGAAAAATCAAACCCATTTAGATTTTCTCGTCAAACCATACGTGTGAGTTTTTTTACTAACACAATGATAAAAAGGTGAGTTTGAAGCACCATTTGATGCGAGTTTGATAAGTCGCCGGGCCGCTTAAAACAATGTGTATCAACGCCTGTGATGGAAACTTTTTTTCTTCAAAACCCGTCAAATGTGGGTTCGAAATCGCTAGAAAGTATCTATATTATGTGCAAGACTAAAATTGTAGCGACAAATCGCTAAATTTTGCAGACTGAAACTTTTTTCAAAACTTCATTTAAATATATGAACAAATGCTAATAACACGTTGGATTTATATATAAAATGGTTATTATTTACAAAATTTTAAGGCCCTAATTGTGTAAATCACATCACCGAATCGAAATTTATCACCCGTCTCGCCTAGCAATAAATATCTCAGCAATAGAGCAATAACGTCGGCAGAAAAACCATTGCAATAGTGCTGATTGCTTCATGCCAACCATATGGGAACACGTAGCACAATGCAATATAAAGAATTTTAAACAAATCAGTGTATTCTTGTAGTTTATGAACATAAAAAGTAATATTGAATATGAAAAATGTTTTTCTACCCAATTTTTTTAGCAATATTATTTATTATTTCAATATATTTATTAGTTTTATCCATTTTATCAAAACGTCAAACGCATAAAAAATGTGGAGCAAATAGTAACAAATTTCCTTCACGACGCCAAACAAATTGTGATTTATCATACAAAAAAACAAACACGTATTCGCATGTATACTAACAACAAATAATTGACATCTGTTCTGCCGACGTTTTGTTCGTTGTCATGATGAAAATACATCAGGTATAGACGTAGGTTAAGAAAGACAGCAATATACCGTGTTGCATTCTCTGCCTTTCTCACAACTGAATACTTTGTCGCCAGCCACATCACCCTTCATTTAAATTCCATAAATGTCTCGTGAAGACGCTGTGTCAGGGATCAGAGTTCCCCGTTTAGTTCTCTAGTTACAAGTGAAGCTAATAAAGACCATGATGCAATAATCAGGCCAATGCAACTCGGCAGCAGTTTATTGCTTACCATCGTAATTTGCAGTCTACACCTAACTTAACTTAACATTAACTTCAAGTTAATGTTAAGTGTAGACCGCTCAAGTTAATGCTTTTTCTGGTTATAACATAGTTGTTAATGCAATTGCTTTAACAACGCAGTTATAGCTTCAAGTTACAACAACATTTCCAGTTAGGTGGAGACGTAGAGTAAAGATGTCAAACTTCATATAAAAAAACGTAAGCAAAATTTTTTTGTATGGAGTTTATTTGACGTCTTCAATAATATGGCATTTTTGTTGTAGAGATGCATAGACCGAATTATTGGATCATGATAAAATCGTAAAAAATACCCAACATTCGCATCACTGAAGAATTCAGTGAAATATTTTTTACAGTAAACAAGTACTTAGATAAAAAAGATAAAAATGCAATTAATTAAATAAACAAATAAGTTTTTAATGGTGTATTTAAAAATATTAATCGTATATAAATACAAAAAACATGGAAAATGAAAATTTTTTTAAAAATGTCGCGATTTGTGGCGAAAATCTGGAAAAACAACATTCCATTGTAGACGAAGAACAATTAACGTCAGCAGAAATTACTCAAACAGACCAACAGCACTTGCAACAAGGGCAGTCAGCGGGAGAAGAAACTCTTCTTAAAGATTCAACGGCAGTAACTGAAAGTGTTAACATTGAGAGTAAAAAGCATGAAGAGTCATTTAATAAATTGTGTGATAATAATTTGGAACAAAAAGGTGCTAGTGAAGATGCACAAAAATCAATAACATCTACTAGTGGTTATGCATTGTCAGCAATTAACAGAAAATTAGATTGCAATAAAATGGACACGAAAACAAATTCTCAAACGAATGTCTCAAGTTCTCATACCAATACAACCCACAATGACGTTGTCAACGAAAAACATGGAGTTATTTTAAGTAATGCTAAACCAACAAGTGTTTCTGCCCCCTCATCAGTCAACAATTCGCCATCCATCAATTACTCGGGTTTAGCTGAAAGACATCAGGAAGTTGTAAGTACAGAGGTTAATAATAAAGTAATGCAACATGAAGATTGTGAAGAAAAGTTTCAACAACAAACGATACAATACGAACAACAATTGGAACAACTTAAAGCAGCTTTGCAGCAAAAAGATAATATGATTAGTTTGTTCCAAAGAGAAAATGCTATTTTGGAGAAAGAAAAAGAAGCGGTAAGTAAATAAAATTTTTTGCTTAACTGGGCTAAAAATATTTCTTTTTTTGTGGTTCCGTGATAATAATCTTCAAAAACGTTTATATTTTTGCATAAGAAAACAAAAATATTCGTTAATACAGATTGTGAACCGCAGTTCGGAAACTTAAAATTTAGATATTTCTGTAATTTGAGATTTTAATGCTATTGCTTTGTATGAAAAACAACGAAATTTAGAAAATTTTTGGTTTTTTGCTGCTCTACTCCCTTTTATAACAATTAATTTTATTTTTAGTTCCGAAAAGAAAAAGATTTTGCCAATAAGGAAAAAGAATCGACTGTAATTAAATTTGCTATGAAGGAAAAATCTGTAATAGATGCTAAAAAGGAAAAAGAATTGGTGGAAAAACAATTGGTCGAAGCAAGGAAGGAAATTAAAAATTATACAACAAAATTTCAGGCATTAAATGAGGAAAAATCTCGCGTTACATATCTAATGGATGAAAAGGTACTACATATAATAAAAAATCTTGATTACACATAAACAATTTTCCCAAATCTATAGTGCAATGAAGTGCGAAAATACCAAAGAGAATGTGAAAAACTAAAAACGGATTATGGTCACTTGGAATCAAAGCTAAAGTATCATATGAACAAATTAAATATGGAAACCGAAGCAAAATTGGCAAGTATTTACTTAGTACAATCGAAAATTTAAAATTTTTTTAACATACATATGTGTATATTTTAATTTTCTTTTTAAAAGGCTTTAGAAAAGAAATTAGAAGAAGAAAGAAGTGCTCCCAATAAATTAGAGGAGAAAGCTAATGGTATTGCCTATCATAGAACTAATTTAATACACATACATGTATATTTAATATATGTTTTTCTCTCCTCTTTAAGAAAAATTAAAAATAGAATTTGAGGCTCAAGCAATTTTATTAAAACATGACATTTCCAGCAAAAACGAACAGTTAGAAAAACTTTTGAAAGAAACAGAAGTACAAAAAGATCTTATCAAACAGTTGCAAGAGCAAATAAATAAAGGAACGCAAGAGGTGAGAAATTAAATAAAAATAAAATTCCAAATATAACATATCATATAATAAAAAAGTTAAATGTATCTTCTGCAATTAATCTTTATAGAAAACCCAATTGCTACGAAGCCACAATTGTTTGCAGGAAGAACATAACCATATTCAAAATTTATACAGTGAAGAAATGCTAAAGTACGCCAAATTACGTGGTCAATTGGAAGAGTTACAAGTCTTAAGAACCCAAAATACCTTGTAAGTTAATTAAAATTACATACAATATTTGGTTACTTTCAATACATTTTTTTCAGAAACGAAGATAAAATCTTTTCTATGACTCAGGAACTAAAGGAAGCTTTACAAAAAGTACAAGACAACGAACAAGACTTACAGCAATTGCATGCTAAAGAAAAGGAACTTTTAAGTTTTAACAAGGAAATAAGTGAAAGTATAGTTGATTTGCAAAATCAAATATGTTTACTGAAATCACAGGTAAGTCTTTATTTAAATCATTTTAAACACCAAACTATAAAAATATAATTGGCTTTTTTAATTAAAGAAATTATATGTTGTTACAGCTAGTTTTTGATAAAAAAGTTGATAATTTTCAAAATAAATTTAAAAAAAGTAATGCCCCGGGTGAGGCTCGAACTCACGACCTTAAGATTATGAGACTTACGCGCTGCCTACTGCGCCACCGAGGCTATAACTGAATTGTTTGCTTATACACCATTAGTACATAAGCACTTTTATATATCCTTTTTTAAGGCGAATTAATATTATAAATAAATAAATTCGCCTTGAATAATTTAGTAATTTATTAGCATATATCAGAGTTGCCAGATGTCAAATTTATTTTTTACCCTCAAATCGAAGCTCGTATTAGATTTAATCTGTTTTTTGAGTGATTTTTATAAAGGTTGTTTTTTTCTTAGGTTCAAGGAACGTCAGCCGAAAATGATTTATTCAAAAAGGAACGCTTGGACTTTGATAAGAAATATGCCACTTTGGAAAATCAACTGAAGCAAGAACAAAACCAAAAGAACGAGGAACGCTTGTTGTTGGCAAAACATTTATCGGAAAAGACAAAACTCTATGAAAATACTAAAATTAAGCTTGAAAATGTCTTGGGCGATTTTGAAGCCACTAAACATAAACATGTTACAATAGTGAAGGAACTGCAAAGAGAAATAGTTAAATTAAAAAGAGCAGCCGAACAAAATGCGGATAATCATGGTAGTTTTATTTGCTCCAGATGTCGAAATCCTACACAAAATAACGGTTACCTCCAAAAAGTAAACGAGGATAAATTGACGACAATGGAAAATTTAGATGTGCAAAGATCACACAGCCGACAAAGCAGTATTAGTACAACAGAAGGCCAAAGTATGGCTAATAGTAGACGGGGAAGTGGATCTTCTGAGTCGGATACTGTTACCGGAAGAGAAATGGACTTTAAAGATGATAAGGTACGCAAATTAAATTCATGTCTTCTATTAAAACTTATAAAAACATTTTTTTTGATAGGGACCCTCCAAAAAGCATTTAGTGGAACGTATCTTACGTTTGCAACAAGCTTCCGCACGACAAACTGAGAAAATCGATTTTCTTGAACAACATACACTTTCACTAGTCGCTGAACTACAGAAGAAATCCAAAGTGGTGCAATATTATATGTTGCGCGACCAGGTGGGTGCCTTAACTTCCTCGAAAAGTGATCAGAACAAAAGCGAGTTAGCAAAATATGGAAATGGGGTTATGTCGGCCATTTATAGTGGTATTAAGGGTGTCGAAAATAAGAGCATGTCTTTAGAATTATCACTGGAAATTAATAAAAAACTGCAAGCTGTTTTGGAAGACACTCTACTCAAGAATATTACCCTAAAGGTGAAAGCAAAACTTAACAAAAATTTTTTAATTTTCTCGCTACCATTTTTTTTGTTTTGTTTTCTAGGAAAACTTGGATATTTTGGGTTTGGAAGTGGATAATTTAACACGAAAATTGCGACAACTAGAGGCCAGACACTGATAGTAATATATAAAGTTATTGTACAAATGTACACTTTGATTATATAAATTTAGGTCACGGTCCAGCTGCCACGGGTTTGCCAGATAGAAACAAATTATTTTAATAAAAAACTTTTTATTACATCTGTGTAAATGTAAGAAACAAATTATTTTAAATACTACAGCTCTTGGTGACATTGTAAAATAAAACTAATTACATAAGAATTTTTTCAAAAAGTTTACTATTGAAGATATCCTCCATTTCTACTGATTCAAAATTTTGCCTAAACTTTTTTGAATTCCAAGAAATTTACTTGAATGAAATCGGTACATATACAATTGTTTTTCTAATGAGTTTAATTAATTTTCATTAAAAATAGCATCGATTATTGGAGGATGTGTTTAATTTTACTTTTTTTTTTCTTTACTACGTTCAAAATTCACAATATATCATTGCATTATAAAGTACCCTCATATAATTTTTGACTGAGAGGAGAAGGCTGGCCCAGGCTCATAGTCATTTTTATGGTAGGGGTTTCACCTTCTTCTGCCAAGCGTACAAATTTATTGTCTGTTTTTTTAAAGTGAACTTTCATCATTGGATTCTTTTGGCCCGTTTCCTTTTCAACGAATTCTCGTAACAAAGGTGGTAACTCCACTTGGTTAGCCAATACTTTTTCGCAAATCTTTTTGTTATTTTGCAAGTATTTATCTTCATCTTCTTTATCAACCAATTCATAGTCGGCCTTGTAGCTGGTACTAAAAATTTCTACGGGTTTGGGTATGGTAACACCACGCCAAGTCTTTTCCACGGTAACCTTAACTTTGCGTGCAGAATCGGGATCCTAGAAAGGAAACAATGAAAATATATTTTTCCACAAATATCTTTCTTCTACCTCATGGTTCACAGGCTGGACTTTTAAAATCCTGAAATAGCAAGGTTCTGGATAACGTTGAAACATATTGCGTATGACTAGACGTCCAACGCCGTAATCTTTCAAGTCTCCCACAATTTCCCATAGCGTCTTTCCTTTGAAATCGGTTTTACGGCCCACATATTTTACAACAGTTGCTGCCATTTTCTATATTTAATTTAACAAATTGAGTTTAATTCACAAGTGTATTAAGAGCAATTACGTTAATATGTATCGGCATGCAGTTTTGGTTTTCTTTACTAGAAAAAAAGCAAAACAAAGTCAAGGCGAATTGAAACTATGTAAACAGCTGGTTAACCGTATCTACAGTATGAAAAACGTTTCTACATACATACTATTAATGTAAAACTGCTAACGGTTTCAGCGCGAAAAGTAGTTAATTTCCTCGGTTTGTTCTTGAGTAATTTAATAATGGTTAAAATTGTATTTTAAATAATTAAGTTAAATGAAATAAAAGTGAAGAAAATTATAAAGTGAGGTGTATGCTTTATGGGTCAAATGAAATATATATGTGAAAATCATATAATGCTAAAAAAGTATCTGTGCAAAAGTTAGCGTCAGTTGTATAGCATAGTGTTTGTTAATGAAAAGAGGCCTGCCATGAAGTATCCACCAAAGTGTTCCAACTTCGATATTAGATGCAAAAGCTCCGGAAGGTAAGTTATTTTCACCAATTTATTTTTCCTGGTTCATTTCTCGATATTTTGTAGAAATTTCAACAATTTGCTTACAAATATGAAAATAAATTAAATAAATTATTGCTGTTATACGAATTGATTTGGTTTGATTGGCTTTTGTATTGCAGTAAGCTATATTAATTAATGTTATTGAATTTGTGTCCTGACTTATGGCCAGACTGTGCAAACTTTTGATGAAATAAACGTGTCCACTAAATATATATTTGCTAAAGATCCTTTAAGAATCATAAGGCCAATATTAATTCTGGTTTCTGTAATCGTATTATTTAAGATGTGCAGCCGATTAAGCTGTAGCATCCGATCCTGAATCTGGGCCTGTCTGCAACGCACTATGAGTGCAACGGGCAATGGATTTAATCATTGCAAAATTTTTAAGGTTAGACCGCCCATCTTTGGACGACAAAATCTCGTTTGTATGAAACAGGTGATACCAAGTCTGGGCAGACAGAGGGTGAGGTTGTCTTTTGGAATTGGCTATGTATTCGCTTACCTTTCGCGTTAGTCCCGCAATCAGCTAAATAATGTAGTTTTTTGAATTTAGCTAGTTTGACTTCATTACTCGAGACGGCAAAAGAAGGACATAATTTATAAATTTGTTTATATAGGTACATATGTATGTAAATCTGCTCCCGCATAGCTAAAAGTTACTTAACATAATACTACAAATTAGTAATAGTTAGAATCGTCTTGATGCCTTATAAAATTTAATAGGGTGCAATCTTGAGCACATAAGTCAAGAATAATTTTTATTTATTTTGAAAGGTCTCGAGTTGGGTATCAAATGAAAGGTTTTAATTAGCACATTCCACTCGATAACAGTTGTCGGCTACATGGTGGTCGGATTTTAGTTTCTTACACTTATATCTATTTATAGTGTGTAATAACATAAGATTGAATAAGCATTTCACGAAAATAGTGACTGCACTTATTTTATCAAATATGATCATTCATACCTTTCAACAATTATATGCTTTCTCTCACGATGTCGAAAGAATTCTTTCCATCGTACAATTATAATTGTAAACATATGAAACAAAAACAAAATTTTTAATTTATTTTTGTATTAAAAGTAATAATTGTACGAAGGAAAAAATTCTTTCCACATAAATTGCTTTCTGAATCACAATATTTTACAAATTTCGGTAACCTTTTTCGTTCCCTACAACTAAAAGTTGTTTCAATAGTTATTTGAGACGATAAACACGAATATGCACTTCTTTTTTTTTATCAGTTCTATCTTTCGAGATATGCAGTCGGATTGATGAAAGTTCACAAAAATTTATATTTTTCTTCCAAACATGCCGAAAGCAGTGGTGGAACTACAAAAAATCTATCGGGTATATTTTGAGAAAACTTCATCTAAATCTTCTTTGTCGTTTTTCTCCGTTCCGAGTTTTTGGTATATGAGCTAAACCAGAAATAAGGTCGCGATATATGGGATTTAGATGAATTCTTCTTATATTTTTTGAAACGCGATGTACTGTAAACTATGTAGTGTTATAGTAAAGTAACGCATAATGTATTATGAGATACTTTTTCATTACGAAAGCGTAGTTTTGCCAAACTTTTGCATAGCGTCTGCAAACGATTCGTCAAAATTACGAAGCCATTCTAAAATTTAATTATTAAGTAAAAACTTGAAAGGTTGGCTGCAGAATTACAATATATTTCTGCTAAAGTACTAATACGTTTTTGAGATAATGGTACTTCTGTGTAAAATGAGAGCTAAAAAATATAGAGTTATTCAACAACTGAATGAATTTGGCTACTTTATATACATACATACGGCATTATGTAAAATGAAAAATTGGTATGAAGAGGCAAAATTGAACATGGTATTAATGAGTTTTGCCATAGAATTTGAGACTAAAATTATGTCAAATTGTATTGAGGAACTCGCTTAGATAAAGTTCAATTTCGTCACTAATGCTAACTTCATGTCAATTTTTCATTATATATTTCATCAGTATTACGGCAATGTCCACTTAGATCCATAATGTATTGATTGACGTATGATTGGTTTAGCAAAAACTATATAAAACTATCCTGCCTGTTCTGTAAATCGAGTCGATTTAAAAACGTACGATTTAGAAAAATTAAATCCACTAATAGCGAATTTTTTCAGACGTTTTTGCTTTCCATTTTTTAGAGCTTAAAATATCATATCTGAAATTAATTTAATATGTAAGATATAAAACACATCAATGGGGGCATTATTTATTTTTGGAAAATGAGAAATTTACTTGGATTAGGTTTACAGAACATGGCCGTATATGATCAACACATCATATAATGTGTTGATTGATGTTTGAGTGGTTTTTTTAACCATATACTTTTTTTTCCAAAATCTGAATCTTTTACGTCTTTTTTCTATCAAACAGTTGAATTTTCTACTATGTCTGTAGAAGTATACAGAATAAAAGGGTTCCAACTAAGATTTTGGCCAAAATACCATTTTCAGTTAAAAATGGTGCAAACTTTCGCGATCAGGCAGTTCCATATAGTATCTTAGAATGAAAGTACTAGTTAAAATCGGTTATAACTCAGAGATTTGGTTAATTTATTGATTTAAAAAGGTTCTTTTTGACAGAACATCGTTCTACTTTATTTTATATGAAACCTTTTTATTCTAAAAGCTCGAAATGTAGCTGCCTGAGTTTACTGTTGCATTGGGAATATCAATAGATCGTTTTGAATTGCAGTACAAAGGGTTTAAACTATATACGAAAAGTTTTGCAATATTTCCTTTTGTAAAAGGCTCGCGAATTAAGCGTTATCGTATGTACATTTTCCCACCAAACACGTCAGCGCAAGGCATATGAGGAGCTTCACCAATTTGTTGGTCATAGGTAATTATGGAAAAGGCCATTTAGAAGAATTTTTTTGCAAAAAAGATAATGAACTGTTTTATTTAATTCTGAAGTTTATTTCTACTTAAAATATTGTCAATATGTATGTACTTATGTACATCAATTCTAATTTTTTCGAAAAGCAGGTCAATAAATAGTTTTATCAGCTGTTTCAGATTTGGACGTATTTACATCACAACATTTCTACACCAACTTGTCCTATGTACACTCTGAATTCGCCTCTATGCTTTTTGACCGTATTTACAAAACGGAAATCCTATATTTAACAGGAAATGTCAACCAAAAATTTAAATTTTAAATCTATTCGTATTTACACTGCGAAAATGTGTGGACGGAAGTTAAATTTTGTTAAACAGCCAGATCTGCAATTTAAAGTCGCATAAAGTTAAGTTACGAGTCGTATGACATGTATGTGTTCCAAATATTTTGATTCTGCCCCACTGTGCAGCGCTATACATAAAAAACTAAAAGTGCTGTATTTGGGGGCCTGGCAAGGAAAAAATTTTAGAAACGTCATTGATATACTTTTCACTCTAGGGTTAAATGTTATTATTATTTTATTTCTATATTAATTTTATAATATAGTATGAATGGGTTAATGTAGTATGCACACTTTGGGGCGTGACATAAAAATGAGTGTATTAAAAGCTAGCCATGCTAAGTTTGAGAACGGCTTTCTTGCCACGTGCAAAAAATTGACATTAGGGGAGAAGGATCCGAGGTGTCATAAGTGGCGCCCTGAATTTGATGTCGGATTAAAAGCTTACCAAATGAAAAATTTAGCCATAGCCAGGGCATGAACAACGATATGCATGATATGTTATGATCGGACTACAAATGGCGCCGCCGTGTACAAAAAAGTAAAGGGGGATATTCAGTGGCGTGGCAAAAAATTAAAAAAAAAATATTTCTGAAATTTTATTCAACTAATCTGACTGACTCAACTTTTTTTCGAACCCCCTAATGTACATACTAAGTTTTGGTGAGCTCTGAGAGATTTTGGCCATATTTGGGTACACCCTTGCTTGTCACTCACTGGGACTAAAGGAAAATTGTAGCTCAGCTTTGCGAGTCCACACTATTCGAGGATATATGTAAGTCCCATTTTTCAATTGTATTTGTGATTTTTTTTACAAAATTTTAAAATTGAACTCAAGGGAATTTTTTGGTGATCTCTGACAGATTTTGGCCATATGTGAGCACATATTTCCTTGTCACTCATTTGGACCAAATGGAAATTGTAGCCAAGAATCCACACTATTCGAGGATATAAGTCTAATTTTTCAATTGTATTTGTAAAGTTTTTTTTTACAAAACTTTGAAAATATAACTTAAGGCAAATTTTGGTGATATCTGAGAGATTTTGGTCATATTTGGGTACATCTTCGCTTGTCGCTCGTTTGGACCAAATGGAAATTGAAAATTTAGCTTAAGGGACTTTTTGGTGACCTCTGAGAGATTTTAGCCATGTTGGGCTCTACGACGACGTAAGCTCTTACCTAAAACATATTTAGCTGAGCATATTTATGTTCACACACATACATATAAAAACAACAAACTTATTGTTATTTTTATATTTTGCTATGAATATTTTTAATTTTTCCATAATTTTATTAATCATCTGTAAATTTTAATTAACCTAGTGCAAATATTTGTGTATGCGTTTAATTATTTCAAAATATTTATTCGTAATATATTTTTAAATTTCTACATATTAATAAACTTTACTCTTCAATTTTATTTTAAAGAATTTTATTAATTTATTTAAAATTAACAACATACTGCATATTTAGCAAGGTGAGAACATTACATTAGTAGGAAACATGTAAAAATACCATTTAATTTTTATAGATAAGTCATTATTTATTATAATATTGTTCATTTTTATAAGAACGTTTTGATTTCTTTTGGTGACTTGATTGGTGGCTATTGTGCTGTGGGTGCTCAAATGGCTGGGCATCTTCATAAGAATCATCATCGCCGGAATTATTTTGTACACTATCGTGTAGCTCTAACGTAGCATGAGCGGCAGCTTTCGAAGCGTTTACTTGTGCTTCTGCGGCCGATGAAGAAGCCTTAAGTGTAGCATCTTTTGTAGCCTCATAATCAATACTCGCTTGTTTTAATTGCTCTTCCACTTGATCTAATCTTGTCTTAGCCTGTCCCACCATAGCAGATTGAGAGGCTAATTGATTTGAAACTTCTTGAGAGGTTTGATCAGCATGCTCCGCCACAGATTTGGCATTGTTAACCGCTGCTGTTAACACAGATATATGATTGCGAGCAGCTTGAGCAGTTTGTTGAGCCAACTTGGCTGCTATCTTAGCTGCCTGCAACTGTTCCAATTCGCGCGACAGAGCTCTTTGAGCATTTGTCGCCTGATGCTGAAGTTCTTGTAAGAGCACTTGTTTACCTTCTAAAGCTGCTTCTGCGGTAGCAGCCGCTTGTGAAGCAGCCTGAGCTAAACTGTTTTTAGCTAAAAAGGCAGCTTGTTTCGCTGCAGCATGTTGCGAGGCCACAGCAGTGAAAGCTTGGTTAGCAGAACCCTGGGCAATAGAACGTAAGCCACTACCTATGCTATAGCCCGATTTGTGACCACCAGAGGGCGGCTCACTGACCAAATGATAGGAGTGCTGCGAACTATCAGAATGTGCTGGAGAGCCATTAGACGTTGTTATTTTGTATTCATAGTAACTATTATGATATTTGTTGTCAACCGGACCACTAACACGTCCACTGGTATTTTCATGATCTGGTGCTGTGTGCTGCTCTTGAGGTTCAAATAACGCACCATTACTATGTGAATGGCCAGTATGCGTTTGGTACGTACTATAGCCATTACGTTTTGTCAGACGTCCCACTGTTTCTCTGGAACAGTGCAGTGCTAAAACTATAATTTAGAACAAAACTCTTCTTTTATGGTTGCTTGCCACAACTTACCTAAAATGACGCAGGCTACTGTATGTATTTTAATCCCGTTATACATTACTATTCAACAATAATTTATGGAATGTCCACTATTTGCTTGTTATACATCAATTTTATACCACGGTAATAGAAACATGCATACTTCAAGTTAGTCAACCGTCAATTTTTACATGCTCAATATTTTGTTAGCATGTTGGTAGTATGTATTTTTAAGCAAAATTAAATGCACCATTTTCACTAAAAAAGGTTTGGAAATAATTTTCACTTATTGGAATCTATCTTTTTGTTTAATTAAAATTGATTATTTGCGGAAGCTTTAAAAACTATTTTGGTTTATAAGTGTTTGGCACGTATGTATGCCTATAAAGGTAGGTGTTTTTGCTTACAAGTTGATTTTTACTGTAAACACGAGCAATTGTTGTAACTTGTGCGATTTTGTGTTGCTAAGAGCGTTGTCCTTGTGAAAAGAAATAATTTTGATAGCAAATTCTTCCAAACTTTTTTAATTTCGCTTAAGAGTCTTTAATTACACAGCTCCTGTTGAAACTGTTTTAATACTCCAGTTGCAAAGTTTTTACTTGCACAAGTTTTGATTTTA
Organism: Panzeria rudis; assembly: GCA_956483635.1. Taxonomy (NCBI): domain Eukaryota; kingdom Metazoa; phylum Arthropoda; class Insecta; order Diptera; family Tachinidae; genus Panzeria; species Panzeria rudis. The sequence goes on from OY101448.1 coordinate 182,846,826, forward strand.
AATGGCTGATTTTAACTGAAAAAATTCAATGCATGCGACAATAATATTCTCACAGTTATGTGTGTATGGCTGATTCTTATTCTAAACGTACATTTTGTGTTTTTTCTTGTTTACCAATGTAACTAATATATACATATATGAGAAGGAAGGATTCATATTATAGTTTACGACTCATTAAATGGATCATGAAATAAAATAAATTTTTTTGATTTTTACCATTTTTCTGTCTTGAGCGCTTTCGCGGTTGTTCCGGGAATGATTTTTGCGAAAAAATATACCGCGAAAAATAATTGATTGAAACATCTACTCTCTCTCTCTCTCTCTCTCTAAAAACAAAAAATTATAATAATCACAGGACGAAATTAAAAGTTATGACCATTTTTCAATTCAGATTTGGGTTCACATGAAAAAATACAAAAATGTGAAAAGTGTCAATTTCAAATAATTTTTTGTAGCAAAATACGACCTACCTAATACATTCTTCGAAAATATGACAACCCACAGGGTGAACGAAGCAGAATTTTTTCAAAGGAAACCAGAAATTTGTAAACAGATAATGTTCTTTATATCGTTTCTACTAGGGCATTCATTTAATCGGGATTTTGCTTTAATTGGTTAATCGCTCGATTAATTAATCGGGCTTTTGGATCGGTTAGTTTCCGTATTAGTCACTTAACCGATCAATAAAGTTTTTTTCATAAATCAATTAATTTATTTATTACATATTTATTATTAAAAAAAACAAGAACATAACAAACATAACAATTTTTGAACTAAATCAAGCAAAAAAATCATAATAAATATGGGCAATTTCCACAGGAAAGTCCACTTTCTGTCCCGTACGACACCAAGTAATTATGTTGATGTTTTCAAAGCAACGTAAGTTTTTTTATACTTCTTCGCATATTTGTGTAGTCCATAAGTAGCTCTACAGTTAGTAAAATTTTAGGAAAAATTGAACCACATAGCTCTAAAAAACAAGCTTACTTTCTTGGTGTCGAACGGGACAGAAAGTGGACTTTCCTATGGAAGTGCCCATATGTATGAATTAAAAATTTAACAAGCTTCTGAGATCATTTTATTAGTTATTTCAATAGCTTAAGGAGATCTTCTAAAACAATCTTTCAGAAAAATATTTTAGCTTAAATGTTCAGGACTTAAGCAATTATTTTCTTTAGCTTTGTTAAACTTGACTTGAAAAAATCCTTTCACTTGTCGTAGAAGTTGAAGAAATCGCAAGCAGTCCATAGTACAGAATATCTAGTTTCTCAGTCCTTTTCCTGGATTTCTCTAAACATATAAAATATTCCATTATGTCCTGTTTTAATTTTTTCAATTTCTTAACACTTCTAATTGTTTCGGTTAATTCTGTTAAAAGATTTCTTGTATTACTATCGGTAGTTTCTTCTGTTGTCAGGTGAGCGATCATTTCAGTCATACTGGCAGAGCTCAGCACCGAAGCGTCTGCAAAAAAGTTCATTTCCGAATTCCATAGCTTCCGTTTTTGTACTGTATTTTAAAACACTATTGCTAGAAGGACATATTCATGAGTGGAGGTGTAAACTAATTGAATTCGTCTCTCATTAAATCTAATCCTTAGATTTTTAATTAAATCGTTGGCAATAGTATTAATGGCTTATACATATTAACCTATTAAACAAAAACTTAGTACTTCCCTCAAGTTCAATTAGACTGCTAATCTTTAAAGTTTTACTTAAACTAAGATCACTGAACGCACTTTTTTGTTTGTATGAAAAATAAATTGTAAACACATATCTTTTGTATATGAGACGAAAGAAATAAGTAAACACTCTAAAAATATTTTATTAATACAAAAAATGAAAAATTTTGTTACGTCGGTTAATCGGTTAATCGACTGAAATTAGCCGGCTTAACAGTTAATCGCAAATAACCAATTTTAAATTAACCGATCAGTTAATCGGGTAGTAATTAACCGGTTGACCGATTAACGGTTAGTTGAATGAATACCCTAGTTTCTACCCTTCAGATACACTTAACTTTTTTTAACGTCCTAAAATTTATAGATAAATTATATTTAAATAATTTTTTACGTAACGCTCAATGCATTTGTATACGAATTCAATATTTTTTTCAGTACACACTTTATTTGGAACTCAATACAATTCAGATGTATAATCTTAGGTGTATTTAACTCAATACAATTCAGATGTATAATCTTAGGTGTATTTAACATAACCTCCTTAGGTATTCACTAAAAATTTTCAATTATATTAAAAAAATATGGATAACATTCAATACATTTTTTGGATATAAATGATGATTGATTGATAAAACGTTTTGCAATATAATACTATTTAACAAAGCTCACAAAACTTTTAAGTATTTAGAAGTGCAATCATACGCTGTTATTTTAGTGCATGTTGTTATTGCAATTTTAATAATTAAACTGAGTAATGAAGCGTACTAAAAAAGCGTAACGCTCAATACATGAGACTGCGAACAACAACAATTTAAAAAAGCAAATGCAAATATTCTAGAACCGTTATAAATTTAATGTCGTTTTTGAAAAATTCATAGTTTCTTAATGTGAAAAATCAACAGAATGCATTACGGACACACCATTTTGTATGAAGGGAGTAAAAAAAGTATTTTCGTTCTTAATACATAATGGGCAGTCTTATACAAAAAAAACTTATGTACATTTATTTATAATCTATTAAATCATGCTAAAGCAGTTTTCCTTTTAGAATTTATGCGTTTATTTTATGAAATATTTTTCTATACTTTCAACGGACACGAAAAAAGCATTTGAAATGAGAATCAGCCGTATACGTTACTGTTACATGCATGTCGTAATTTGTGGAAATGAAATCACGTCAATTAATCTATATTTACCCTGTAAAAAAGATATTAAAAAAAGTCAATAAAGTGCAGAATTTGCGATCAGGAAGTAGTACAGCTTTGGATAATTTCTAATAGTTTTTACACAGGGTTTTTATTGCAAGAAGTTGTGACATATTTCTATTCCTTTTCATCGGATTTGAAGCGATGCTAAGAACAATTAATTTTTTGTCGTTCTACAATTATATATTTCTCTGGGAAAAAGCTCAAAATTTAGTCTTTTTAAGCGAATTCATTTAAACAGAAAACATTTACATAAGAGTAAATTTCAATCAATAACCCATAATTTTTAGTCGAAATATAGTTCAAAAAATGCTCTTTTAAAAATCGAGTTTTACGAAGCATCGCTGGGTACTTTTTAAAACTATAACCGAATTACTAAGGGCCATATTCGCAGTCTGTAGTTACCCTGCGGAAAATTTGGTGACAAATGATCCAAAAGTACTCGTCCTATGTCTTGAGAAAATGAGAGTGGTACCAAAAATAAGTAGTAGTGAATGGTGAAAAAAGACATATTGTGTAAATGGTCACATATTAACAATTTTCAATCAACTTAGTTGGTACTCCGGCTAGTATTGTAAGAAACGGCACTGAACAAATTCGATGCACCTGGATCTAAGGCCTATCACATAGTATCTATATAATATTAATTGTCTCCCTTCAATGAGAGCTTAGCTGGTATTTATAACATTGAAATATAAGTTCCCCTGTGGTGGAGTGGGTAGTGTACTAGCCTGTCATGCCGGAGGTTGTCGGTTCGAATCCTATCAAAGACACCGCTTAAAAATAAAATAGAGTTTTTTACATGGATTTGTAACAATAAAAAAATTAATTAATCGATAATTACAGCTGAATTTTGGAATAATATTTATATATAATCTATATTATTCTACACCGATTAGGACTCCATAAGATAGTTCAGAGACATGTTACAAAGGTGCATACAAAGTATCAATTAACCCCATCCTATGCCATCCCCATGTAAAAGTGGCTGGTCCGCTTCATAGGAAGTGTTAGAACTCGGACTGGTCCCTACCACCTGGGGACCGGTCACGTGACTTGTTTTGTGTCAGTTCCATTTACCGTAGTGTAACTAACGCCAGTGGCGTAACTAAGAATTTTTTTGTATAAATATCACTGGTTAAATCACCACCATTAGTTAACTAAAGACTTTGAATTTGAGCCTAAAAGAGATATTTACTATTTTAAGATTATGCAATTTTTCACTGTCAAAATGTAATTTGTAAAGAGAAATTTACTTCTCTTTTTCCAAAAATAAATAAGTTGTTTTTGAACAAGTCAGTTTTTTTTTGAAAAGGGGCTTCGTAGTACGTACTTAGAAAGGTACATTTTAAAATAGATACTTTTTTGAGAAAGTAGTTTTTATTCGAAAATGTACTTTTCGAAAAAGGTAATGTTTTAGGAAAGGTATTTTTTTAAAAAGTACTTTATATACATACATACATACATACATACATACATACATACATACATACATACATACATACAAACATACATACATAACACACTTATTGTTAGTTCAATTTATACTGAATAAGAAATAAATACTTCTTGCACTAAAATTTAAAGTGTACTAAAATTTTCTTTTCTACCAAATTTTTGTTCAGGAGTTACATATCAAATTTTTATTAAGTTTTACTATTCTTTTATATGCCTTCTCCCAGCTAAATTTATTTAAAGTTGCACTAAATAAAAACCAAACAAATTAAATTTTAAATACAAAACTTGAATTTAATTAATATATATTATATGAAACAATAAATTAAATACATACATTATTAAAACTATTAAATAGTAAAACCTAATTGATTTTCTTACGTGCTAAACACATAGACAGATCTCTTGACCGACTTTCCTAATTCAGAAAGTTTGGCAAATAAAAAAAAAACTTATTTAGATCACGTTTACAAATCTCAATTGATAACAAAATTATATAAAAAAAAAAATAAATAGTTGAGAGCACGCTCGCTTACAACACTAACAATAAATAATCAGAAGATGTGTTTGAAGTTTCAAAAATCAAAAAAATAAAAACATGGCGATTTAGAAATGAAATTCAAATATGTCACGTGAAAAACAACATTTGTTGCGCCGCGCAGTTGTAAAAGGGAAAACATCTAATCATTTATAGTATTGTGAGATTTGACGGATCCAATCCAAATAGTGGGCAACCTTGACATAAACACCAGGCACATTTACTTGACCACAGCCAATGCCCCAGGAGACAACACCAACCACATTCCAAACACCATTACGTTCACAAACCAACGGTCCACCACCATCACCTTTGCAAGCATCTTTGCCTTCTTCACCACCAGCACACACGAAGCCGGGATTCAATTTGTAGCTATAGCCAAGACGCGTTTGACGCAATTGAGTTTCACATTGATGATGGGATAGAATTGGTACATCCACTTCCTTGAGAATATTTTGGTATTTGCCCTGATCGCCGAAAGCATCTTTACCCCAACCAGTAGTCCAGCAGCGTGCACCAGTAAAATCAGAGAACTTATCAGGCAAACAGGCTGGACTAATATGTGGATTTTTCGTAAAATCTACAGGATGATCCAATTTCAAAACGGCCAAATCATTGTCCAAAGTACCAGCATAATATTCAGGATGAATATGCACCGACACCACATCACGTTCAATATAGGGGAAGAACTCGACATCATGATTAACATCCCATTCACCCAAACGTGCTCTTAAATCGAAACCATTTTGTCTAAAATTGAAAAGAAGTTAGTTAAAGCTTTCAAATTAAACTTAAATAATTCCAATACATACGATTTAATGCAATGAGCTGCTGTTATAACATGTTGACCGTCGATAAGAGTACCACCGCAGGCATAAATTGATTCTTTAGGATCTTTCTTCAATATTGCCACATGCCAGGGATATTCACCAAATTCACTGTCACCATCTACATAGACGGGGTTCTTGATACGACCTGTAATGCCGGCAGCATTTCGTACACCACATCGGCCAAACTGTTGTGCTGGCTGAGGTGGCTGCAATGGACGACGACAACAGACTTCACTAGGACGGCAGTTCTTTTGAACAGGACGGTTGCCATAATAAGCACGCTAAAAGAAAATTTAAGTAAAACTATTAATTTGAGTTCCAGTTGCAGTTAGTTGAAATTAAAGAGAGGTTTCCGCAATCCAGACACTATCAAAATTTCTAGTCACGACGACTATCTGGATTGTAGATAACTCACTTAAGTATCCTGTAACAAAATTCGTTTAACACTTAATACCTCTTGCAATTTAACTGTTTCTGCTAATACACTACTATGTTTTTCAGCTGTTTCGTCACTAACACTACGTCTTTTTCGATCTTTAGGAAATGTTATATAAGAACTGCCTTCGGCAGCCCCAGGTGCTTGAGTGGGAACTCGGCGTGTATAGTCTGTACTGCTAAGCTCCAATTCCTTGCCACTGCGATAACGATGTGATTCGGAAACTGTTAATGATTGATTTACTCCTGCACTTCTATCGTATAAGTTTTCATAAGCTTGATTTCCATCATAACCACTTGCATCAAAACCAGTGGAGTAGCCTTGTGGTGTAGTTAACTCATTGCCCGGAATTGGATATAAATCTGAAGAAGAACTAAAGCTATGCGCGTCTCCTGGATAGTAGTTTGCTGAGTGTTCGTAGCTGCTACCTGTCGCGGGGTACGAATGTGAATGAGACTCAAAACCAATACCCGTTTCTGGGTAATAAGGGTGACTTCCGAATGGAGTTGAGTGGCTAGACACATGTTCATAATGTTCTTTATGATCATCCTCATAATCATGTATGGAACTGGGCTTTGTATATGTATGGGGTCCTGAGTGATACTCGAATATTGGTTTACTGGGTATCATTTCAATATCATATTTGTTGAAGCTTGACCCGGTTGAAGGGAAATGCTGTATGGGTCCTGGACTAGTAAATATTAAACCATCATGATGGTGATGATCATGTTCAGTTGCGGAAAAATGATCATGATGATGGTAGTGACTATTGTGCACTACATTAGGCTTTGATTTAAAGAGTTTTCCTACTGCACTGAATATATTGGCATTTGGTGTTATATGCAGGTTAACTAAAGGTTTTATCACTTTTTCGCCATATTCAGTTTTCTGCACCTGTACAGATACCAATGGATTTACATTTACTAAGCCAAGACTGAGACCATTTGGTCCAATTGCACCAAAATAAGGGTTTGCAGCTGGATAATGATCACCCAAAACATTTGTAGGATAACCACCAGGATGGTTGGGATAGGGAAGACCAAAAGACACACCATAAGTTGGCAAAAATTTGCGTCGTATCAATTCAATGGCTTCTAAAGCCGGCAGTGCTAAACGCTAAAGATTGAAGATTTTTACAATCGTAATACAAAATGGTGTTGTTAGGTTTTTTTTTTGGTCAGCGACATTAAAATTGCGTGCATAAATGTAACTTCATGAAAGTGCGGTTAGCATACGATAGTTTTTGATTTGGATTAGTCACGTAAAAGCACATACGCTACCGCGTATCTTAGCAATCTTTCGCTGATTAATAGTAAGTTTAGGTAGCGTAGTGTGCAACATTAATAGAAAACCGCTTAAACTGCAGAGGTATTAAACTGTTAAAGGCCTTGGGTTTTTAAAGTAGTATTAGCAAAATTATCTGGCTTTTGTTAAGGAACTTAAGATAAATAACTTAGAATATTAAAAACTTACGCCTTGAGCATCTTGGGATACATCATCTTGTTTATCATCTTCTTCAATTGCCTGACGTTTGCCACGTTTCTTGTCTTCTGCTTTGCTATCATCAGATTTGTTGTCATGTGATTTCTTTTCGGCTGTGGCAGTTACAGTAATATTGGCAGCAGCCTCATCACTAAGGGCTTCAATGTCTTTACCCAAATTACGAGGATCAATCGGTAAAATCAAATCTTCCTTGCGGCCAATGCGATCAGCAGCAGGACATTGATTGAAGGGTACACACTGGCAATCTATCAATTGATTGCGAGAAACATCGTACCCATTACCGAGTTGGTCATTACCATAGCCTGAAGTTAAACTATTGAAATTACTGTATGTTGAAGCGGCAATACCTCCAGTATTTTGCAGTTCCTTTTTGAAGTAGTCGGGATTTTGACTATGATAGCTAGCGCTAGGAGTGCTCGATTGACCAAAAGCGGATTGACCAAAACCGGTTTGGCCGAAACCATTCGATTGCGAGGACTGAGTTCCACCAAATGAGGATAGACCTGCTGAAGGTTTAGTATACAAGTTACTATTTGGTTTGAAACCATTTCCACCATCTCCGAAGCCAGAAGCAGCTTGAGTTAAAAGCCCACCTTGTGAAGCACCATTGAAGCCAGCAGTAAAGGCGGGATTTTGGAAAGAGCCTTGAGTTTGAGGATTAAAAGAAGTGGACGATTGAGCTAAAGCAGAAAAATCAGTGTTGATTGATTGGCCGCTGCCTATTGGTATGGGTACGGTGGGAATTTTAGTGGCATCAGTACCATCAACATGATGAAAATGATGATGAACGTGTTGTTGCAAGGCGGCAGCACTAGAAGATGCAGCAGCACCTGAGGATATGCCACCACCTACTACAACCTTAGAGCTAGAAGAAGAGGCCAAGGCGGAAGATTGATGACTATAAAAGTTGCTTTGTTGAGAACCAGCTACTTGAATCTTTTCTGGATTTTCGAATGCATACGGTGGAGAGGAAGGACCATGACCATGACCAGAATAAACGGGACCGGGAGGTTTGCTGCCATATATAACAGCACCAGGAGGAGGTCTGCTGAAACTGGCTGATTGTGATGATCCATCGATGGCTGATGGAGGGGGAGATTCCAAGTAGGCGCCACTGTAATTAGGTCCAGGCCCAGAGGGTCTATATCCCGGTTTATAGGAGCTTTCATATCCTACTTTACGGGGTGGACCGAAAGAGTTGACCGAAGAAGGTGGAGGTCCCATTGGAGGACGTCCATTGAAGTATGAGGGTGGAGGCATTGGCTTAGGAGCTCCATAAGGGCCTCCACCATATTTTGGAGGGCCTTGGGCATAAATATTGGAGTAATAAGGACGTTTGGCTTCTTCGCAGCTCATTAAACCCAAAGCACACAATTTATCCCGTACCAAATTACGGGCTTGCATGTCATTACCTTGCATTAAAGCCTGATCAACATTGCCATCCTCATATACACTATCGTATTCGTTTAAAATTCTACCCTCACGACGAGAATTTAAAATTTGATCAATGATTTCATTAATGTCGGTATCATTGCTGTAAATGGGCTCGTGAACAGCATAATTGCGACCCTGTACATCTTCTTCGCCTTGCTTAGGTTCGACATCTGCATCAGCAGCTCGCTTGCTTAACATAGAATCCTGGGCTGGTACAGACCAACTACCACTCCATGATAGCTGATCTTCTGCTTGTGTGTATAAGATACTAGCTAATATAATTGTGGCCATCAGGGCCCAACTCAACGTAACTTTCATGCTGTAAAAAGAAAAAAAAAACTATTAGTTTAACCTTCAAACGATTTGGTAAACGTTTGATGCATATTAAGTAATAGTAGCATGTATTTTTGTGTTTTTGTGAAGACACCTCCATTATGGCCTTAATACTAAAACACTCCAGTGGTCATTGTGCTACTTTTGAATTTCATTTTATGCTTTTGCTTGTTGTTAAACATTTCAAAACAAAAACTTAAAATAAACAAAAGAAAGAAATAGCTTCCATTCATACCCTCCTAAAAAAAATTTGGAATGAGTACTGTGCGCCAGCGCAACCGGTTTTACTGTTTCGCTTTAGATGAATGATTCATGATTCGCCAAAGAAATTATTTATTGTAGTGTTTTAAAACACACAAACAACAAGCAACAATGTACTTTTACTTTCGTTTTAAGGTCATTAGCTTAAAGTCGGCGAATAAGAGCTTGCATTCGTAATTGAAAAAGCTTGGCGCATTCATTCGATCAACAATGGTTGGCTATCTGGCTGATAATTTTAAAATTGTGCAAGATATTTTTTTTGTCGTTTGTTTCCTTTTAAACTGACGTTGGTTGATGCTTGTTGTACAAAGATAATTTTAAGCATCATTGTTTTTTCATTATATTACAAGTATGAAGTAATTTCGGTTACGTTTTCTTCCCTTTTTTTTAAAGGTTTTGTTAAATTGAAATAATTTTGCAATGTTTGCTCAAACCAAGCGTTGAAAGCAGAGTAGTTGAAAATAAAGCACGACTTAAGCTTTTGACAGCTGACGAGACAGTCATTTAGTAGATGTGTTGTTATTTTTCCACTTTTGGGGAAGTTGTGTATAAAAACATAAAAATTCAAACTTAACGCCCTATGACTTTAAATAGTGTCTTGCCTGTTTTTATTATTTCGCTTTTTTATGTTTTTTCATTTATTATGTCATAGATTTTCTGTTATTTTCTTCCAATGTGTGGGGTTATTATTTTAGGCAATTACTGGTTTAGGTTTATTTTTCGGGTTTAAATGTTATGCAAAAAAAAAACTAGATTTATTGCTTGTTTGTTTTTTACTTATTTTTGTGTATATTTTGCATCAATGTAATATAACGGTTTAAACCGGATATGGAGGGGGAATATATTAATAGATTTCTTTTAATTAAATACAATGTGCAGTGTTGCATTTGCAGACAATGACTGAAAAATTAAAAATGGTTTATTGAAATGTTAATTGTTTGGAAGAAAAATATACGTACATACATATGTATGTATGTATTTCCTGTAAAAATGAAGACAATAGATTTAATGTTATTTTATTTTTTGTTTTAAATCAAATGTAATGATCAGAGCAACCGAAAATATGCTCTAAAAAGTATTGTACGCGCTTAACCCTTGTGTGCGCGGCAAAAAACAACTTAAAATGCGCTGCAAGGTACCCAGGTACCTAGGTACGCACATAACTTTTTATAAATGCTCTACAAATTTGGAAATATGTATGTGCATATGCTCTTAAAAAAAGAAAAGGGGTAAAAGTACCAAAACTGCGTCAATCGAGTTACATATATCCAAAAATAAACACATAATCAGGTATGTGATGAAAAACGATTTAGACACAAAAACGATTTAAAAGCGATAAAAGGTGTGATATGTTGGCTATAGTCGTTTTGTCAATAATTTTCAAATTCGCTTTTAAGTGTTTTTTCAACATTTTTTGATGAATTTCTCTTCACAGTTTTATTACATTAGCCCAATACACAATCTTGTGCACATGGTCTTGCATCGTTCCATTTGCAAAATGGTATAGTATATTGATACTCACCACTAACAATTGTTAAGTGGTGAGTATCAATATACTATACCAATTTGCAAATGCTACGATGCAAGACCATTTGCACAAGCTTGTGAATTGGGCTAATGTTTATATTTTATCTTTTAGATTGCTTTTTAAAAGTCAGTAGTTTGAGACTAGCTCAAAACTAACTGAAAAGATCGGCCGGAATTCATTACACCTTTTCAAAACAATCGTATTCAAATCGTTTTGAAAACGATCGTTTTCCATCATATACCTGAATACTAATATCTATCACTATAAACAAATTCAGACCTGTATGATGAATTCAAAAAACGCTATGTATTGGAAACCAAAAATATTAGGTATGAAATGCATAGGAACAAAAAACTTTGAAGCTTAATTACTCAGAGTTTTGTTTTTTGCACTTGTATCCCTTTGAAATAAATAATAGAAGGCTAAAATAAACAAGAAAGGTTGCAATATTGGCTATATCGACTCTTATGAAGCCGGCGACTTGGGTTCAATCGACAGTTTTACTCTATTTGATCGCAGGAATTACAAACAAGATGAACCAACCATGATGGTCAACGGAATCATATAATATATAAATTAGCTATACCCGAGTGCTTCCCTACCCCAATTGTTGTGCGAATAAAGAAAAACTAATAATTACTTTGATTGTTCAAAAGCGCAATTTGTTCTCAGAGTAACCCACAACCAATTTGGAGAGTCTCACTATTATTGTAGTGCAGATATAGGAAAATTAATAATTTCATTATCGGGGGAGAGTACCCGTCTCCCCTTTTCAACATACGTTTTTCTGCTTGAAAGCAAACTTGATTCTCAGAGTAGCCTACATCCAATTTAGAGTAGTTGTAGTTGTGCAGATATAGGAAAAATAAAAATTACTTTGTATGAGGGTACCGCCTCCCCCTTTCATATAGCTCCAAGATTTCGCTTAAAATGAACTTTATTCAAAGACCGGCCCTTAGCAGAGAGTCTCAATATTGTTGTTGTGTAGATATAGGGATATTATAAATTATTTTGTTTGGGGGTAACCTTTACCCCGAATGGTTAAAAAATAAATTAGTAAGATGGCTCAAAAATTCAAAACGATCAGTCTTGCCGTTTGGCTTCTGCAAAAAGAAACTACCATACAAACATATATTGATTACGAATTATAAGATAAAAGTGTAAGAGCTGTGCTTCTAATTCCCACTGTAAGCCTTAAAAAATTAAAGGGTTCTAAATACATATAGATACATATATGCACATAAAACCAAAACATGCTAAAATATGCATAAAAATTATACAAAAAAAAGGAAAAAATGCTCTAAAAAAGGCACTCTAAAAAATATGTGCTCTTAAAACCAAAATATGCTGTTAAAAAAGTCACAATATGCAAAAATATGCTGTAACAAATCGGTGTCAAAGTTCCTAAATATTCTGAAACGGACAAATAACATATTAATAGGGGCATTTAGACAGCAAAGTCCAATTTTTGTCACGTGCGAGATCAAGCAATTATGCTTCTTTTTTTTTTAAAGAAAACGTAAGCTTTGTTTTTACTTCTTTATATATTTGTGTAGGCCGTAAGTAGCTCTACATTAAGTAAAATCGAGGTACATGGTTCTGAATTGCAAATTTAATTGCTAAGTGTCGCACGTGACAAAAACTGGACTTTCCTGTGGAAATGCTCCTATATTTGTACATTGCCTTGGTTGCCCTGAGTGTTTATATGTACATTGTACATATGTATATCTGCCTGAAAATAGGTAAAATATTTTTGAGTTTTTAGATCAGTAATAGGGAAGTATTGTTCGTAAACTAAACAAGTTTTAATATAAACCCAACTAAAAGTACTAAGAAGAGTATTCAAAGGGCGTCGAACTGCTAACCATGAAATTGCACTGTCTGAGAAACTCAATGTGTGTGAAAAATTTCGTTAGAATCGGTCAAGTAGAATTATATTGTATTGTTACGGAATCTCAATATGTGGGTAAACTTTTTCAAACACCGGCCAAGTAGAAGTAGTTTAATATATATTTTTCCTTTGTATGGGCGTGCCACAGCCAACTATTCTAATCATAAAATTATATTGCCACGGAAACGAAATATGCGTGCAAAATTTAAACTTGGTCGGACGTCTTGGAATTGGTGAAACTTAGATCCAGATGAAGTGAAGAAAAGGGTATTGAAAAAAAAATTATTTTATAGCTTAAGGAGTCCTGCAAACTTTTTTCTACATAACACTTAAGAAGCACTAAAAATTTTATTAACTAAGAAATTCTATTTTAAACTTTTGCGATGGAAAGATTTTAAAAAGGTTGTATTTCCTTAAAATAATATAGCAAACAGTACCACTTTAAAAAATTAGTGCTTAAGGAAGCGTAAATTAAAATAAGCATTTTAAGAAACTCGTGTTTAAAATTTTATAAAAATTTGCCCCATAGTTTTGAATTAAGTGAAATCTTTCGTATTTCCAGATTTTTGTACGTTGTACAGCAAAAAGTACCAAAAAGAGGTACGGTTTTTACCTTTTGTATATTCGAATTTCCAAAAAGTACCAAAACGTCTTTGAGAGTTTCTTAAGAAGAGAAAAATACTAAATAAAAATTCATTCTTAAGTTTATTACTTTAGAAAATAATTGAGTTACCAAAAAGTACCAAAGAGTTTTTACACTTTTTCACCCGCATGCCGAGGTAAAAGGTTACCAAATTCAACCGTTTCTATCCCCTTAGCATTCGAGTTTCCAAAAAACCATTCTTAGTGGATCTATACCTCAGTAGTGGAACCTACATTTTAAGTCTATAGCTTCAGTTGTTTTGCTTGGCGATGATGAGTCAGTCAAACAGTAACGTTATCCTTTACGTATATGGTTTGAAAAGAAGGCAGATACAATAGCTGTTTGCGGACCGTAAGAAGACAACTAGCATAATGAATGGCATTTTCTCTGACGCAACACACTTCGTCAACATCGGGTCTATTCGGAAATGCATTACTGCGCTGCATCAGTGATATCAAAAGTTTTTATGTATGTCAGTGAAGTACATGTGGACCAAAAAATTGTCAAATACTCAATAAAACCAATAGTCAAGCAATACGAAACTCATAATTGGATGCAGCGTAGTGATGCATTTGCGAATAGGCTCATCCTTTATGCCAAAGCACCGGTCTTACACAAATCTTTTTTGGCTTGACTCCTTTAGACCTTATAGACGAACGAAGTATAAAGTCGTTTAAGCATTTAGCAGCTCCAAAGAAAATTTACTTTTTTAATTTAAAAAAGTATATTTTTATAACAAACACAACCTGATCGGGAATCGAACCCACGTCCGCTTGACTGACAGACTAGCATCGCTACCAATCAGCTAAAACGGCAACTTCAATATATTTTTACCCCGTTCGGCAATAACTCTAAAAAGCTCAAGGTAAAAATGCTTCTTCTACAACCAGTATGTATCATCGTTCATGTTTTAATAATTCATTTATTAACTAATCCAGAGAGCTTAAAATTGGACATATGTACATATAGTAATATAAAATGCAAAAGTGCCAATCTACATTGTTATTAATTTTTTAATAAAAAGCAAACTATTGTGATTATAAAAATTATTTTTTCACCATAGTATTATTAATTCAGACTTTATTAATGATACTACACAGAAAAAATCGTTTTTATAATCAAAATAGTTTGCTTTCTATTAAGTTTTTTATCTCTCCTGAAAAAATTTTTAAAATTTTGATAGGCCCTTTTGCATTTCATATGACGATATGTACATATGTGTTTGTAGTCTTGGTAGAGTTGTTTTTTACCCGTTAAGTTTTTCATTCAATTTGGTCATAAAAATACAACTCTAAACAGTTTGTATTTGTCTTAAACAGAATACGTCGAATTACGTCCACAAAACTCGATTCGATTTGGAAGCAGTACCAGTATTTTAAAATGGTACAGTCACCTATTTTGAATATTGAGTACCCAAAAAATACTAATGCCAATATTTAACTAGAAATTAAAAAAAACATTTTTAACGGTTATAGGAAATATCCCAGCACTCAAGATTTTATAGTTTTGGTAATAAAAACATTTCTATTTCACTAATTCAATAAAAAAAACTATACAAACTAAAAACGAAATCCATTCAAAAACGTCTTTACTTTTAAACTTTGAAGTCTATTGCAATAAAGAAAAATATT
The DNA here is from genome assembly GCA_956483635.1 of Panzeria rudis. Taxonomy (NCBI): domain Eukaryota; kingdom Metazoa; phylum Arthropoda; class Insecta; order Diptera; family Tachinidae; genus Panzeria; species Panzeria rudis. The sequence goes on from OY101448.1 coordinate 182,862,195, forward strand.
TTTTTATAGGTATTTTGGTTTTTATATTTCCACTATTCAGTATACTCGTACATATATAGTATATTTTTTCCGTAATTTCTTTTACTTTTTTTTCTGTTTCATTACAAATTTCATAACCATCAAGGTCTTTTAATCCAGTTTCATAATAAAATAAAACTTTATTTCACTTGCATTTTTTTCTTTTGTGTTTCTTTATTTTAGCTGTTTTTTTCTGTTACTTTTTTAAACTCACTTTTTATTTTTCGTTTTTTTTGTACGCCTTATGTAATAAATATATTAAATATCCTTAAATGTTTTCTTCGCACCACTTTTGATATACTTCGTTTGTTGTCTGTAAGTTGACTGTGCCGTACTGTAATGATACGCTAGATTTTATAGTTACTAAAAACTACAAAAAACTCAATCTCATCATTGTCTCAGTTGTTATGGTTCGTTTTAGGCTTTATTTTTTGATATGCAAACAATATGAAAATCTCTGCAAAGACTTTAGAGTTGTGTTAAAGCTTGTGTCTCGCTTATTATTGCTTCTCTTTGAGCCTAAAAAAGTAGGATTGCTTGCCAGTCATTTGACGTCATAATTGGGTTTTTGAAGTTTTTGGGTCTTAGTTAGTGTTTGGTTTGGCTCAATTCTTTTCTTACGTTTTTCATTTCTGGGAATTTGTAGAGGTCGCATGAAAAATGTAAACTAAAGTGTTTCCAGCTAAATAAGAATTAATATGTTAGTTTGTATTTGTGAATCATATTTTATCCTTGGCCCCAGAGATACTTCCAAAACTTGAAAAAATTTTGTTAGTGAATACGGGAAGATGTATAATTAAAACGTAAAATTTTAAAGATTAAATATGCTATAGTTATATATAGTTAAATAAAAATTAGTTATTCCGTCCTAAAACGAATGTGTAGGAGTGTCAAAAGTACGAATTTTTTTGAATCAAGGACAAAATAATTGATTCAGGAAAAAACATAGTTGAGGTGGTGGTCACATTATTATTAAAGTATATAGTTGTAGTCTACTATCAAATCAAGGCCGTTGCATGAATTATATTACTATATCTTACTACATATATAATCACAATAACATAATATCGTCATAAATTATTATGATATTGTCATAAATTATTATAATGTGGTCCTTAATTATCTTTTTAATTCTCGTCAATTACAAATTCCGTGTCTGTGTAACAGATATTCTTATCGGACTGAAATACTTAAATCCTTCTCAATAGTTATAATATGCACCAAAGGGAAACTTTTGTCATGAACTTTGATCGCCACTATATTTTTTTGACGTCTTATGGTCACCTAACTACAAAAACAGTCGACATTAAAAAATTCTATGGATACTTTTTTTTAAATTTTTCTAAAATGTGGGATTTTTCAAGAGGCTACTACACCGATTTCATCATAACTTGGGAAGGGGTAGTCAGTCAATTTTATAAAAAAACGCAAAAAATTGGAATACCTTTAAGCCGTACAAGATATCCTATACCAAATCAATATAGCTACGTGGAAATAGGGAAATGGGAGGGGGGGGGGCGGCACAAATGTACCTCCCCCTAAAATGAATCTCAGATGTAAACTTTCAAAACGCCAATACATGTATACAAATTTCTTGATTTCCTGTACCAGAATCAGCCCTAGGAAAAAAATAGATTTTGTTGTACAGTGTAATAATCGGGTGATTTCACTTTATTATTAATAAAATCAATATTTATCCATCGATTTTCATGAAATAAAGCTTATTTTATTTTAAGCATATGCGGCTTTATGATTAGTTAATAGTTAGTTAATAGTTTTTGCCATTTTAGATTTTTCATAAATTAAAAATAAAAAATCCAATTTTGCCTAAAAAAGTACATTGTTCAGCACTGCGGCCTGAATAATTCCAAAACTATTCAAGCAGCTTAAAGGTAGTTTTTTCTAAAGTTTTTCTGGGTTTTTTGTAATAAAATTTGACTACCTTTTATTATGAAATCGCTGGGGCAGCCTCTTCTAAACTCAATTTTTGGCAAAAGTCAGGTAATTTCACATTATTGTGAATAAAATCAATATTTATCCATCGGTTTTCATGAAATTAAGCTTATTTTATTTGTAGTATATGTGGCTTTTTGATGAAAGAATAAAAATGGCAACATTTTGCCATTTACGATTTTTTAAAAACTAAAAAAAAATAAAAATTTTTAAATTTTGCATACAAAAATATATTTTTCATCATTGCGGTCTGAATAATTCCGAAACTATTGAGTATATAAAAAATTGTTAGAACGGCTTAAAGGTAATTTTATTTAAACTTTTCTAGTGGTTTTTGTAATAAAATTAGACAACTCCTTTCAAAGTTATGATAAAATCATTGGATCAGCTTCTTCAAAAATACCCAAATTTTGGAATAAATCCAAAAAAAGTTATCCATAGAATTTTAAATTTCGACTGTTTTTGTAAACAGAAAAAATAAAATTTTTCACTTCAAACACCAAATTCCCTGAATCAAATGTAAATTTTTTCAATTTAGGTCCCATAAAGAAATTTTTAAATTGAAATGCAAAAATTAAAAAAATTTTTTTTTAAAAAAATTCGATTTTTTAAATAAACATATTGTTTCAATCAAAAAATATTTTACAGAAATTTAAAAAATAAATCAAAGAATTTCATAATTTTATCAGGTTGCCAACTCACGTGGTACTCCTTGGCATATTTCTTGTTGCATAGTATTATTGGACAAATCAAAACAACAAAATTGCTAAAAAGCTTAACACTTACGTAATGCTGTATCGCTTTTCGCTGTTTTTAGACCCCTCCCCCTTCGTAATGCTATCTAATAAATTTTCAGTATAAATTCTCTCAACCTTAACAAATCTTCAGTCCCCTCCCATTGTTTTGCGAACTTACGAACAGCCCCTAAAATCGATCAAAACCGGCGAGATTTATTAAGATTTCAGTAAAACTAAAACAAGAGGGGTCCGAAACTGGATAAAAATAACCGCTTACGTGAAATCGGCAAAAAAAAGTCCTAAAAATTTTATATTTTTAGCTTTTGGAAGTAACTTTTCTTTTATTACGATTTTTAGAAATGTTTTGCGAACTTACGTCATTTTCTCCCTTCTATCGTTTTGGTGATTTAGCGTCAATCTTGAGCGATCTGTCCGATTTAATTAAAATAAGAATTTACTATTCCGTATTTGAACTCCTTTTAAATCGTATTTCATATAATTTTTTATTCGGAAGAATAGTTGCAATACATAGAGAAAATTAAACTTCATTATGACTTCATTATGAGGAACTCGGTCCGATAAAAAAATTTTTAAATTCAGATAAAGCATTTTACTTAATTCACAAATTCTTTTACTGCCAAAAATCTTGCAAATTTGTTATTGTATTCCACAACGAAAAAAAATAAGGTCAAACAAAATCATTTACTGAATCAGATGAAATAATTGTATAAAAATATTTTTTCCAAATTTTTGCGGTTCTTTAAATGATATTTGTAAGATCAAACAGCACATTTACTGAAAATAAAGCTGATTTTTTTGTTGCTTTTTAGTGTAAATAACAGCTCAAAATGAAAAATATTTTGAATAAGACAAACTATTTATTGAATTTCAAAGTTAATTTCAACACCTCCCTTTATTCTACAAGCAATATTTACGCTTGAAAAAAAAAAATACAATGCTGTACACTTTTAAACGCCTTGCGCATACGTTTAATATTTACCATACTTGAAGTTCAATGCAAATTTTTTTTTAAGAATAATTCCCTACATATTAGGCCTCAAGACAGTGTTTATTTTTTTAATCCAGCCTTGCGTTTGGAGATATTATACCTTAAAGTAGATATTTGCATAAAAAATATGTTCGATTTGGTCGGTTCTGATGTCCGCCGCAACAAAAAGTTTTATATAATCTTTGTTTGGTAATATGCTTTATCGGCTATCTTTCAGTAAAGTACAAATATACAACATCTGCTAACAATATTTTTCTATAATTAAGAAAAAATGACCACATTTAAAAAAAAAACGGACAAACTGATTTTTTCAACTTTCGACTACGTTAAGCTTTAAAAAAAATCGAAAAATATTTGTAGTTGCTGCTACCAAAAAAAGTGGACAATGGTAGGTAAACAGAAAAAAATTTTAAGTCAAGTATCTCCTAAAATTTAAGGATAAGGTTTAATTGTCATAAAATAATAAATTTTATTTAATTAAAAAAATGAAATTAACAAGCTTGAGCCAAATTAAAATTTCTTGAAAAAGTACAAAATTTTATTGTTACAAACATGCTTTAATCAAAATATAGTTGTCGTAACCATGTATAGATTATATATAGATTATATATATATAGATTATATCGTGTTATAACCGCCAAAAAAGCTTAAGCGCCATAAAGTAAATTTTACAGGAGAAGTATTTTTTAGTTATCCTTGGTTTAAATCGAAGTAGAGCCCTTATATTGGTTATATAGGATTGTAGTGGACTGTTATATGTAATGTTAATAGTTTTAATAAATTTCCTATACGACAACGCATGTTTGTCGGGGTTAAGATATTTTAAGACATTACTGATTTCATGAAAAATCAATTAATTTAATCAAATTATTTTAAAACTAGTAATTATTGTCCTTTTCAAGCTGTTCTTTTACCGTTTTATTGATATCCTTACAGTTTTTGACACTAGTTTTGCTCTACGTGCAAAAGAGAATTTTAGCTTAAGCGACACATTGCAGTTACAAAAAAATGTAAACAAATTAAAATTTTAAAGGGAAAATGCACTTAAGCTAAAAGAATCAGCCCTCAGAAAAAACTGATTTTGTTGTACAGTGTAAAAATGGGGTGATTTATTATTAATAAAATCAATATTTATCCATCGATTTTCATAAAATAAAGCTTATTTTATTTTAAGCATATGTGGCTTTATGATTAGTTAATAGTTAGTTAATAGTTTTTGCCATTTTAGATTTTTCATATATTAAAAATAAAAAATCCAATTTTGCCTAAAAAAGTACATTGTTCAGCACTGCGGCCTGAATAATTCCAAAACTATTGGGTGTAAAAAAATAATATTTAAGCAGCTTAAAGGTAGTTTTTTCTAAAGTTTTTCGTGGTTTTTTGTAATAAAATTTGACTACACTTTCCCAAGTTATTATGAAATCGCTGGGGCAGCCTCTTCTAAACTCAATTTTTGCCAAAAGTCAGGTAATTTCACATTATTCAATTATTCAATATTTATCCATCGATTTTCATGAAATTAAGCTTATTTTATTTCTGACCAAAGAATAAAAATGGAAACATTTTGTCATTTACGATTTTTTGAAAAATTTTTAAAAACAAAAATTTTTAAATTTTGCATAAAAAATATATTTTTCATCATTGCGGTCTGAATAATTCCGAAACTATTGAGTATATAAAAAAAATTGTTAGAACGGCTTAAAGGTAATTTTATTTTAACTTTTCTAGTGTTTTTTATAATAAAATTAGACAACTCCTTTCAAAGTTATGATAAAATAAGTGGAGCAGCTTCTTAAAAAATCCCAAATTTTGGAAAAAATACAAAAAACGGTCTCCATAGAATTTAAAACTTCGACTGTTTTTGTAAACAGAAAAAATTAATTTTTCACTTCAAGCACTAAATTCCCTGAATCAAATGCAAATTTGTTCAATTTAGGTCCCATAAAGAAATTTTTAAATTCAAACGCAAAAATTTGTAATAATTTGTTTGAAAAATTGCAGATTTTTTTACTAAACAAATTGTTCTGCAAAAAGATCTTTTCTTTTGCTGTATTTCCGTAACGGTACATGGCAGGACTTTGAAACTTTGACAGATAGTCCGATTTATCGTAAATAATAGATTTTCGTCCAAAAACGATTTTCGAAAAGCATGTCGCTTGAGCTTTTTTTTGGCGGTTATGACTCGATATATTACCCAACATGTAGTAGACAAATTTAATGGTTCCAATTTCTTATCATTAACACAAATAATTTCCAAAGTTTTTCTTTTTATGAAAATTAAAGTAGAAATGTGATGGAGTTTCAATGTTTATGTTTCAATTTTAAATATTTAAACCAAGCATGCTGATGATTCATTATTTTTTCTTCGCGCATCATGAACTGAAATGATTTTGTTACTTTTTTATATTATTTTTGCAAATTGTTTATAAACAACATGTCCAGAAAATTGCGTGCAATGCATAATAATGAATAAAATTATGACAAGGTATACTTTAATGTTTGCACATCAATATAATAAGTTAAATTTTAGAAACGTTTAATATATTTTATATTTGAAGGCAATTTTGAAAAAATATATTTAAATTAATTTTAATTCCAAATCACATGTTTAAGAAGAAGTCGAAATTTCCAATTCAACTAAAAGTTTAATTTTCAATATGAGAACCTTCATATGTTCATAGAACTTAACAGTTGAAATTCCCACGAATCATTAAACTAGTTTCGTATTCAACTTATGCATATCGTTTGTCTATTTATCTATTGTCACACTTTTGACAAATTTATCAAATTATTGATATGTATTAAGAAGTGTTTGTTTCAAAAGTTTTAAAATGCAGAGTCGTTGTATTTTTAGAAGGCTAAAAATAATATACGATTCAATACTGACCGTACTCAACGATAAGTGTTTCCAGTTGCTAAAGAGCGAAAAAGAGGTTATAAGTTGTTAAACAAATATATGTATATGTATAAAAAAAATACACACTATACAATACTGTAAGCGTTAATTAAACATTTTTTGTAGACACGATTGGAAAAAAAATAATCAACAAGTGATCTTCGGTAATTCCGAAAGTCGTGTTAACCCTTTAAAAAAACTAACCGGCAAATTGTAGACTAATTCCCAGGGGATCCATTTGTGGAGCATAAACTAAAAATTAAAGGAATGTTTTCGGGAAATTATCGACAATAGTTCGCCGTAGTGAACATTCCGATATTTTATATTTTCGAGCATTTAGCGAATACAATTATTTGCTTCAGTGGCTATTCGTTTATTTTCGCGTCTCAGGTCAAGTGGGATGTTGTGAATTCACGAACCATTTCGTTATGAAACAAGAATTTATTGTTACAATCAGAATTGTAATAAAGCTGACTGCTTTTATTTTCACTATGATGTAGGGTACTTCGCTTTATTGATACCGCTGGATAATTAAGCGGGGTTATTTTAATTGCGTTGGTAAATCAATTAACAGAGTACCGGGTAAATGATTTTCCGTTTAATTGCACCAAAAAACGGTGCATTTTTAGAAAATTAATTAAGCGGAAATTACTGTAGTATTTTGTACGAAAACTCAGACGTATCGTAAAAAATATATGAAATTTTCAGTTTGAGGTACATGAACACAACTCAGGATAAAAAAGTGTTACCTTTTAACTATCCATGAAGCTTTCTGTGCAAAGTATTTAAATAGCAGAAATAAAAATACAACTGCTTGTACATAAGGATTTTTTAGTTAAAATATCTGTAAACAGTAGAAATAGAGTTAATTTCAATGTAATTTTGGAATTTTTTTGTATAAATTTAGTTGAATTTGTTCTTTGAAGGAACTAGCCAGGTTTTTTTTCTTGCTGACAGGTAATAAGGTCAATGAAAATAAAGTCAATTGAACTTATTGCGTTTTTAAAAGTGAAATAAAGTCAAAACAAATTTGGAAATAAAGTAATTGACTTTATTTCGCTATTCAAATGGATATAACGTCAACAAAGCTTAAAGTATGTCGGGCTTAAAGCTTTTTCCTCTCAGTATATCGAAAAGCGGCTTCGCTGAGTAACGATTTTTGCACTTTAGCGTTTTGTTTTTTCCTCTCGGTATACAAACATCTCTACTTACATTACTCACGATTTAGCCTGAAGGTGGAAAATTTTCTGCCAACCAATTCAAGCGTTTTAAACTCTTTTAACGGCCACTGCTGCTGTCAAATTAAAGCAAAATATCAGATCTTACCGTATTTAGTATTTTTGACTTCTTAAGAATTCATTGACATTAGAAAAAGTTAACTTTTTCATGAATTTTTCAAACATTTATTTTGTTAACTACAGATCTAAACAGCTGTTTGGCTAATTTCTGCTAGTAAAAAACCCTAGTATGTAATATTCTAGAATATTTAATCATTAGAGTCACTAAAAAATAGATGGAAAGAATATTTCGAAATCCATTTTTTCTGAGCCGTAAAACTTAACTTTAAAAATTCAAAGAGTTTCAATACACAACAATCTCAACTTTTTGTTTTATTATAAAATATTTCAAGTGTCGAATAAAATATGAGTACCTTCAACATTAATTCACTTTATGTCATCCGTTTATTTTAGAGGGTTAAACAAAAATTTACACAGCCGGCTTATTTACGATAAAAATTTGAGTACTAAACATGCATGAAACACTTTTGGTTTTTTGGCTTAAGTTTCAAATAAAGCTTTACTTTTATTTAGTGTATGACGTACTTATTGACATTGGGGGCTTTAATAAAACTGTGATAAAACTGTATATGTCTAGTTGAAATATTTATATTTCTTCTGCAATATAAAGGGTCATATGTGCCGTTTAATTTGAAAACTACCTAAGTCCATTTATGTTCGAATTGAGATATACATACGTTTAGGTTGTTGCCTTTTAATAAATTGAAAGATATATAGTTTGCATAGATATGTATATAAAAAATATTTTTATCTGAATATATCACAGCTTATTTTCTCGGTACATTATAAACTCAAACGATTTTTGTAGTTTTTATTCCAAAGTGATTACACTGTACAATAAAACCAAAAATTTTCAAGATAAAGTTATAACGACTGATTCTGGTAGAAGCGTCAAAGTAATATATGTATACGTGTATTGACGTTTTTACGTCTGGACTTTATTTCAGGGGGAATGAAAGTTGACCCCCTTTTGCTAAGGAAATCTTGTAGTCCTTACATTTTAGGTATAAGGTGTGCTTAGCACTTTTACGTAAAACACTACCAGAATGTCTTCAAAGGCATCAAAGGTCAAACCTCAACTTGAATGAAATAATTCAAAAATTAAAGTGTGTTTAAGAGATAATTACGTACTTATTCACAACTACACAGAAAAAAAATAGACAAGAATTATATTCAATAAAACCATGTTATTAAAAAAAATATGGATTTCAATAACATTTATCTTTAACATAATAAAATATTTCGTTGTAAGTATTTCTTTTCCATGCCGGTTATGTCTTTTCTTTTTATACACAAGTACTTGAAACAAGTTGTATCCCATAAAAAAATAAATGGGATATGGCTCAGCTAGAGAGTGTATGCTTTACGTCCGGAAAGCCCGGGTTCGTATTCCAGCCATGTCAACATTTTTTTAATTTATATGTATATTTTTATTTTGAAATAATTTTGTTATCAATATAGGGGAATTCTTTATCACAGGAAATTTGAAAAAAAATTATTGAATACCGGTATTTTTGTTATCAAAAACGAAACTTATTTTTTTCTGTGTATTGTTAATATATCTCACAAAACTGTATTTTAGAAGGATAGTTTGTATTAAAAATATGACAGCTTCTTTCTTATAAATATGTATATTGAAAACAAAAACAAATTTTAATCTTTTTTTTGTTTTCAAAATATTTATAAGAAAGAAACTGTCGTTCGCATTTAATGGAACAGACAGTTAGTTTAAATTATACTATACATATTAAATTTTGATTTTGTTGTACAGTGTAATCAAAATAAGTCTCGTCTTACAAAATTTTGGTAATCTTAAATAAATTTTGTGTAATTTGCATTAAAAAAAATATCAGAACAATTTTGTTACTGAAATGATCAGCTAAATGGACTTAGGCCATCATCAAAATAAACGGCCCATATAATAAAAATATATTCTACTTATAAACGATTTGTCATATACACGTTAGTTTTGTTTTTTAATGAATGAATTGCAACGCCTGTAGTTTTCGAGTGTTACATCCATTTTAACCCATGACTTTGCAGGCAAAATGGTTTTGTGACGTCCAATGTTTATTTGTTAATATTTCATGTTGTCTTTCTCTTGTAATTTGTAATTAAAATTAAAAATTATGTCAAACAATTTAATCTTTAAAGAAACGTTTGTTTACTTCTATAATTTTTAATGAATATATGTTTCGGTAGTTATTAATTTCTCCATTTTACTTAATTATTAAGCTCTTAGATTTTCATTCATACAATGATTTCATAGCAGAGCTTTTAGATTAAGTTAAATTAGATAAATTTTGCTATATGCAATAGTCGCATTTAAATGCGTTATTTGGCTATGACTAAAGTATAATTAGACTATGACAAGACTAACTAACACCATGGCTAGAATGACTAGACTATGACTAGAATATGATTACACTATGACTAATATATACATACATATATAATTAAATAAAGATTTATTTGTTGAGGGCTATACAATGTCTATATGCATTTCATTGGTGCTTTATCAAATCGTCAGTAGACTTCAACAGTACTTTTGAAAAGTCTCAAACATCTTAAAAAACCGTTTGACTTTAAAAAAACCATTTGAGAATTTGCAAATACTAATTTTTTGAAAATCACAAAAGAACAAAATAAGCGTTATAGGCTCAGAAACTTATACAAACCCCAACAAACAATTTAATTTCGATATGAATCTATTTATTTTTTTTTAAAGAGAAGTAACAGAATCAGGCAATTAATGCCTACCAGTTAATTAATTAATGTGTTACCTTCTTTGGGAAAGGTATAGTGTATAGGAAACGGGTGGTGAAGTGGGAGAGAGATGGAAAGCTTAATTCATTTTTAACTCTGCTATTGCGCATTTTTTTGTATAACAGTGTTGCAGACCCTCTGGTGTCAAGTAGACCCATTAATTTGTTTAAGCTATGTATCCATTTATTAGCTCTTTTACTTCGCCGACGGTTTTGCTACAATACCGACGAAAGAGGGTGCTGTGCAGTGCATTAGGATATGTTGGTACTGTCCAAGTGATCAGTGCTGTATAATCTCTTTAACAGTCCAACAACAACCAACACAATAACACACCACTGCACATCAGAAAAATTAATGATGTTGTTGACTTGCCTAAAACTAGTCTTGAACACAGGACCTCAGGGTTTGTAGTCAAACGCGTGCGAATTCAATTCAACGTAGTCAATTCGCTTGGACAGCACACATGTAAAACTCTATAAAAAATGTAAACAAAAATTTTTTACAATTTTTTTATATCGAATTTGACATGATGCGATCCAAACAAAACGAGCAAAAAATAGTCAGCTGCAGTAGTAACGCCACCTGGTTGTCATTTCAAAAAAGTTTAGAGGCCTATAAAATAGAAAACACAAGAGTAGGAAGTATATGTATGTCGATTTTCATTAAAATCGGAGAGGATAAAATCCAAACCGTTATTTTTACGTCGAAAATTTTTTGATTTTATTCTACCCAGCAAAAACTTTGCTAACTGGAAGGCAAACAAGTATATGCAAACTTAAGTCGTAATTACTTACAATTTGACTCGATAGCTACTTATTTTTGTTTGAGAAGTCCAAACAAAAAGGGGTACCTCTTACAAATGTATTTACACAAATTAAAATAAAAAAATGTATACACATATTTTATTTATATTTTTTCAACTTTTTTATCCAGCTGGGATATGGATCTGTCCTCGTTCAAATTTACTTGACAAGTACTTGTACTTGACAAAATATTTTTGTTTCAGAAGTCCAAAAAATAAGGATACCCATTACAAATGTATTTAGATTCTCACAGCAGTTAACTGGTTCTTATTTGGCTTACTTGAAGCTAAAAAATAAGTAGTCAAATAAATTTTGTTTAAATTTAATTTATTTTTTAATTTTTTGACCAAGCTGGGATACGAACCTCGTTCAGATATGAAGACAAGTACTTTACCCCCTCAGCTATTGTTAACTTATAAGTTTAAGCGACAAAAATTAGTTTTCATATACAAACAGATGTTGACTTAATAAAAATTGGTTGTCTACTTATTTTATTAATGCCTTAAAACAAATTACAACTATTTTCAGAATATAAGAAAAATACGTACTAATTTTATTAAAAACTAAGTAGTAGCTCTAATTTGAAGCATAGTACTCATTACTTTGTAACCCATTAATAAAGTACTACCGATTACAAAAATTACAAAAGTTTTTGCTGGGTATAAATGAATTCAAAGTAACCTAAATTTTTAAAATTTGGTAATTAAAAAACTCAAACCAACTGTGTCTGAAATAATTCATTTTTCTTTTTTTAAATGAATTAATAAAAAATATAAAAAAAAATTTATCAAATCGTTTCAAAATATTTATGCTTCAACTTTTTTCTGTGCAGAAAACATTTTTGTTTTTTATGCATCTCTTTTAAACAAAATTTCAGTCATAATGTCATGCTGCCTGCATTGATGTATTGCAAAACTAAATTTGTTACTGTAAAGCTAAAACCAGATTTATACCAAAATGTGTGTTAGTGTTAAAATCGTTGACTTCATATTTTCATTATGATCCTAAGAAAATGAAAAAAAAAATAAAATAAAATTTGTATCTACTCCTAAGTTATGAGAGATGTAGGGAATTTCCCACAAGGTCTTATTTTTGGTAAAACCCACAACATAATTATCAAATCAAAGAAGTAAGAATAAGTAATAAACAAGATTTCAATGAATAGTATTAAGGAAATAAGAATTGGCAAATATTGAACAAAAAATAAAAAAATAATAATAAAAAATAAAAATAAAACATTAAGTGCAAAAGTGTGTACACCAAAGTAAACTTAAATAAAAATTTAAAAACAAAACAATATCTTGTGTTTTTTTGTTGTTGCTTTCAATGACTGCTTGTGTTATTCAAGTGGGATTTTCCAATTGAAGTATTGCATGAATGGTTTTTCTTAAATTTTTTTCTTTTAAGCCGATTTTCATTTGCAGCAATTTTGTTCATTATTTTCCTCTTAAGAAATATTTGATATCCGTATTTAACATAAAAAAGAGGCTTAAAAACCTTGATAGTTTTGTTATTTATTTATTGATATTTTTCCAAATATGTCCGAAATATTTCAAGTCAAAGATTACAACATATTGAATGAATCTTTATTAAATCAGCGTTAGTCTATGATTTTCTATAAAACGTGTAGGTGTTCTTTGCAATTTTTTGTTTTTCTATTGAAGACATTGTTAATATTTAAATAAATCAATGCTGTTTTTTTTATCTGGATGTTAAATATGTACTTATGCATATGATAATTTGTGCAAATATTTTTTTGAAAAAGTAACAATAAATTTTTTAACCTTGTTTTTATATAGTCTCGTGTATACATACTTATGTCGGTATATAAAAAGTTATTGCTTTTAATTAAAAAGACTACAACACAGAGAAACAATGCTTTTGTCGCACAAGATCAGTTAGACAATTTTCATACATACACTCTAAAACATTACTTCAAATTTAGGATCATATATTGTCTAAAATTTCTCCTTGTCTAAAATTACATCGATTTTATAGTTATTTTATTAAAGAAAAAACCTTTCAAATTAAACATATTTAGTCCAAGCGGAAAAAATGTAACATAAAGTATAATACGGCTGTGGCTGAATGGTAGATACGTCAGACTATCAGTCAGGAGGTCGCGGTTCAAGTCTGCACGCAGCCAATCGCTTTTTTTTAGTAAAAACATTTTGTTAAAAATAATGCGTGTGTAATTTTAAGTCGATAATAATCTGTAAAGTGTTGCCGACTATTATCGACCTAATTTTCAACAAAAGTGTTTTAGCGTGTATATACCCAGTATAGAGTAAATTTACCGCTTACAAACCTTCTGATATCGGTGCTAGTTTTTGTATGGCGAGTTGACCTTTGGGAGTACTATATTTTTGATACAAAAAGTGCTTTTTTAAGCCCTAAAAAACATCAAAGTTTTCAGCACTGAAAATATATAGAAATAAATTCAGCAAAGTGCGACTTTAGCTCGCATACGAAGGTTTCCGTACGAATACACATATGTATATCCCTTTTCGTTTTTGCCTTTTTTTCATTTTCGCAATTTTTTCTTTGATATTAGTTTTTTTTTTAATTTTTAAGTTTTTTTTTTTCGTTGGTTTGGCGATTTTTTGGCTTTGACGCTTTTTTCATTTTGGAGAATTTTGTTGTTGTGATTTTTCGTTTTCTGAATTTTTTTGTTTTTGCCGATTTTTTTCAGTTTTGATAGTTTTTTGGCTTTGGCGTTTTTTCGCCTTTTGACGATATTTTTAGTTTTAGCGATTTATTTTAGTTTTGGCGGTTCCTTCAGTTTTGGCGATATTTTCGGTTTTGGGGATTTTTTTGGTGATTTTTTTTTGTTTTAGCGATTTTTTTGGTTTTTACATTTGTTTCGTTTTGGCGATTTTTTTCGGTTTCTGGCGATTTTTTTTTGTTTAGGACGACTTTTTTCGGGTTTTTGGCGTTTTTTTGGCACTCTTTTTTTAGTTTTGGTGATATATTGCGTTTTAGCGATTTTTGTTAATTTTGGTGCTTTTCTTCTTTTAAGCGTTTTTCTTTTTGGCGATTTTTCGCTTTGACATTTTTTTGATTTTGGAATATTTTAGTTTTAGCGTTTTTTTAAATATCAAGAGTTTGCCTCTTACGGTTTCCAAGATACAGCAAATTGCCTAATTTAGATAGGCAAAGTTACATTAACTAATAGAACACCCTTTAACTGATAGCGCCCTTTAAATTTTAGCTGTCATTATTTGTTGTTGTAGTGGCCATAGTTCTACATATTCTGTGAAAATTTCAGGTCCATAGCTGTTACGGTTCCCGAAAAACAGCCTGTGACAGACATACGGATAGACAGACAGACTGTCGGACAGCGTAGCCAGCCGTTAGAACCTTGTTATTTTTGTGTTGTACAGTGTTATTATTAAGTTTTTCTTTGATCTCTTTAAATTGTAGTCCTAATGAGAAATACAACTTATACAGATATTAAGCAATACGTTTGCCTACGAGTACTAACTTTTGCATGCTTTTCTTTTGTTAAAACAGCAAAACAAGTGAAAGTGAAATATTAAAAGGTTTTTCTCTTTCTGCATACTTTTTAGCTCAGGTTTTTTAATCTTTTATTGTTTTTATTATAATTGAAATCAATCGTTTTACTTAAAGCTTTGAAAATGCCATTAAAAGAGCATGAAAAATGTACAAAATTTATTAATAATTTCACTTTACAAACAACAATCACCATTAAAACCGAAAACATCTTTAATTTGTGTACAATTTTATGCTGGTTAATCTTGAGTTAATCTGTTTTTAGTATTTCGATTATTATGTCATAATATGCGCTCCGTTAAATAAAATAATTTTTTAGTAGAAAAAAGTTTTTATTTCTTAATTCTTTTCGAGGAAATTGTTTTCGAACAAAATTCTTATTGGCATAGGAGTGAGTTTGTTATGATTCCAAAACAAAATAAGCATATAAACGCCATGGGATATGAGTGATATTTATTTTTGTATTGTATAAAATTTAATTTTCTTCTGACCAAATATTTTTTCTTTTGACCAATAGGTAATAGAATAAGTTTATTTTTAAGAACTGTTTTTGAGATCGTTGGCAAGATTATTTGTTAAGATCTGACTGCAATTATCTTGATGATGATTTCTACGTTACACAGTCTGACATAACAATAATATCTTAAAATATAATATCAACGCCTACATGTTGAGTTTTGTAAATAAACAAACTTTTTCTTTTTGTAAATAAACAAGCGTTTTTGTTCCATTTTTATAAATGAGGATGAAAAACTCCCTTCAGTGGCTTAATATCGAAATGTCCTACCCTTAACCACATTTGAATGATTTCTGGGGTTCAAGTTGACTCTGGAGCTTGGGAGTCTTTGAAGGCCCATAGTAAAATTGTATGCCAAATATTTTTGCATAACATTTTAGCCAGCTATTCACCGATTAAGGATAGCTTTTTACCCTTTTTAAGAAGGGGAAAAAAAGATCCATATAGCGAAGAGTTATAGGATTGGGTAAAAATGAAAATTTTGGACACGGTCTGGATTTTTATCCTCTCCGATTTTAATGAAATTAGACATATATATTCTACTGTGTGTGCGCGTAACATACCGAAAAATTGTTTCGATACCTCTTATGGTTTCTATTTTATAAGCCGCTAAACTTCGGCATCTCGGCCATTTATGGGAAAAGTTCGTCATATTGAAGATTGAATTACTTTAGAACGCGTCATTGGATATTCATATATAAATTTGATGTCATTCGAAAGGTCTCAGTCTCCTCTTAATGACTACTGCTTAAAAGGATAATGCTTCCTGTTACAAATGCCACTAAAATGCCAATGTATCCTTTATCCTTAAATATCCGGAAAAATGGTATTTTAATTTTATTAATTTTTTTACGGAATATAGCCAACTGACATGTCTTTATTGTGTAATATTTTCAAGATGGGATAAAAACAGATTCAAAAGTTACAGTTGTGTAAGTGTGTGTAAGCAATAACAAAATCTCTAATGAATAATGTAAAATTAACCATCGATTGTTATAATTTTTTTATATATTAGATATATAATGCTTTCAACCCTTATACTCATTTTTGTGGTATATTTTTCTCGCAAAAATCATTGCCAGAATTACCGCGAAAGCAAATAAACAAATTAAAAATATAATTTTATTTCAGGATTCATTGAATGAGGCGAAAACTATAATATGAATCTCATATTTCTATTAGTTTCATTTGTAAACCAACCAAAAAAAACCCAAAATTTACATTTAAAATGAGAATCACCCGAATCACATACGTATATTGCTTTCAAGATCTATACTCACTTTTTGTGGTTTTTTTGCAAAAATCATTCCCAGAACAAGCGTGAAAGGAAATGTAACGCTCAATACACAAAAAAGTTAAAAAACTGAATAATATAATTTTATTTCAGGATTCATTAAATGAGGCGAAAACTATAGTATGAATCTTACCATCATATATTTTTATTAGTTAAATTGGTAAAGTTAAAAAAAACGTGAATGTTACACTCAAAATGAGAATGAGCCATATATTTCTAAGTGTCCTCTGCCAGAATCAGTCCATGTTATTTTATTTGTGTTGTACAGTGTTATCAAAGACATGACATTTCTTATCATAATTCTAGTTTACTTATAAGTTTTTCATGTTTAGTATTTAAGGCGAACAAGTTGTAAGAATAAAGAAGCCTTTTGTGAAACATTAAATGTAAAGGTTTCTCTTTCAAGCATATTATGCGATTCAGCTGACCATATGCAAATTGCAATTCTTGTCTTTCTTTGGCGGCGCCAAAGCAGGTCCTAACACCCCGTCTTCACGAGACATAATTTTGTTCTAACGTTTGTCAAACTTCATACATAAAAACATCAGAAAAATGTTAGTGCTATTTTTTAATATCGACTTTGACTTTTGTCAAGAGAAATCTATGGCTCGTAAAGGCGCTATGTAAGGATCCATCGCCAACTCAAGACAATTACACAGAAAAGAATAGAAAAGAATTATGTTCAATAAAACCATGTTATTGAAAAAAATATGAATTTCAATAACATTTGTCATTAACTTAATACAATATTTCGTTGTGTGTACATAAGTACTTAAAACAAGTCTTATCTCATAAAATAATAAATGGGATATGGCTCGGCTGTAGGGAGCATGCTTTACGTCTGAGAAGCACAATTTTTAAATTTATATATTTTTTCTTTTAAAATATTTTTGTTATCGAGAAATAAAATTTTTTTTTCAATATTTTTGTTATCAATATAGCGGAATTCTATATCACAGGAAATTTGGAAAAAAATTATTCAATACCGGGATTTTTGTTATCAAAAACGAAACTTATTTTTTTCTGTGTAGTTGTTGCACAATTTCATCGTTTCTAAGTTTCCTAAAGAGCATGTTTTGGCTTTTATTTTTCTGAAATGCCTGTTTATTTATTGTTCATTTCGGCAATTAAAGAATAAGAAAATTACGTTGAAACTTTTTACAAAAAAAAAAAAAAAAAAAAAAAAAAACAAATTAAAGAAATCAAATAGGTGCAATTCTAAAAAAAAATATTTACCAATTCATTAAATTTCTTTACTGAAAATTAAATTTAGTTTTTTCTTTGTAATGAACACTGATGTTGTCCAATAACTTCATGTTATTATGTTCTGCTGGCGTATATGTTAAAATTAATTAGCATTTTCTTAATCTTTTGTAACTCTCCCATGCCAAATTTTTTTCTAAATAAAGTTAAGAATTTTAACTCAATATAAAAAACTAATATGGACAAAAAATCAATTTACATATTTTGAAATAAAGATCATATTAGTTACTTCCATATACATCCCTACTTTGACTTCGTCCCACTGTGCACTGTTGAACTAACTATGTTCAAGCATAATTCTAAAAATTCCTTTATATTCATATTTAAATACAAAATTGAATTAGGTTCCACTGCAATAACTAAATTTTTGTGAGAAAATAGCAAATTATGTAACCAATATTCTTTCAGTTTAATGCAAAATAAAATAGGCAAAAAATTTCTAAAATGTACATGTCAAATGTAAATAAAATTTCTGACTAGACGTTACAACAAATTATCTTTTACAATCATTCAAAAAGAAAAATGTCAATAAATGCAAATAACAGCAATTATGAATATTCTAAAGCATTTTTTTCGTGGAAGTTTTTGTTTAATGGACAAAGAACTAACAAAAAATATACTGTCAATAAAGATTCAACAATGAAATACAATACTGAACACAGGCGGGAGATAAACTATTAAAAGAAAGAAAACATTGAACTTTTTTCCTTTTTATTTTGGTAAAAAAAAACTGCAAAGTTCATAGTTAGTTTGTCATAAGATTGTCATAACTTAAAAAACGCGATTTTGAACTGATTGCATACCTTAAAGAAGATATTTCTGTCTTGCCTTTTTTCTTACAAATAACAAGGTTCTAACGATTGGTTCTGGGAGAGGAGAACAAATATATATATGTATATACATATGTATATGCATGTGTATCGGCGTTTTGAAAGTTTATATCTGGGTCTGATTTTAAGGGAGTTAAAGTTCTTCCCTTTTGCACGTTGTTATAGTGAATCAGCATAGAAAATCTTGTAAACTTTACTTTTAAGGTATAAGATGTGTTTATAATTTTTATGTAAAACTACAGGATAAAAATTTTTGTGGAGTATTTTAGCACTCTAACTCTTCACGGTGTGGGTCTTTTCAACCCTTTCTTAAAATCTTAAAAAAGTGGTAAAGAAGTTCCATTAATCTGCGATTTAGCGAGCTGAAATGTCCTACAAAAATAGTTTTTTTTTAAATATACACTCAATCCTGTTTTTACACAGCCTTTTTACACGAATTTGAAATAACACGGTTGATGGAAATATACCAATAATGTTTTTATCCCATACATTTTGTTGTTGAAAATTATAAAAAAAAATTACAGCAAGAAAATGTACGGGAATAACTTGTGAACTGACCTAATGTTAGAACTAAAGTGATGGTCTTTTCAAAAGCTTGAAATATTTTACGTATTGACATATTTTTTTCATTCTATGTATGTATATATTCATTTTTACTACGTAATTTTTTACACGATTTTTTTTACACGGCTTGTATTAAGAATATGTTTTGGGTAAAATTTTACTATAAGCCTCCTTACAAAAGAAAGCTCTAAATGTAATATTTATTTATAAAATGTTGAAAGAAAATTCAGTAATGTGTTAAATAACACCTAACCTTATTAGCTGCACTTTGGCTGCAACATTTTTCCATTTGAAATAACTATAATTCATGTTGATTGAATACTCCAGTACATTTAGAACAAAATGACTATGATTCTGAAATAAAACGAAAAATCATGTTGAATTAAATTTACTTCAAGTTGAAACAAAGTGAATTTGATACTGAAATAGCTCGAAGAATCATTTTGCATCAAAGTTATGTAAAATTTGTTTATTAATTATTTTACTTTGCCAACAATTTAAAGATATAATTACCTGCTAAGAGGAGTGTCGTGATGTGTATTAGCATAGACCGCAGCCAAGATTTGAACTCGGGCTCATCTATAATGCCACAATAGCCTCAAATATGCTTTGAATATAAATACTTCAATATAAATACATGAAATAAATAACATGCATTTCATTTTAACTCTCAATATGATTTAATTGATGATTTAACAGAAAATTTATTTGAAATTAAAGTTGTAGTCATGTTGATTTAAAGCTTTATATTTCATTATGAGTTTCCATTGATTCACTAATGTTAACCAACTTTAATTCAACGTGATAAAAGTAGATTTTACGACAACGCAGGATTTTATGGGTCTTATTTTGTAAAACGCAACGTTAAGCGTTGACCAATTTGGCATGTGTTTCGTTTCTATAATTTACAATTTTCCATACAAAATTTATCAATGTTTAGCTTTGCGTTTTACAAAATAATGCCCTAAGAATTCAATATTGAACAACGTTGTTTTAGCGGTGAAAAATATTAAATCAACGAGATTTAATGTTTAGTTGATGAAGCAAAGGTAACTTTAAATAAAGTCTGTACTACATATTGCAGAAATTGAACATGATTTCCAATTAACTGTGGCTCATATACAGAAGAGTAAATTTCCTTATAAAACAAAATCCAGGGTTAATAAAAGTTCTTCTCATTTCTTAGAATGTATTGTAATAAGAAATGGTTTGAATTTTTGTTTGTAATATTTTTTGAGATATGATGGTGTTTCAGCAAACGGGCCATATGTGCAAATATTTATTCATGCTGCGTATTGAGACTATTAGCGAACAATTTCATTTATTTTTGGTTATTCTATGATGCTGTGAAAATAATGAACTCTAACCTATAGTATTTAAATTCTACAATCAAAGGATTTTGTTAAAATCGTAAGCGATAATAGAAACTGTTTTTATTCATATACATCATTTTTTTGTTCGATAGTAACATAGCAACGTAAGATTAGTGGATGTTTGGAAAGTTCGAGATTAAGCAGAATATATGCCCTGCGGTAAATTTCAAATCAAATTGAAACAACGTGAATTTGATATTGAAATAACACAAAGAATCATGTTGAATCAATTAATAAAAAACATTAATTTACTGTAGCCATTTTATTGATTATTTTACTTACGTGATGTGTATTAGTATAGGAATCAGAAAATTTTGTATTGTAGTAGTTGGCTGTCCCAGCCAAGATTTGAGCTCGTGCTCAACTATCATCACTTGCTTGGTAGTCAACGTGCTAACCGTTGCAGATACAACAGCCTCAACTATACTGTACATATATACGCCAAATAAGTACGATCTTAGGTAACATGAAATTCATTTTGATTCAACATGATTTAATGGATGATGTAACAGAAAATTTATTTGAAATTAAACTTACAGTCATGTTGATTTAGAATGAAATGCAACGTTGATTGATTCACTAAAGCAGATCTAAATTTAATTTAGCATGATAAAAATAGATTTTGATATTGAACAATTTTGTTTTGAAAGTGAAATGTTAAATCAACGAGATTTTAGGTTGGATCAGCAGCAGGCATTTTCTGCAATTAATGCGAAGTTTGTCGGCTGTTTGCTATCAACAATGCAAATAAACACAACACATTTAAGCAACAAATTCTTTTTCATCGGACACTGGGTTATATTAATAATTTTTCGTTTGATTTTTTAACTATTAACATTTAACTATTAAATTTTAGCTATTAAATTTTAACTATTAAAATTTTAACTATTAAAATCTTCTAAGAATTTTATTTATAATTTAAATATTTATAACGAAATATTTATAATGAAATTTATTAGTGAAGTTACGAATATTCGTATTCCTATCGGCGAATATTCGCCTATTTCATGACATTCCTATTCGTAAAACTTTAAGCGAATATGGCGCGAATATTTTGGGAATATCAACGTCACAAAAATTAAATTAGAAAAATTAAACAAAAATATAAATTTTTTATAATTTTTATTAAAGTAGCATTTGTTTTAAAAACAATAACACAGGCCACCGAAATCAAGTTTTTTGAGCACTTTTTGAACAAATTTACCTCAATTGCATGTATTTTTAGGCGCTCAAACCAAATCTGGTATTAGTTTTTCCTATCACCCTCAGATTTTTTTCAATGAGCCTGTCTAATATTTTCACTAGGTGCATCAGTATATTCCAGCCTAACTCGAAAACGGTATTCCCGATTTCGATAAAAAAAAAACACCACAAATATGCACGAAAAATTACATTTAAACAAATCTTTTGGATTTCCTCAACGCTTTCGAAAAGTGTTCACAAATTATGATCGGGAAAGAAGCGTTTTTTCATGCTAAGTTAAAATTTTTTTTCGTTCTAAAAACCCAAAGAAAAGTTTAAAGCAGCGAAAACCCTAAATTTTAACTATTGTTCTTAAAAACAGGTTTCTTACAAACAAAATAAGCAATATATCATGAAAATCTATGGACAAATGTTGATTTGATTAGGAGTTAAGTGAATACACCCAGGCACTTGCCGCAGATATTCGTATTCGCGAATACTCAGAAATGAATATTCGTAATATCACTAAAGTACATACATATATGAATTACGTATTAAAGCCTTCAATTCTTGGTATTTGTTTAGCTAAACTTGGAAAAATTCTTGCAATAAATCAAAACAAATTGTTAACTAAACAAAAAGTAAAGGGACGTTCCATATGAAGAAAATCTAAAACTTAAAACTGTAATAAGTATAATAAAAGGTGTAAAAATCACTGATCCAAGGTCTCGCCAAATTATTGATGCGGAGCCTCGAACGAAAATGGCAATTCTATGCGAAAATTGCTTACACTGATATTCCCGCGTAAATTTTCGATAATAAAAATCCGTGAAAGGAGAATTGAAAAGCTTTTTGTGGTATTTGAAATTGTTCGCCGAACTAACTTCGCAAGAGTTCTTTGTTCAATTCTGGCTCACACAAAAATGCCTTATTTGTAACAACACCGATCGTAGATCTTGATGAAAAAATAGTTATATAATTAATAGGCAAGACGATGTTGTATCGTGCAATTTATGTTCACTTTAAAGTCTAGTTAGTAAAAACGTACCACGTAAGCTCAGTACTTTCAGCACCGTTCAATTTTAGGTGTTAGTTATTGAAAACGTATCACCGCAAGCAATTCTGTTAGCTGTTAGTATTTCGTTGTAATGGCCTTTGGCACTAGTTTGACATTTGCTACGTAAAAATCTATTTTCTGTAGATTTTCTACGTGACAAAAGCAACAATACGTTTTTACTAAACATCAACGAGCTTTCTTTATGTTACAGATTTTGTCAGCTAATCCCCCTCACGAACGCGATACATTTTTACTAACTCGACCTTTATACGGACAATTTTGACAAAACTTATACCATTTTAAAGATATTTACTGACAAATGAGAAGAACAATCTATATTTCGGTAAAATCGGCTAAGTAGTTTGTGAGCTATAATCATGTATTTACCCTGCAGGAGGTGCAACTAGTATCAAACTAGTATTTTACTAGTACGAAAGTCACCAGTACTAGTTCTCAACTGTAAACTTTCCTATACCATGTTAATGCTCAAATTAACATTGGGTGTGTCAGGAAAATTACTAGCACCATTGGTACTAGATGAGTACTAGTACAATTACTAGTACAATTGGTTCTACACACATACTAGAGCACTTGGACCCGATTCGGTGCTTAAGAACTAGTTTTGTACCAGTTCTTTTGTATATAAAAAGTCAGAACTGTTGATTTTATTAAAACCAACGAAATTCGTTAAGTCTCTGTCTACACACGCAATTCTTGTTTCAGCAATTATGAGTTTATAAAAGGAAATGGAAAATATATAGAAATTTGTAGAGAGCTTCATGTACACGGAAACACATTTTCGTTTTGATATTCGTTCTTTTCAATCTGAAATTTGTCGTTTGAAAAAAAGGGGAAAAAAATATAAAAACTTCAGTAAATTTCAAAACATGTGTGAACAAAAATGCAATGCACAAAACAGAATTAAAGTGAATTGCTGAAGCAAAAATTGCCCGTCTAGACTGGGACTAATAAAAAGATTAATTTTTAAATGATGGTTTTTATTATATAATTTAAAATTAACTAAAATTTTTTTTTGTAATTAAATTAAATCCGCATCCAAAACGTGATATGAAATATATCATTAATGATATGAGTCAAATCAATCTACAAATGAAGTACTTGAAGTACTAGTACTTTCCTATATAAACTCTAGCAGCTTTTGAAGTACTAGTAATTGTACCAGTAGCTTTTTGACAATTAACGGTAAATCTTCTGCAGGGTAGTTAAAGTTAAAAAAACAAAACAAAACATGCATGTGTGTTTGTAGATTTGGCTTTTGCAACGAGAATAACGATACAACATTTTTTCTCAGCTTCTAATTCGTGTTGTTGTAAGAAAGGTACAAGACTAAAAGGGAAAGGAGGGAGTTCAATGAATTGCACATTTGAAATTATTTCGCTTTTGTATTTTACTATTGTTTTTTAATTTCAGTATCTGCAAGATTCTACGCCTCATTAATTAATGAAAGTTGCATTATACATATATTTTGTGGCCGTTTTTAAAGAGATTTATCGTATCATAGTCGGTGACATTTTTCTAAGAACTTTAATAAAATTATTTATATCTAGAATACAGACGATTGTGCACGTCCGTTGGTTAAACTAAAACGTTTCACATCTTCACATTTATGAAAAAAATTAATTTTCTAAATAGAGAAAACTTTTTATATATGAAATACCCCAGTCAAGCAGCTTATTTATCCTTTTTGAATAAGAGATATTAATTTTTAACTAAATAGATACAACGAGAATACAATTTTCTTCTTATTGTTCGTATAATTTGCAAAATCATTATTATTTCAACTTCCTGTTGTGAAAAATACTTTTACGAAAGAAAATAAACAGAAATAATACAATTATGAGTGAGTATTAAGTAGAAGAGGTTCGTGGTAAATGACTGTTGGAGACAATAAAAACTATTTGATTTTTAGAACTAATGAATGGCAGTAATTGAGTGGAAATGTTTATTTGATTTAAGTCCAGAATTAAAAGAAAGAAAAAAAAAACTCTGGAAAATTGTTGGCTAGAAGAAAAAAAAAGCAAGAAAGCAATTTTAAGTAGCTTTAAAATAGTTCTTCTTCTACAGTTATTTAGGTAAAATGAGGACGAATAGATAGAATATTTCATTTAATAATATTTTGAGATAAATTGGTTTTTAATCCAAAGTGATTGTTAAGAAGGTAAAGCTTGTAATATATTTATATCGAAAGAATTAAGACAATATTCTAAAGATCAAGGGAAAATTTAATGTTAATTAATACCATAAACTACACTGCAGAACATAACAAAGTTGTTTTCCGAAGCCGTAACACTTCCTCGTCTGCTGAGGTTGTGGATTCGATCTACACTTCATTCCAATTGCGCTTTAAGAAAACATTTAGCTTTAAGAAAACATTTAGCTTTAAGAAAACATTTAAGAAAACATTTAGCTTTAAGAAAAAAATTTAGACTATCGGCCCTGTTCTGTAAACCGAAATGTTAATTAATTCCATAAACTACACTGCAGAACATAACAAAGTTGTTTTCCGAAGCCGCAACACTTCCTCGCCTTCTGAGGTTGTGGATTCGATCTACACTTCACTTCATCTCCCTTCGTAAACAATTCCAATTGCGTTTTAAGAAAACATTTAGCAAAATATTTAACAAATTATATTAGTAAACAAATATTATCGGCCCTGTTCTGTAAACCGAATCCGAGTAAATTTCTCGTTTACCAAAAATAAGTAATGCCCCCCCCCCCCCTCATTGATAATAATAACAAATAAATTTCCGATAAGCTCTAAAAAATAGAAAACTACAAAAAAAGTCTGAAAAAATTTGCTATTAGAGGACTTCATTTTTCTAAATCGAGTAATTTTAAATTGACTCGATTTACAGAACAAGCAGGTATACTTTCTCATTAATTAATAAGTTGTAGGTTTTCCATTTTTAATTTTTAAATCGACGTTTCTATTTATTTAACAGCATTAAGATTTTTTAACATACAAAATTTATTAATTTCTTTATTTAATTTACAATAATTTTTGCATTGCTCTCTTTCAGGCTGTTTGCTGTGTTTTGTTTTATGGTGTCTGCTCGTTATAAAGTGTAGTGTTTGTGTGTGTTCATTTATATTATCAAGCTTCCAAAAAGCTGTTTTGTGTTGTGTTTTATAGCTTAATATACCACACGATAGTGTGAAACTTCAGATGGTGAAGCATAAGTCAACTGTAAAATAAGGTAAGTTTTACGAGTAAGCTTTTCATATTGAAATATCATTGAAAAAAAAAAGAACAGAAAAAGATAAAATACTTACATAATTTGCGGCATAAGCGTAGGGCAAATGATGTACAGTGGTTAATGTTGATGGTATAATGGCAGCAGTGGCCAACATGGGTGCACTTTTAAAAATGGGTGTTAGAGCTTCCACATAGCCAGCATGTTTGGTATTAGCTGGTGCTAGGGATGGTTGTGGCTCCAATTCGGCCAGTAGGGGTGTTGAAATTGAAGCCGAGGCTGTCAAGCTGACCAAAGCCACAAAAGTTAACTGTTCAAATGAGTTTTGTTTTTAAAATAAATTTTTTAATATTTTTATTGTGTCTAGATGTAAATTTCATAAATTTATTTTAAAGTTTACAGCAGGAATTTTCTATAAATTTCTATATATTTAATTTTTTCTCACTAATTTCAGCATTTTGTTATAATTCTTTGAAACTGCAGTCTTTCTGTCTTAAGCTTAACTATGAACACTATTTTAAATCCTTTTAAGCCATGGCTATTTATATCAAAGTATAGTCTGCGTCTTCTTAAAAAGTAGTTCTTGTTTAGCATTTGAACTTTTTTTGTTTTGTTGTTTAAACCTTCAGACATGGTCGATTCCTGCACTAAATGTCATATCAGAAGTGTTTAGTTTTGTTTCTTTCTCCTTTCCTTGGTGTTGACATGTCTTAACATTAACCCATCGTGCATTGTTTAGGGCATAAATGCTATTACTTAGATTTAATATAACTTTAACATTTTGGAGCTTAAATAGATGATATATATTTTATATCCTCATATCGTATATATCGAAACATATTTTAATGTGATTATTTCGAACTTATTTTACTTTTTTAAACCACAGACATTATATAAGCTAAGATTCGTAACGTTATATTCAGAAAGAAATAGACATGATCTATATTCAAGAAAAAACAAACATCAATTTAATTTTCAACGCACACAGCAGAACGCAATAAAGCTGTTTACGGAAATCGCCACACTCGCATTGTCAGTTGACGGTGATCGCAATTCTTATATATAAAATCTTTTTGAGAAATTTGCATTTGATGTTTGATGCCACAAAAATTCGTATACAAACTGTGGGTTAAATGTTTTTGTACCTTATTGTTTTAAGCATAAGTCATGATATGGCTGGTAAGCTAAGTTTGTCTCAGCAAATGATTTTTCTCTAGCTAAGAATCCGTTTTTTTAATATAAGAATGAATAGGTTTGGCACTGAAAAAAACATGTTGTATATGTGCAAATCCCAGAAATGTTCTATCAAGGTCAGAATTTTAGAGTTGTCAAAAGTGTATATTTATGTTAATGACATAATGGGCTATATAAAAATATATAAAGGAAATTTTTTTTTGGTGATCCCTTTATGAATGGCAGGGATATACCTACACCGAAAAAAGACCCAACTTTGTATTTCATATATGATGCTATTTTTTATGTGTTCAGTTGCACATGTGACCGTAAGCTTAATTTTTGAGGTCGCCTTAAGAAAAAATGTAACGTGCGTCACGTAGCGTGCGTTACAAAGGCTTCACGGCTTTTGATAAAAACGAAAAAATTTTTCGGCTGCAAATAAGTTATTTTAGAATTCTCTATATTCCTCTTTCTTTTATGAATTAGGTTTTGTGTGCTTTATTATGCAAAACTCGCTAAACATTACGAAAACACACTTCAACTTTTAAAGTTACATTCGCATATAGTATCGTGCATCACAAAACTTTGTGATCCATTATTTCTCAACAAATAGCTGTTAAAAGAAATTATGTTTTATGCAATTCGAAAGTACAATTAAATCCCACTAAACACTATGCATAAGTTAAAAACATCTCTTTTGAAACATGAAAAAGTTTTTATATTTTAATCTGAAAACGCGTGCGAATGTAGCGTTCGTCACGCAGGATTTGCCCATATGGGACATTCCACATGAAGTGTAGTAATAAAATATGTATTTGATTATCTACAGATAAAATACAATTTTACTGTCAAAAAGGGTACACAAAATTCCATTCAGATTACCATTCAACTAACTCCTTCCTACTTATTGCAGCAACAAGACAAGACATAGCAAAAAAAAAAACTTTAACGGTGTGATGTCAAAAACTCTTACAATACAAAAATTTCAAAAAAGAGGGAAACAAAAAAATATAGTTCGTCTTGGCGTGGAGATATTGCATTGCTATTTTTACGCTAGAAACCAGAATTCTTAGAGTAGAAAAAAACAACAGAATACAACATTAACACAACACTCTGTAGTTAGTTGTTGAAAATACGATTAATGTTCTTTTGCAACAAATCACTTGTCGGGCTTGCATGTAGTTGGTTGGTTGAATGCTTAATATTTTCACATTCATGCACAAGCTGAAGATCAACATAGATTTTTTTCGTAGCACTCAATGTCAAGGTTGGAGTACGTAAATTTTTATACTCTTTTTCACTGGTGGAAGAGGTACATAGTAGAGATGGGAGCGTGTCGATATTTCCAACACGACATGACATGAACACGAATCTCGGATGTCCAACAAGTACGAAACACGCACTTCCAAAATTTTCAAAACACGCACGAAATCAAATCTAAAAACAAAAAAAAACTACTTTTTTATATTCAAAGACATATTTTTCTTCTATTTTAACGTTTTATGTTATTTTTGTATTTTTATTTACATATTTTTGTTGTAACTTTCGCTCAATAATCGTGTGCGGTAAGCTTCTGCATTCATTCATATTTTAATCTGAAAATCTTTTTGTGATTTTTCGTGTCAAATTTGCTCGACACTAACACGAACGAAATCAGATTTTCTGTCACGAACACTTCGTGTTGAGTCGTACGTGTTCATGTCACGAAAAAAAAAACACGACACGCGCCCATCTCTAGTACATAGTATAAGATTGTCAGTCGGTTTGTAGCACTGTACAACAAAATAAAAATTTTACGTACGATGGCAAATATTTTTGCAGGACATTTCAGCCCGCTATATCGTTGTTTGAGGGGAATTTCTTGTCCCGCTTTTTCAAGAAAATGACGAAAACGACCCTTACATAGTTAGAGGGTTAAAATGTTCTAAAAAAATACTCCTCTACAATTACTTGTAATGCAAACTAAATTTCGTTATCAGTAAAAATTTACTGATTACTGCAAATGTTTTCAGTAATAACTAAGTAAAAATTTACTGGTAATGAAAATGAAATTTTATTATCAGTAAGAATTTACTGATTACTGCAATTTGTAATGCAGTACGTATATAATGCAGTATGTCCATATATACTAAGTTTTATAAAAACTTTTTTAATCGGGAAGCATTTTTATAGCAATAAGAAAAGTTCATACAATTTCTCTAAACGTTTCTTTATCGTTCAATTTAACGTAAATAAAATATATATCAAAGAAAAATGTTTAAAGTTGTCATAAAAATAATGCACAAACAAATAATGAATGGATTTATATTACTGCTGTTCAATCTTTGTTGCAAGAAATATATTGAGATGTTTGCGTCATTTGAAAACTGCCGAAACAATGGATGGTTTAATCAGATAAAACATTTCTTTCCTTTCCGAAAAAAGCAAAACAAAAAAGTCTTAACATTTTTGTGGTTTGTAATTGATAACATGGATTACAAAGGTTCCTTTATTTATTTGTTTTCATTTATATCTGTATAATGTTTGTATATATTTTTATTCAATTATATTTTTATTCAATGGTTAAAATACATATGGTTAAAATATTATAAATCAGTTCCTTTATTGATTGCGAAAGCCTTTGGGCATTTTGCGTTTGTTACATTCAATGTATTTTATTCTTTAACGATTTGGTTAAGCATCATTTGTTATTTTTTGCCATTGGCGCTATTATAGTAGCGTATTTGCTACTTCATGTTTTAGTTGTTAATTTTGCTGTGACTTACCTGTTAATACATACATACGTACATATCTATGTTCATATGTTTTAGCCACAAGACAATTGCAATAAACAAAAGAAATATTATTGAAATTGTAAAAGCCTGAGTAAACATCTGTTTTCTTTTTTCATGCGTCATTTATAATATATATATATATATATATATATATATTATTGTTCTATGATCTCACTTGCCTTAAGCCTTGAACTTGTTTTCTGGTGTTTTCTATTGATATTGATACATGCATTTTTTACTAACACCTCAAAAGTAGCCTTAAGTCTTCCTTCTATTTACTCACTTTTGTTCTTCAAAAATTGACAATTTACAAACAAAGTCTACTGTCTTTTATGTTTATGGTTGGCACGTGCAAAATCACAATTTTTGGTCTTGTGCGGATGTAGTTAAACTCTTGATTTCCGGATTTTTTAAAATAAATTTCGGAAATAGTGCAATGGTCTAAAATGATTTTCTGAAATGATGCTCTGAAATGTAAAAACAAAGCATAGACATGGTTGTGGTATGGCTACGATAACTATGTAATGGTTGTGACAAATAATGTGTGTTTGTAGCAATCAAACTATTAGTTTTTATTAATATATATATTTTATACACAGCTTTAGTCACAATTAACAAGTTCTTGTTCACAATTGACCATCAAGCTATTGCCATTTTGTTACTATACTAAAATATATTCCCCCTTATTCCGTAACTATTTGTCGACGTCACGTCAAGACAATACCAACAAATAGTTACGGAATAAGGGGAATTAACTCGTTTGTACTCAGTGTACAGGAAAACCTTCATACATATAATGATTTTTTACGTTACAGTAATGATTTTGTCATTGTTTTTCAGCAACGTTCATTCCCATTATGAATCGTTTGCCTTTCAGTGTAGTAAAGGTATTTTACAAAAAAGGATAAATATAATCCGAAAAATATGTTGTATTTCAGCCCGCTATAGCGCCGCTGAAGAGGAATTTTTCCCCCTTATTTAAAAAAGGGACAAATGCTCTATAAAAGTGTTCCTCGTGGTGTTTTACATAAAAATGCTAAACACATTTAATACTTTAAACGCAAGGCTTGCAATATCTCCTCTGCCGAATCGGTATAACTATGTACAAAAGAGGGTAAACTTAACTCCTCATAAAACGAGTCCCAGATGCTAACTTTCCAAACGCCGATACATATGCATATTTTGTTGGTATCCTCTACCAGAGTCAGTCGTTAGAACGTTGTAATTAAAAAAAAACAACGCACGGTGTCATGGGACACCGGGTTGGAATGAAGTTCATATCTCCTTCGGCCTACCCCTTACCAGCTTATTACTCATACGTATTAGACTTTTGCCCTAAAAATATTGGATATCCAAGATATTGACGAAATAGAGAACAAACGTCGAGGCCAAAACCAAAATTTCAAAATTCAAAACCAAATATTTTTGAAAATATTGAAGATATTGCATTTTCTTTATATATTTTTGAACTTTACAACAACTTTAAATTAATTAAAATCGGATAATATTTGTAAAATTTTTCATGCTCGAGCTAGTCAAGTTTAACACATTGTAGCTCAACGTGTATTTCAACAGGGTGGTCCAAATTTCAAAATTCTAAAGCTTAGGCCATCCTCTATGATTTTTACAAAAATTTTATGAAACTTTTGCCAATTGGAACCACTGTGCTTCTTCGGCCTGCTACTTTCAGCGTTATGCCACCAGGCGGACACTTTCGGCCTTATGCCACCAGCAGACCACCTTCGCCCGACTACTTTCGGCCAGCCACGTTGGGTCGCTATGTCAGACGACCTCTCACCTTTATCGCCCTTCTACACATTCCGCCTAGTCACTGGACCCGCCGCCATGACCCTCAGCAAAAATAAAATTTATAATTTAAAAACAAAACAAAGTAAAAAAATATATTAATATCAACCTTTAGATAGCAGAAGAAGATAATTCGTCAACAAAAAAAATATCGCCTGGAAGATACTAAGGCAATACCTTAGCGATACTTCTAAAGAACTCAGCCAAGACACCAAGGTCCAAGGACTACCAAAAACTTGGACAAAATCCTCCTCAAAATCCCAGGAAGTTCCCCAGATTCCCAAAAACAGGACAAAAATCTGCCTAAAATCTCAGAACTTCCCCTGACAACAACGACAAAACCGAAAACCGCGAAAATACCAAAGCGGTAGCACTGAGTTTTTAAGGAATTTAACCTTCGCCCGTTGCCTTCGTTTTGAAATGTTGTTATTCGTTACACGTATTTGTTACACATCTTTTTTTATTTAAAAAAGTTTTTTTCGCCCCGGCATAGAAAACATTTATATGCTACATATCAAATGCACAACGTGCCATAAGGAACTTCGTTCCAAAAAAATAGATTTTGTTGTGCAGTGTAATTGCATGATTTGACTACAAACATGCTCTTAGCTAATGGCCGCCTCAGTCTTGTTTTTCTCTGCATGTGCAAAATCTCAAGTAATCAAAACCGGTATACGCGAAATCATCTGAAGTAATAAGGGGCTATTCACATATTACGTAACGATATTTTCGCAGTTTTTATACCCCCCTACCGCTTCGTAACGCTTTTTACGAAATAGTCAGTATAAATTATCTAATCCATAATTAATCTTCAACCCTTCCCTCCGTTACGTAATATGAATAGCTCCTAATGCAAACAATTGGCTAGCCTGGAACTAAAGTGGCATATGTAACATTTTTGACCAAATCCACTTATGAGCATTTTCGAGCATAAATACGATAAATCAATCGCGGCAAAAGTGGTTTATGTGTTATTACGTCACCCAAATATGGTTATCGTTACTCTAGCACTTTAAAATTTATTGCTTTTTTTTACTTTTTTCAACTTCCAAAGTTGTCTAACTCACTATAAATAAAATTTTACTTAGGCCACTTTAGTTCTAGGCTAGCCAGTTGTGTAATTCTTAAATTAAAAAATATGCTTTATTTGAAAGCTTAAAAGAATGGGCAGTTGGAAATGTCTTCAACAGTTCCGCTTTGAGTAATCATACATGCACCAATTTTTTTTATAGTTAGATGTGAATTTCAATAAAACATTTTTTCTTCCTTTTTTAACAATAGCAATAAAAATATGCTGATATATTTATGTGTGTATTCTCTATAACTGATTTAATAAATCCTTTGCATTCAATAGAAAACTATTCTCACTCAACAAATATTTAAGTATTTATTTGTTAATAGATTCTATAAAATTTTCTTTTTCTAAAATCATCTCTTTGTTTTAAAATATTAAGACAGATTCATATCACTGTTTATTTCATACAAATGTCTCTAACAGAATTCGTAAACAATAAACAATTGAATTTGAAATAATGGACAAGACAAATAAATACAAATGATAAAACAAGATTCAATCAAACTTAGCTCAATCATTTAAGTTCAAATAGAAAATTACGCAACCCCATGTTGTCTTCTTGGGCTTTCGTTTTGTTTATAACCTCAACAGAAAGAAACATTATGAAGAGTATTTCATGCATGAGATATTCAGTTGTGCTAATGAACTATATACAGCGTTACCGTTGAAATTTTTCAAAAAAGGTCACAAAAAGGAGATTTTCAAAATAAAATTGGCATAAAAGGGGGATCTCTAGGGGAAAAAAGGGGCAACGTTAAAAATTAAGCTTAGCAAACATATTTACTAAGCTATTTTTATACAAATACATAAGCAGAAACAAAAAGCACAACCAATTGAAAATAATTTTCTCATATTAAAAATTCAAAAATATATAGATAGCTTCTAAAAATAAAAAATAGCTTATTAAATTTATAGTAATAATAAAGAAGTACTTATAGCATTTTCTTTTCTGAGTATTATTCTGCATCTATTCTGCCTTATACATTTCTTTATGTAAAACTCTTTTTTCGAATATTTTCGACAACGATATCTCACGAACCATTCAATCAATCAAATTTGCAGCAGTCGATGTTTTATGAGTTCAAGAGCTGATTATATTTTGGAATCGATCCGGTTAGTACTTTAGAATTTATTTGAAAAAAAAAAAACAAAACAAAACAAACGTTTTTCGAAAATATTATTTGCGAAAATTCTCAAAATCTACCAAACCGAATCGGTTCATTGTCATAAACTTGGTCCCGATCGGTGAAGCCGTTCTTAAGTTATGAGAGGTTTATATACATACACACTCACACACATATACATACATATCCTGCGGCAAATTTGGTGACAAATTATCCAAAAGTGCTCGTCCTATGACTTTAGAAAATGAGACTGGTACCAAAAATAAGGAGTAGTGAATGGTGAAAAACGAGATATTGTATAAATGGTCACATATTAACCATTTTCAGTCAATTTAGTTGTTACTCCGGCTAGTATAGTAGTAAAGGGCACTGAACAAATTCAATGCATCTGGATCTAAGTCCTATCACATAGTATCTATATAATATTAATTGTCTTCCTTCCATGAGACTGCCATGCCACTCAGGAACCTGTTCCGTAACTATATTCAGATATTAACTCCAGCTTAACAGGTATTTATAACATTGAAATATAAGTTCCCCTGTGGTGGAGTGGGTAGTGTACTAGCCTGTCATGCCGGAGGTTGTCGGTTCGAATCCTATCAAAGACACCGCTTAAAAATAAAATACAGTTTCTACTTGGATTTGTAACAATAAAAAAATAAATTAATCGATAATTACAGCTGAATTTTGGAATAATATTTATATATAATCTATATTATTCTACACCGATTAGGACTCCATAAGATAGTTCAGAGAAAAATTACAAAGGTGCATACAAAGTATCAATTAACCCCATCCTAGGTCATCCCCATGTAAAACTAGCTGGTCCGCTTCATAGGAAGTGTTAGAACTCGGACTGATCCCTATCACCTGGGGATCGGTCACGTGACTTGTTTTGTGTCAGTTCCATTTACCGTAGGGTACATACGAACATCATCGTGAAAATAGTCAAAATAGATTTCCATGACCTCAAAACGTCGATTTTCGAAAATTGGGGTGAGTTCAGTAACTTCAAATCTTTGATTGCGGGAAGTTAAAAAACATTCATTAACTGCCTATTCAACGATGTCGATAGAAGATGATCATGCGCATTATAAGCGAAAGAACACTGATTTGCGTTCATGAACAAAGTCATAAATATGTTTCTATACGAACGATGACTCGAACGGCAAGTAGAAAGAAAACGTAATTGGTTTCATACGATCGATATCCGATTCAACAATGTCGAAGCAATACGAACATAATGTCAGAATCACTCACTTACTGTTTGCTTGCGACTGGTGAAAAATTTTGCATAAAATTCCATTAAATTCTTAGAACTCGTAATATCTCTTTTTATTATAATTTTTTTTTATCATTCTTATTAATTTTTTTTATATTATTTATGCACACACTCATGATATTTTTAAACAAAATAAAAGCCACTAACACATTCAAAACTTCTGTTTTCTTTACTGTGTAAGGCCCATCAAAAAAGGTAGTCGCACCTGTACAACAGAACTGGAATTTGTATTAGAAAATTATAAAAATTTCCTGTACAACTGTGAGTATCTTACAATGGGCTCTCTTGTCGTTATGTTTGGTTGTATTTTTCTTCAAACAATTTAGTAGTATTTTAATACTTAAGAGAGAAACATTGACACACGTAAGTGTAAGCAAACCAAAGCTGTCGCTATTGTTAAACCAAAATTGACTATTGTTAAACCAAAATTTATTTCGAGAAAGTGGCTTTCGATCGCTCAGGTTTTCCTTCGACATCGTTGAACAGGCAGTAAGTTATGCTGTTATTTTTAGAAGTATTTAATAGTAATTTAAAACCTATTTTTTTTTAACTATACATCTGCAGTTTGCAGTATAGTAAGCTCATTACTTGGAATCCAATCTATCAAGTCAGTTGGGAACAAATTTAAAGAGGTAGCATGGCACCGACAAGTATCTACTTTTAGTCTATTTGGTAATTAATTTTTAGTAATGTTAATTTAATAAATAGCGGATCTAAATACCCAAATACATCCAGTCTTTTGTCGCTACACAGCTTTTGGTAAAACAAGTAATACATAATGTGCTCTTAATATCTGTATATCGCCACTTGAGAACATATTTCTAGCTCGGCTTCATGACACATATATACAAGCTTGGGCATCTGCGTACATTTATTGCAAAAATAAAAGCAAAAGAACAAACTCAATGTTAAAGGAGGGGCAAAATGGGCAAAAGGTGCACAAAAAAGAAAAAATATACAAAAGGGGACTTTAAACAAAGGGGCACAAAAAGTGGCAAGGCGGTAAGAAAAGGGGCAAAATGCGACTTTAGTCGCACAACGGTAACGCTGACTGTAGACTTGAAATTTGAGATCACATATAAATGGTCTAAACTGTATGAATGTATGGAGGGAGAATAAAATGAACAATAAAATATGTGAACAGTGATATCAGGCGAAACATATTGAACTTTACGTTGCAAGGTGGGAATCCTTTGAAAATTCTAACGAAAAATATTAGATATAGAAAAAAAAAATTGGACGAGATATTAAATATCATCTTGTTCATGGACAATATAAAACATCAAAAACTAACATAGTGCCGTAAAGTTCATTGGCACTATGAATTTTTTTTCTCGAAACTCTAAATTGTTTCATAGCCTGCCAAAGCTGGTCGATGATTTTGGCAAGACAAAAAATCTTCAATTTTATTTCATTTATAATATGCATCTACTTTATTATCTTTTAAAATAAGTTAAATATTTGTAAGCCCTTCTCATGTAACAAACACAAATGTCTATTGTTCAGAAAGTCATTACTGGCATTACGACATTTTCAATGCGATACTAGATTAGACAATTTAACATAATAATAAATATTTATTTTTATTAGAGTAGAATGTCAGTAACAATTCTCTAGCATTTCTAACATAATCGGTTTTTCGCATAAACAAATTCTTTTTATCTACATCTTCTACGCATCAGTTTTCCTTAAAATAATGAAGACGTTTACTGGTTTGTTTCAATTCATTTAGACAACAATTCAAAGTTTCAATCAAAATCATAACAAATTATAAAGAGATCTGAGGCAATATTGTAAAGAATAATCAATTAAAAATCTTTTGAATTTTAAAACAAAGTTAAAAAAGGTCATATCGCTTATTGGCCCAAACAACATCATAACTCAAAATATACGATTTTAGTGCAGACTTAATAGTCAGTTTACCTTGTGCACAAAATTCATACAAATATCTTGTATACTCGCATCTTGGAAGAGAAATACTATTTGTTTTATCCATATAAATCTGTTTCATCCATGTATGTAAATAGAAAAATGTAAAATCGTTTTCTGCAAAAGTACGTTTTTGAGTTACGACGTTGTTTCAGCAAATGAGCAATATGCCTGTTCGTTATCCATTTAGATATTTTGCTTTTATTCTTTTGCTTAAGAGACTCTTCATAACATTAAATAATATAACTATTCATTCAAGATGTATTTGTGTTTTCTTTAATGTTTTTCATATTTTCTCTATGATTGATTAGGACATTAATGTTGGACTGATGACGTCATCAGTTGTTTATGTTTTCTTGTTTCGTTTGAAAAAGCAAATAAAATTGTGGCTTCTGTTGTGACACTAAACCTTTTATTATTAATTATAAATGATGTTGCTGTTGTAATTTTATTACGAAATTTAAGTTAATTTAAATTGATTTAAATGTTCCTATTTTACATAAATATTGCAGGGAACAGTGGATTTGATGAAATATGAGTTTAAAGGTCAATGAAGTGGCAAGTAATTATGTAATTATAGAAATATTATTACTATCGAGCTTCTTATTACTCTATGATTATTATTCAATTTGGCTTGATTCCAAAATGCAGGCTTTCAATGTCATTTAAATTAAAGTGGCAAGTAAGGTATCAAAAAACAATGTACAACAAAATCAAATAATAATGTTCTAACGACTGGTTCTGGTAGAGGAAAAGTTTACATCTAGGGCTCAAAGTTTGCATTTAGTGGGAGTTCAATTATGCCTTAAACGTAAAACTAACAAGGTTTCCTAAGCCGATTGTAAATAAGAATAAAATTAACAGTTAAACACATTTTAAATTTTGAATAATTTCTTTCAGTCGAGTTAAATCTTATGTTGGCTATATTTGAAGACCTATAGCAGAATGCAAATATTTTTGTAGAACAAATTAGCCGCCTACTACGCCTCTGAGTGGTAGGTTTCTGCCACTTTTTAAGAAAGAGAGAAAAATACCCATACTGCGAAGAGAAGGAGGCTTAAATGTTCCACAAAAATGTTTATCGTGGAGTTTTACATAAAAAAGCTAAACACATCTTACATCTTAAAGGTATTAAATGTGTTGGTGTTTATTTGCTTTATTGAAAGCTACAACGCACTGTTGCGCTCTTGTTGTTGCTTACTTTGATCTTAGTGTTGTGTAAATGTAAATAGCCGACAAACTACGTATTACACGCAACCTTAAATATCGTCCATTTAATATTTTTCACGGAAAAGTGGACTCATATATCGTCATTTAACTTAAACCGTTTAAATTAATCATTTCAAAATTTATATAGACTGAAAGAGTGTTCTTAAACCAATATAATAGAGTTTATTTGGAGAAAATTAGTTGAACGGCTCGTGACAAAAGTGGACTCATGTGCACCAGTCAACAAAAATCTCGTTTTCATCAAATATTGCGAAAAAATCCATATATCGTCATTTAACTTAAAACCGGTTAAATTAATCATTTTAAAATTTATATAGCCTGAAAGAGCGTTCTTAAAATAATATCATAGAGTTTATTTGGGGAAAATTGGTTGAACGGCTTTTGAGAAAAAATGAGTCAACAAAAACATTGTGTACATCAAATATGCAAAAAAAAAAATCGCATCCTTTTTTGTATTTTTAACAGTTTGGCGATATCTAGTCAATTTTAGGTCTTGTTTCCGACTTTGCAACTTCTCGCGAATTTTCGCAATCTTCGCGATAAAGGCGACATTTTGCAAGTGTTCACGACTTTTAAACAATATTAAACTTTGCTATTGCAAAAATATGCTGTAAGGGGTCAAAAATGCTTAAAAAATTCTGAAAGGTGTAAATATTCTAGCCATGCTGTGGTGGTTTCCCTGATAATGACATGTTATAAAATTTTGTACAAAATATTGTTCTAACAAATTTTCAAAGCAATCGCCACATTCAATATAATTATTGCTTACTCATACTCGTACATTAAAGCACAAACAATTGCCATAAAATAAAAACGTTAAAAAATATGCATAAAAAAAAGTTTGTAAAACTTTAGTACTACGCTAGAATAATGAAGTCGGAAGAATTTTCAATCTAGTATTTTCTACTGTTTGTATCTTTTCAAAAGCTCTAAGTTTTGGTTTTGTGTTTGCAAATTCAATAAGCATTTACAAAATACTTTTAATGGCAAAGCCTTAGCTTATACAGATTTGTTTTAGTCCTCTTGTTTTTAGCTATATCCTTGACAAAATGTCTGTGTGTGTTTGCATGTACAATTTTGGTATCATTACATTACCCACTTGACCAAGACTTTCGTTAATGATATCGATTTGGAATATATCTCGCATATTTATCGTGTAAAACTTTCGAGAATGTAACTCAAAAATGATTCGATTTCGAAGGTTCGTTTACAATATCTAAAGTGAGCCAATATCGAACAAATTTCGCTATCGCAAAAAGGCAGGAGCAAAAGCAATTTTTTAAGATTATTATCTTTATTTTTTAATTTATTTCTTTTATTTATTTTTTAATTCTTTAACTTACAATGCAGTCAGGCAGATGCGAACACGGTACCTCCAGGCTAACAGACGAATGCACATCCCCTAGGCTATCGTGGTAAATTGTTTTCTGTTCAATTATTGTACATATCGTGTTATAACCGTCAAAAAAGCTTAAGCGCCACAAAGTAAATTTTACAGGAGAAGTATTTTTAGTTATCCTTGGCTTAAATCGAAGTGATGCCCTTATATTGGCTATATAGGATTGTAGTGGACTGTTATATGTAAGTTTAATAGTTTTAATAAATTTTCTATAAGACAACGCATGTTTGTCGGGGTTAAGATATTTTAAGACATTATTGATTTCATGAAAAATCAATTAATTTAATCTAATTATTTTAAAACTAGTAATTATTGTCCTTTTCAAGCTGTTCTTTTACCGTTTCATTGATATCCTTGCAGTTTTTGACACTAGGTTTGCTCTACTTGCAAAAAAGAATTTTAGCTTAAGCGACACATTGCAGTTACAAAAAAAAAAAAAATAATAAAATGTAAACAAATTAAAATTTTAAAGGGAAAATGCACTTAAGCTAAAATTTCTTTTGCTATATTTCCGTAACGGTACATGGCAGGACTTTGAAACTTTGACAGTTATTCCGATTTATCGTAAATAATCGATTTTCGAAAAGCATGTCACTTGAGCTTTTTTGGCGGTTATGACTCGATATGTACGTATATGTTATTTTAATTCTTTGACCTTTTACCACAGTCTAACCAGACACGTCAACTTTTACATTTGAAAATTGCCCAAATCAGGGTATTTGAGAAAGAGACAACAATTATGTGCTGGTGTTTCATTTTATCCAATTAAAAGTTTTGGGCATTTTACAAATGTATGCGTAAAAAAACAAAAGGAAACACTAATAGTTTCATATTTCTCTTTTGTGATGCCGGTCACTTCGGCTGAGATGGCAATATCTTCCGGCTCGTGTCGCGTCTGGTTAGACTGTGCTTTTACTTTGGAGGTGAAATATTTTTGCATAGTCCTGGAGGTGGGGTAAATTTTACCCCCTTTAATTTTACCAAAAGATTTGTCTAAAAAATGTTTCTCTTTGAAAAAAGTACTTACTTGCTTTGAGAAAAGTAAGAGACAACAGTTTTAACTAAAATAAAGTTGTTAAATTAAATAATTCCATAACCTAACCATTTTTCGAAGAGAGGTGGTAAAATTTACCACCACCTCCGTAATTAAAGGTTACGATGCAGTCAGATAGATTCGAACACGGTACCTCTTGGCTAACAGACTAACGCACATCCATTAGGCTATCGTCACACATTCGAAAAATTATCGCGATAAGTTCGCTTTAGCGAACATTCGATTCGAGTTTTGTTTCGAAATTTCTTCGCTTTAGCGAACATTCGTTTATATCGGATGTGAGGTCAAGTGGGAAGATACGTATAGTCTGTATTTATGTAATTTGTTTCAATTACCGTTTGTGTTTCCGCTTAAAATTTTTCTAAAAATAAATTTTACGTGCTGAAGCATGAATGACGTCAACGAAATTGAAAAATATATTTTAAAGTCCAAAAGTGTCTTATTTTTGTTGAGCAAAAGTTTTTTTTACGGAAAAATTGTTTTTTAATTAGATTTACAGTTTCCCATGTGCCTTATTTGTAATTGATTTAAAATTGCTAATTTTAAGAATGTTAGAAAATAACGTTCAACAGAAAATAAAAAAATATAAAACTAGAAACTAAACCAGATGTAACCGGTAACTATGTGGCACTACCGAAGCAGTATTTGTGGAGTGCGAGATCACCTAAACTCCAGATAAACAATTAATGGAAATAGTTTTTGTGTAGCATCACATCGAGCAAATAATTTTCTCGATGGTGTTTAACACTAACTTAGTTTTACTTCTCTTAAAAAAAAGAAATAAATACCTAAGCCGCTATTAGGATTCCCATATTCTCCGGTAGCTGTAAATGGCTTGGTTTCGAATCGTACATAGAGAAAACAGATTCGTTGAGACAACCGAATTTGTTTACAATCGAATTTTGGCAGTTGTACCAACTATCATAGAATTTTTATTGAAAAATAAGCTATTTTACAATAATAAATAGTAGCTAATGCGAACCGTTTAGTCGGTTTGGAGTATCAATGATAATAAAATTCAGCACTAGTTAGTGGCAACAACCGTTCAAAAGTGAAGTAAATTTAGAAAGAAAATTGTTTTAGTTGCGAATACCAATAATTGGTACTAAAATCCAATTCATAATATTTTTTTCGGTTGTGCTCATCAATCATATTCGTTACTCAGTCATGACAAAAGCATACGACCGGCTGATTTAATCAATTTAAGAATTGTCAGAATCATATATTTATCACAATTATGCTCTTATGGTAATGAATATGGATTGTTTTGTGGATTCTTAAAAAATTTATAGCGTGAGTTGAAATATAGTTACTTCAACTAATATATTATCGGCCTAACCACTTTCCAACCCAATTTTTTTTCTGGGTGTACTTTTGGAAATCGTTTTCGTCAAGTTCTAAAAAACTTCAATAAAGAACTCTGTTTGGTTAGAGCCCGAATCCATATGGAATTTAAGTCTAAAACCGATCACAAAGAAGAAAATCACAAAAAACTAAATTTTTATCAAATATTAAACAAAGACTTTTTTGCTTTTCAAAATGTATTACAGCTTAAAAAGTATTGTTTTGATCATGTTTTATTTAAACCAAAAATTTTGAAATTAAAAAAAAAATTAATTTGCTTTCTTTTTGATCAACTAAACATAGAATTTTGTTAGTATAAGTCTTTGTTACAAAAACCAATAAAAAGTCATCAATGGCAAGTCTTAGTCCTGATTTTCCACAACATGAGGAGCATAAACTAAAGGTGTATGATAGGCACGAACAATTTGAGAGGTCACAGTACGAACAGCTGGTGCCACTATAGGAGTCACAACACGTGCATGATTGTGTACTACGGTCTGTCTTTGATGCGATACTGCCGTGGGAATTTGTTGCACAACTTCGCCCACTTTTGCTATGCCTGGTTGTTGTATGGTTATCGTTTCCGGCGCAATGACAGTGCGCAAGCCAGGCCTAGTGGAAATTGTAATGGGGAGAGGTATAGTTTCGGCAGGCAAGATACGATGTTGTATGGTTGCTGTAGACTTAACTGATGTTACGGGCGAAGAAGAGGCTGGAGAATTTGCGGTTGCTGATGCTTGTGCTGAAGAAGTTATTAAAATTGAACCTTTCGAAATACCTGATGTCGATGTAATGGAACTTGAAACAGATGGTTGCTTCACTCTAGTTATTGCTGCTGGTAGTGATCCTGCAGCAATTGA
This sequence comes from Panzeria rudis, assembly GCA_956483635.1. Lineage (NCBI taxonomy): Eukaryota > Metazoa > Arthropoda > Insecta > Diptera > Tachinidae > Panzeria > Panzeria rudis. Next base: position 182,905,536 of record OY101448.1, read on the forward strand.
AGACGTGGCAGGGGAATCAGCAGCAGGAGATAGAGCGGAAGAAGAAGAAGAAGAGCTGGCTGCAGATTCATTTGATTCTTCAGACAGACCTTTACTCGATATATCTTCTTCTGATATAGCATTTGATAAGGATGGTATGGAATTGTCCAAACTAATAGTAGATAATTTCCCACCTGATAAAACACTGTAAGACGAGTCATCGGGTAATGCAAGCTGTAAACTCGAAATAGCCGCTTCACATAAACCAATATATACCAAACCAATTAATACCTGAAAGGATATTTTGATTTAATAAAAAAGGAAACCGAAATTGCAGCAACCATATAACATACCATTTTAATCATGACGCTATAAACTTTAAAAATGTAATAGTCAGTTTAGTTATTTTAACAGCTAAATTAAAACTGATAAGTTCTGGCATAAGTAATCAACTTTTATAGTTCATCGAACATTATTAATATCTAAGTATAAAATGTACAAATGAATTAAACTGGCGCAAATTTTAAATATCAATTAAATATTATTGTTTATGGCTGAATAATTTCTCTTAAAAAAATCAACTGTCTAGAATGCGGCAGAGAAGAAGCAAATCAGTTGTCAACTATTGACAGAATGTGTCTTATAAAAGCTTACATTTCATTTATTTAATGCTTTATAATTTTTCTAAATATTATTTCTATGTGTACTTAAGGCCTGGAAAGTATTTGTTTTTCCTTGATAAACACACAGACGACCCCTACCACGTATAAATGAGATTGATTTCACTTATTTTACAAGCGGTTGGAGACAAATCTCATTTACATAAGTTTTTTTTTTGTCAATGCTAATTAATTAAAAATTTTAATTACAAAAATACATAATTGTTTCTTTGTAAAATGATTTTAGACTTGTTATAAATAATACTATTCACTTTAAAGATCTTAGATAAAATTTCGTATAACAGAATTCAATTAATATAATTAAAAGACAGGATATTTTCCTAGAAAAAGGCATCATGTTTGTAGATTTAAGTATTTATAGCTGTTTAAAATAACTGTTGATTATTACAAACACCCAAATCCAAGGGCGGATCCAGCCTTGGGCTCATTGTGGCGGGGAAGGGGGTCACATAGTGGAAATTCAGTCGGGCAGCCTTCAAATCCCATTTGATTACAAAAATAGATACCAGTTCTATTAGCCCAGGGGGTTATAACCTCCCGCCTTACATCCGCACTAGCATAACACATCACTCCACATACCCATGCACATATGTACCTAAAATATTATAAATTAAAGACATTTTAAAGTACATAATTCTTTTTCCCGCAAACCCAAACACTAAAGTATGACAATGATTTATTATAAAAATTTACAAAAAAAAAATATTTGAGTGATGCAAAATCTTCAAAAAAAAAATTTCATCATATTTTGCTACCAAAAATTTAAAAAATAACAGATGAAAACCAAAAAAAAAACAAAAGATACATATATAATATTCCCTTAACGACTTAAATCCACTGGTCTGCAAATTTTTCCGTAAAAAATACATCCAACCAGGGCTGCCAGATATGGCGATTTCTCGCCAAAGGTGGCGATTTTTCGATTTGTTTGGCGTCACAGTTTTTGATTTGGCGACATGGCGACTTATAAATTTGTTGGCGATTTTTATGGCTATTTTTCAACAAAATTGAACTTAAAAATTTTAATAATTCAGGAAAATTACTTTATTGAAAGAGTATTTTTGAAAATAACTCTCACCAAAACTTGTCTGGAAGAAATTAAAACAAAATGATTTTGATACTTTTTCTTAAATTAATTACATTCATTAATAGAATTTGAATTTTGATGAGAGAAATTGACAAGAAATAGTTTTTGGCGATTTTATTTCTACTTTTGGCGATTTTCAGTTAAATTTTTTGCGATTACTTTATAAAAACTTATATTAAAAAAACTATTATATAAAAACAAATTTACTACAAAATATATATATTAAGAGAAACTACATAAAACAGATTTTGGCGAGTTTTAAAATCAATTTGGCGAAATAGGTCAGAAAAAATCTGACAACTCTGCATCCAACATATCCCTGCAGACAAAGTAACTAGTATGTAGTTAGAACTATACTAATTGCTTTTTACTTCAGTTGCCCATCTGTCCTTTTTTTCATATATCGAACTATCGATTTTAACATTAGGTTGTCATAGGAGACCAACTAGTTAATTTGTATGCAGTTATATCCCACTTGGAGTCGTAGTAGTTGTAAACTAATGCTCTTACTAGTTTGTTTATTTAGATTTTGTAACTCTTAAAAAAACTTTGGCTCTACCGGGGTACGAACACACATTCCTCATATTTCAAGGCAAGTACTCTACTCCCTGAGCCACTTTCTATATATTTGTTTAAGAGCTAAAAATATGTTTCATATACAAATCGTATAACTGAAAATGTTGTCCTTTTTTGGGTCGATACAACTAGTAATATAATTGTTCTTTTTTTACCAGTATTGTTACTAGTCTTGTTACAACAAGCAATATGACTGCCCTTTTTTGACCAGTAACATTACAACTAGTAATACGACTGTCCCAAGGCGCCTCTAGTTGTAAATTTAGCTGCTGGGATATTGGAACACATCATGTACGAGAGTTAAACAAAGTTGTGTATGTGGTGACAAATAACACAAAAGAAAATCGGATTTATTGTAATCTGACCCTTTAACTACTACTTGTACTTTATGAAAAAATATACTTTCACAAACATGTTGTTTTCATTTAAATACTTACAGTAATTTTATGACTAAATGGAAGATTTGTGTTGAAGGGGTAATAAGAGATTACGAAATAAATATGTATGGTGATTTGAATTTAATTAAAACACTGCCATAAACGCTTCTATTTACTCACGTAAGTCTGCAAATATTTCATACAGAGTGCTGAGTTTCATGTCTTAAAGGTATGGACACACCAAAAAAAAAAACTTAACCACAATTTTTGCTCAGGGATAGTGTGATTTTATATCACAAAATAAGGTTAATTATGCTGCAAAAAGTTGTTTTTAAATTATTTTTAATAAATGCAAATTCAGATTAAAAAAAAAATATTGTAATTAAATGAAATACAATTTTAGCTTGGTTGTTGGTCACGTTTTTTTCGGCAAATATTTGCCAAGTGTGACCGTACCTTTATACACTCAGCTCCTTAGTTATTATTCCAGTCATATTCGCGGTGGTGGCTCAAAAATTAAATATGTTTCACAAAACCTAAATATTTTCTTATCATCGATACAAAAAAAAATTGTTATTCCATATCTGGAGAGCTGTAAGTTCTCAAATTTGGCGAATGTTACTTTCAAAATAATGCAAATAGTTAAGCAAAAAAAAAAAAAGCGGGATATGAATGGGGAGAATGGTTCTCCATACAAAAAAAATTAGTTATCCGATACGTGGAGAGCTGTAACAGTTAGAGTCCTCAAATTAGCTGTAGACTACTTCCAAAATAATGTGCGTAATGAGGCAGAAAACTGATGGGATTGAAGACGGGAGAAGGGTACCCCTCAAACAAAATATTTTTATTTATCCCATATCTAGCGAGCTGCAATAGTGATAGTCTTCAAATTTAGAGTATGTTACTTTGAAGAGAATATGCGTAGTCAAGCAGGAAATTGGCGGGATAGGACGGGGAATAAGTTTAACATTCATATATATTTTTTATTATCCTATATCTGGAGAGCTGCAAAAGTGACGGTCCTCTAATTCGGCGTTTGTTACTTTGAAAATAATGTGGGCAGGCAAGAATAAGGCTGGATGACTAGGACTATGGGGAAGGGTACTCCTAACATAAGAATTCTTAATAACCCTATATCTGGAAAGCGCGGACGAAGTCGCGGGTAAAAGTTAGTAATCAAGAATTACCTGTTAACTCGAAATGTATAACAGTAAGAGTCTTCAAGTTTGTTAAGAACTAATTTAAAAGTAAGAAACTGATGTGGTAGCTGTTGGGGAAGGGGTACTCCCCATACAAAGTAATTAATAATTACCTGCTATCTGAAAAGCAATAATAGTAAGAGTCCGCAAATTTGCTTTGAGTTGGTTTGAAGACAAGATACGAAGTTAGGTAAAAAATTGAGGGGATAGGTGCGAGGGAAATAGTACTCCCCATACAAGGTAATCAGTAATTACCTGCTAACTTGAAACATATAACAATAAGAGACTTAAAATTTGGTATGAACTAATTTGAATAGAAGATATGAAGCTAAGTAAAAAACTGATGGGCAAAGGTGCGTGGGAAGGGGTACTTACTCATTCTTTCTATATCTTTACAATTGATTGATCTATTGGACTACAGTTATTAGAATGAATGGTTTTATTCATCCACATATCGCGTTTTTTTTAAATAAATAAATGGGATGAAAAATTAAAAAAACTCGCATTTTTTGTGTAAAAAAAATTCAAAAGTTCAACTTTGGTATTGAATTTCTTAACAGCTTTTGATCCGATTTTAATTAAATTTAAAGCTGCTGAACGTTCAAGGAGTTATCTGTCCGCTAAAAAAAATTAATAAAATATCTCAACCTGTTAAAAAATTACAGAACTTGGGCCAACGAAAAACGATTCATACATACTCTTCAGATTTAGCACCTTGCGACTATTTTCTGTTTCCAATTTTGAAGAAATTGCTCTGTGGTATGAGTAGCAAACGCTTATTTTGAGGGCCTGCTTTCAGAGGCTGTCAAAAAATAATTAATAGAAGCAGCTCAAAATCCAACAGTGTTGTAGTAAAGTTCAGTGAATGGTAATAGTGTTGTATTTAAAGTTACTGCGCTGGAAATACAAAAAGTCACAAAGTTATCAAACTGCCCTCGTATATGTTGACATTATTTAACATATATACATATACATACATAGTATTTGTGTTTTGAATTTATTGCTGTTTCTTAGCAAAAGCTTATATCAGAGCTTTAATGATTAGTACACATATATTGCTACATTTATATTATCTGTTTATAAATTTATTTCAGCAACTATAAAATGACACTTAAATTTACTGGCGTAGGTATAAAGCAAAACAATAATTACAATAACTTTTCTAAGTAAAAACAATCTACTTATCATTTAATAATAAAATATTTACAGATTTATGATGTGGACATTTAAACTATTAACAGAATATATCACTTATTATGCATGTATATCGGTCGTATATCCAAGAAATCTAGATTCTCTTTTACCTTCTCTGTATGATGGACAGTATGATTGAGATTCGTTGGTGCAACATAGCCCAAGGCTCGACCACGTGGTGATATCACTAAATGAGCAAAATTCTGTGAGGAACCCTGATATGACACCACTGAAGGGGCAGCATCAATTATTAAGACCTTCGTTGTTAACGGTTGTGCTGCAGTGCTTAAGAATAGTCCGCACAAATTTAGCAAAAACATCAACAGCATTTGAAGACCAGTTAGCTACCGTGAGATAAATGATTCATTATAAAAATTTTTTAATTTTGAAATACTGGTTTATACATGGGAGTATTTAATGTATAATAATTTTGTGCAAAACAAAAAAAAAACTTAAATCTTACTTTATTCATGTTGATAGATTGAAAGAGCTTTAAAGACTGTTTATTTTTAAAATAAGAGCCAATTTCAGTTTAAACTTTAATTTATCTTTTACTTTTTGTTATTGTCTTTTCTCAAGATACTCAAGAGGTACTTTTAGGAGTTGAGTGATTTAATTTAACAAAAACAAAATTCATATGAAAAAAAAACAGAAAAATAGAAGGTGTGTGTGCAAACAATTATTTACGTAAACAATAACAATACTTTGCAACAACATTTTGTATATGGAACAAAATCAACTGCTAAGTGCAACAACAAATAAAAGTTACTATAAGAAATAAAATAATGCTCCAGCTAAAACTACACAAATGCAAGCAACCCGCATAAAAAATATGATTTTTTTTATTATTATTTTACTTTACAAAATATTAAAAAGTGAAGGTTGTGTTAAAAATAAAATTATAGTGTTGCGCTAAAATATAAATAAGAAATAAATCGGAATAAAATCTGTAAAAGTGAGATGTTAACGAATTGGAAAAGGCCTGTACTCTTAATACATTTATAGTTTTGTAGTCCAAAGTGATTTATTTTTAGCCAGAAAGAAATTGAACATGAGTAAATATTTAAAGTAGCAAGGGAAAAATTAATGTTAATTAATTCCACAGCCTACTCCACGGAACATAAGAACGTTGTCTGAAGATGTTCGCCCACGAAGACGAAGAAGCTTATCGGTGACAGTAGGGTAGCTCACTCTATTGCCTCACTGGATCATCGACGTAATGCGAAGTGTGTTCACTTTTTTATCGCTTCTACAAAGAAATCAGGGAACTCGTTCCCGAAACATGTTCTTTTCTGCAAGCAACATGTTGTTTCATTAAGAGCACCTGTGCATCTGTGATCGATACGCCAGTGAATCGCACCATGCATTACAGAGAGAATTTGTTCTTTAGCCGAAGGTCTTTAGAAGTCTTTCCTGTCGCTTTCCATGTGGAAAAGTTCAAATCGGATATTCAACACTACTCCCCCTTTCCTCCTTCCCACAAAGAATCTTCCTGGCTTCGCCACAATGCATTGCGTTAGTAAGGTCATCCACTGAGCGCTGGTAAAAAAAAACGCCATTACATGTTTTTTTGCTCCCCGCTACCAGAATATTGTTATTTTTTATACTACAGACTCTTCACAACTCTTCATTGCTACAACGATTTTTCATTAATTTTGACCGAACGTATTAGTACGTTAAATAAATGAAGTGGTTCATTAATTTTGTTAAAGAATAACAACAATTAATTGTTTTAATGTACTGTTTTGCATTGAATTTCAATGAATATTTGCATTGAATCAACGTATTTTTGTAAATGTATTTGTAAATGCATTTCAGTTGTTGAATTTATAAAAAAAAGAAGTTTTTCAGTGTTGGTTGTTGTTATGCTTCCTGCTTCGAAGCGCGCTTCCAAAATTCATGAACTCTTTTTTTAATATAAAACTGTTCCATTAAAAAAAACTAGTGCTTCGCTCGAAGCAGATTTGTAAGCACGAAAAGCTCGTTGTTGTTATTTTTCATGATTCGAAAAGCGCATCAGACAGGCATGATTTTTGCTCGCGATGTCCCACTTGGGACCACTTTTTTGAAATAAAAAATCATGGTTTCAATGATGCATTTTGGAATCGGCGTTTTGAAAGCTTAAATCTACTATTCATCTTACTCGTGATTCGTTATAGGAAATCTTGTAAGCCTTACTTTTAGGTTATAAGATGTGCTCATCACTTTTATGCAAAACACCACGCGAAACATTTTTGTGCAACATTTTAACTCTCGAATTCTTTGTTGTATGGGTCTTGTTGCTCCTTTCTTGAAAAAGGGACAAGAAACTACCTTTCAGCGGCGACATAGCAGGCTGAAGTGTTCTACAAAAATATTTGCCTTAAAACCGTTATAAAACAAAAAAAAAAAAAACAAATTCTTTTATAAGTCTTCAAAGACACCCACGCTCCAGACTCAACTGGAACGCCAGAAATCATTCTAAACTTAAAAAATGTTTGAGGGTTACTTCCGAAGTTATTCACAATTAGTACTCGGCATAGGAAATCTAGTACGCTTTATGTTTAAGATATAAGATGTGTTCAGCAATTTTATGTAAAACACCATGAGGAAGATTTTTGTAGAATATTTTAGCCCGCTATATCGGCGCTGAAGGGGAGTTTTTTCCTCTTTTACAAGAAAAGTGACTACCTCTAAAATTAATTCGATATGTAAACTTTCAAAACGCCGATACACGTATATATTTTTTTGGCGACCACTGCCAGTATCAGTCGTTAGAACCATTTTTGGTTTTGATGTTCAGTGATGTTATTACTATGTAATAGTTCAAATCTTTATATTAACACTTTTAACATGATCTCTTGTAGCGTACAAAAAAATAGTTTTAAATATTATGCCAAAACAAATCAAGAAAATAAGTGTTAATAACCGAATTTATTACTCAGCATATTGAGTCAACAACAAACTCAATCAGCCAGGCATCCAGAAATCGAGCGAACGATTGTTATAATATATATATATATATATAAAAATAAAACATAGCAGACAGCCTTTGCCGGCAGCAGTAGCAGCATTAGCAACAGCATTTTATTTAGGCTGGAACTTTTTTGTTTGTTTTTTGTTAACTGGTTTGAAATTAAAGACACAAATTTCAATACATGTAAGAGTAATTGAAACCAACGCTAACATATTTTTTGTGCCAAAACAAATATTGGACATACTATAAGGCAAATACTTAAGTAATTAATTGTTAAAAAAATATAAATGAAAGATTTAAAGAAATTCAAAAGACAAAAACCAAATGTAAACATATTTTGTTGATTTTATTTACAACCATTAAATAAATATTTATTTGAATAATAAATCTTTAACAAAATGATCATGACCACTTTGCGAATAATTCAACAAAGTTTTATTATTTAAAAAGATATAAAATTTTTTTTATATAAATATTAAACAAACATGAAGAAATTTTAATCATTTCTAACAATCTTTTCAAAAAAGAGGATTTTTCGAACATGGTACGTTACAAAAATTTAAATATATGTATTTATGTTTAATATAATTAATTTCTTAATTTTTGTAGCTGCTGCTTATTTTAATCTTTTGTATAGTTAAAGTCCGTGCCGGTCGTTTTTATTCTGAGCTTCTACTTACCACATCCTTAAGAAATGCTAATTCGCCAGCAGCCTTTTCCCAACAATCGATTACTCTTGTTCACAATAATAAATACACAAATGAAGCAGACGTAATTAATACATCTGATATATTAATAGATAATAAATTTCTAAACTATGAGAAAAGCAAAAACCAGGAAAGTATAATATTCACTGCTGTCGCTAACGAAGAAAATAGATTGTCTCCTGGTATCCATCATTTTAAAAGTGCTGAAAGTGACTATTCCTTTGTGAGTCATCAAGATAATACTCCAGTTTTTACTAGTTATACTCGAACTCCAGCACATTTAGCTTATGCTGCCAGTACTATTGTTTACAAAGTCCTAACACAGATTGAAATTATCCCATATAGAAGGCATGCAGCTTTCCTTACAAATAATAAAATAAATAGTTCTATAGCAGTAGTATAAGATGTATAGTAAAGCTTAAATTGATATTAGTTTTAATCCAAAGTAATATTTTCATTCATATACGTTTATTATTCAAACATGCTTATATCTATGTACACTAGCCGGCCCGGTGAGCTACGATGCACCCATCGCAATGAAATAAATTAAAGAAATGTAGATTGAAAATACGCAGTTCTTTCTTCGTGCATCTTCTACTTAAAATACTATCTAATGAAAACACTGAAATAGCGAGACTATTAATTTGTTTTAGGTTACACTGAGAACAAATTGGGCTTTTAAACAAAATCCTGGTGGCATTGGAGAGAGGACAAGGGGTTAAAAAATAATTATGTGGTTGGTTGATTCTCATTTCAAATGCTTTTTTCCTGTCCCTTGAAAGTATACTGAAATATTTCATACAATAAACGCATACATTTTAAAATAAAAACTGAATGATTTAATATATTATAAATAAAGGTACCTATGTTTTTTTGTGCAAGAGTGTCCATTATATGTTAATAAATTCAGTAAAATGTGACTTTGACTCGAACATGAAGGGTTCTTACGAATGCCATATAGGTACATACGTACATATATAATTTTTGGCTTTATTTTATCGTGATTTTTTTCGTTTTGCCGAATTTTTCTTTTTTTTTTGCGATTTTTGTCAGCGTTGGCGATTTTTTATCGTTTTGCTACTTTTGTTTGTTTTTGAGAGTATTTTTAGTTTTGGCGATTTTTTTAGCGCGAGCGGTTTTATTCGTTTTGGTGATTTTTTAGTTTTGGCGATTTTTTTTGGTTTTTTGCGATTTTTTAGTTTTTGACGATTTTTTAAGTTTAGGTATTTTATTTTCGTTTTTTTTTTGCCGATTTTTCGGTTATTTCGTTTTTGACGTTTTTTTTAGTTTTGGCGCTTTTTTCGCTTTGGCGATTTTTTTGGTTTTTAGTGTTTTTTTTAGTTTTAGCGTTTTTCCTTTAGCACTTTTTCGTTTTGGAGATTTTTTCGGTTTTTGCTGATTTTTTTCGTTTACTTACTTTATTTTTAGTTCTGGCGTTTTTAGCTTTGGCGCTTTTTTCGCTTTGGCGAATTTTCGGTTTTTGGCGATTTTTTAAGTTTTTGCCAATCTTAGGTTTGGTGATATTTTGAATTTTAAGCGATTTTTTCTTTTGGTGCTTTATTTCCTTTAAACGCTTGTTTCATTTTGACGATTTTTCATTTTAGCATTTTTTAAATTTTGTAATTTTTATGTTTTAGCGTTTTTAGGGTTCCGTACACCGAAAGTGTAACGGTACCCTATTGTTTTCGTTACGTTCCGTTTGTCTGTCAGTCACAGGCTGTTTTCTGGAGAACCGTAAGAGCTACGGACCTGAAATTTTAACAGAATATGAAAAACTTCGGCCGCTACAAAAAAATATATATGACAGAAAAAAATAAAGGGTGTTCTAAAGCGAGCGACGAAACACATTGAAAGTTAGTGTTAATTGCTGTAGTTATATAATAGACTACACCAATTAACACTGGTATTTAAAACAAAAAATTAAAGGGTGTTCTATCAGTTAGTGTAATTTTGACTATGTAATTTAGAAATTTGCTGTATCTTGTAAACCGTCAATCTCTTGAAATTAAAAAAAAACAAAGCTAAAACTAAAACGCAAAAAATCACCAAAACAAAAAAATCACCAAACTAAAAAAACGCAAGAAAACCGAAAAGTCGTAAAAAAGGAAAAAAACACCAAAACTTAAAAACATTTCTAAAACTAAAAGTATCGTCAAAAAACGGTATTATACCAAATATGGAAAAAATCTTGAAGTTCAATTTTCAAAGTTTTGTAAAAAAACTCACAAATACAATTGAAAAATGTGACTTATATTTTCGAATAATGTGGATCCTAGGCCTCAATTTTCTTTTGGTCCCAATGCGCTACAAGTAAAGATGTGCCCAAACATGGCCAAAATCTCTCAGAGATACTCAAAAATCTCTCAGAAATAGTAAAAAAATTTGCTTAAGTTCAATTTTCAAAGTTTTGTGGATCCTAGGGCTCAATTTTCTTTTGATCCCAATGCGCTACAAGTAAGGCTGTGCCCAAACATGGCCAAAATCTCTCAGAGATACTCGTAGTAAAAAATTTACTTAAGTTCAATTTTCAAAGTTTTGTAAAAAACTCACAAATACAATTGAAAAATGCGACTTATATTTTCGAATAATGTGGATCCTAGGCCTCAATTTTCTTTTGGTCCCAATGCGCTACAAGTAAGGATGTACCCAAACATGGCCAAAATCTCTCAGAGATACTCGTAGTCGAAAATTTACTTAAGTTCAATTTTCAAAGTTTTGTAAAAAAGACACAAAATGATTTCAGATATGCCACCTTTTCTGCAAGTTAGAGCACTACCTGGAGCACCATTTCTATGTAGTGGGATATCTCTAGAATTTACCCTTTCTCCATAGTGACCACTAATCTTCTCAAGAAATATTGCTTAAACTAAAATCTTAAATCTCATTATTCCAAAGACACAAAATGATTTCAGATATGCCACATTTTCTGCAAGTTAGAGCACTACCTGGGGCACCATTTCTATGTAGTGGGATATCTCTAGAATTTACCCTTTCTCCATAGTGACCACTAATCTTCTCCAGAAAATATTGCTTAAACTAAAACTTTTAAAACTCATTATTCTAAAGACACAAAATGATTTCAGATATGCCACCTTTTCTGCAAGTTAGAGCACTACCTGGGGCACTATTTCTATGTAGTGGAATATCTCTAGAATTTACCCTTTCTCCATAGTGACCACTAATCTTCTCCAGAAAATATTTATTTTAAAAACATTTTTTGTATTATATTGCATATATTCTTAGAGTGTCCTATTATCATAATTTCATAAGCATCTGTTGGACGATATTTTCCATAAACTTATTATTATGGACCTGTTCCCAATTCCTCGATTCGGCCTCCTAAACTCATTTCATCAAATTTTACTACGACTGTTAAGTGTTTAACAGTGCTTTGTTAACTGCAAAAATGACTCTGCTAAAAAGTTTGGTTTTTGTCTCCACTAGTTAAATTTAAATTTATCTTCATACACATGATGTTTTACTTAAAAAGAGTTTATAAATTTTTTTTTTAAAATTGAGAAAACTAACTAAAATTTACTATTAACATTGAACTTGAAACTGAATGAGTCTAAAAATTATATTTTGTGTACTAAAAATAAAAAGATTGGATATCAATGAATATAATCAAACAATAGCCTGCAAAGATTATTTTATTGAAAATATTTTTATTATCTATTTTTAATTATGGTTTTTTAAATAAGCACAAACCAGTAATGTTATTTATTATTGTTATTTATTAACTGCTTAGTGGGTGTTCATACAAAAAAAAAAAAACGATTCAAATAGGAAAAAAAGTTTAATATTTTTTGTTGCTACTATTTGTTTTCTTTAATACTTAAATTTTTCTTAAATACTACTTTGGTTAATTTATTTACTTACCTTTTGTTATTAAAAAAACATTTTAAGAGTTTATATATTCAATTGTATTGAAAATGTATTCCATTACCATTAATGATAGAACATTGTACAATATATACTGTAAACTAAAATTAATTTCATAAAATGTATAATAATTTAATTTAATTTTCTTTTAATGAAAAGTTTATTAATTTAACTTATTTGTTTATATCGAAAGAAATACAGAAAATGTTAATTAATATTGACAACATTAGCCTAACGTAACAGTCGCCGTTTCCCATTGTCTCTACACTCTCCCATCAGAGTTTATGTGCTTGGTGTCGTTTATTCCACGTTTTAGTTAGACGGCTTGCCAGTTGTTAGGAATATCAATCATTTAACTGATTTATTGAATAACAAAGAATACAAAACTTCAACTTCCTCTCATATTCATTTTATAACATTGATAATATCGATAAACACGAAATTCACTTCTCTGATATTCAGATTTTTTCTTTCATTTGCCTAACCCAAACCTTCGGTTTGAGGAAATTAAGTATGTCTTGTACTCTCAATTAATTCTAGTTTTTTATGCTTATTCGGTTATTTAATTAATAGTTATGCCTTTAACTCATCACTTAGGTCGCAATCTTTGCTACTTTAAAAGAAATTGTCTAACAAATGGAACGCACTAGAAACTACTATTTCCCTTATGAAGCAGATATTTCTGTTATTTTTTTTAATGTCAGTACAATACAGCTTTTGTACATTACGAATGTAATGTACAATACATAAAAAAGATTTTTATTATCTTATTATAACTTTGAACAACTTGATGATACAATTTTATCTACAAGCCCAAAAGTATAAAAACAAATAACTTCTTTAAAGTAATCAACACTTAGTTGTAAACTTGATGACCTAAATAAACTTCAATAAACATGTACAAATCTGTAAGTAAATTATATAAATGCTGGCTTATTATCTCTCTGTTTAATATACATAAATCCCTTAATAACATTTATTTTAGATTGCTTATATCGCCTTTTTCTGCTTGGCTACAGTCACTGTCTGACTCATTAAAACTCATCATATCGTCATCCAAGAACCTGTCTTGGCTAAAGTTGGTTCCGTTGTCCATTGTTTTTTTTAGATTAATAGTAAGGAACTTCGTTCCTACCCGATGTGCCACGATACCGTACGGTTTTTATATATCGTTAAATAAAACGCAAAAAGCTCTATCTAAAAACTATTTTAATCGCAATTTTAGTAAATTCCAATGTATTTCACCAACATACCTATCATCTATAAAAATCAGACTTGCCCGAAGGAAATTAGCGATAATCTAAAATGAAAAATAACTGTAGCGCGATTCTGTAACTTTTATAACGATAATCGCATCGTTAAAATAAATATAAAGAAAATTTATCGAATTTGTTATTCAGTAACATTTATAACGATATTCGCTATCGATTAACTAGCGACAATAATTTTTCTGTTGTTTATGGATAGACAAGAGTCAGCTATGCAGCCGTAGCACGTACTTTATGCCAGCAACTAAAGTTACTGTTCTACAAAAATATTGAAACATGTAAACAGTTTTATGTATAAATAACAATATTTCTATTATTTAAAAATTTTTTTAACATATATTTCTCAAAATTGAAACAAATTAATGAAAAGAATTGTATGTACACTGTTTGGCATGGACAAATTCATTTGTTTTTTTCATTCCTCTTTGCGCTTTTCGCTTTTTTCTAACAGATATGCTACATGATATCGAATAAAATTACACAATCGCACTATCGTTACTGCAAGCGACTAAATATGTCGACAAATGTTACGATTGTCGGATCGTTAAAAGTTACAGAATCCCGCTACTGGTTTCACTTCTAGACCAACACTTTATCAACTAACCATGGCTGCACGGAGAAAACAGGTTTGTTGAGACAACCGAACTTGTTGCCAATCGAATTTGGGCAGTTGGAACAACTATCATAGAATTCTTATTGAAAAAGAAGTTATTTTACAATAATAAATAATTGGTAATGTGAACCGTTTAATCAGTTAGGTGTAGCAATGATAATAAAATTAACCACTAGTTAGTTGCAACAACAGATAAAAAGTAAAGTCAATTTAGGAAGAAACTTTTTTTTGCAAATAATTAGTACTAAAATCAAATTCATAATATGTTATACTACAGTTGGGCTCATTATATTCGTTATATAGTCATGACGAAAGCATATGAACGGTTGATCTAATCAATTTAAGAATTGTCAGAATCATGTCTTTATTACAATTATGCTCTTATGGTAATGAACATATATTGTGTTTTGATTTATTGTAAATTGATAGCGTGAGTTGAAATATAGTCTACGCAACAAATATTTTATCGGCCTAACCATTTTCTAACCAATCTTTTTTTCTGGGTGTGAGTAAGAATAACTAATTCAATTAATTGTTCAATGCTTTTTTTTATATTTGTTTTCAACTTATTTAATAGCTAACAAATAACATATCACAAGTCATCATTGCCTGCAACGGGTTAGCTTTTAATGGTGGAAGGTATATGTAGCAGGGGCAGCATGTACCAAAGGTAAGGAATGAGTGTGATGGACATAAGGAGCAGCATGTACAATAGGAGCGGCATGCACGACTGGTACGGAATGAACTTCAGGAGCAGCGGCATAAGTTTGGATAACAGGAGCAGACTTAACAACAGAAACAACAGGAGCTTCATGAACGGTAGTCTTAACTACTGGAGCTACAACAGGACTAATAACAGCTTTATTGTGGTAGCGTGTAAAGCTTTGGTGAGACACAGCTGAAGGTGAACTGTGAACGACAGCACCTACTTTTGTAAGTACAGGCTCCTCCACAACATGATGAGTTTCAAATACACCAGCGCTGACAGCAGCGAAGCAGAAAAGGGAGATGCAAGCAATCTAAGGAAAATATGAAAATAAAATTATAAAAAGTGCTAGAAAGTAACAATAAAAATACTTGCCGATTTGAGCATGTTTAAATAATTGATATTTGTTGGCTAAAGTTCGCAAGAAACTAATAATGTGTAAACAATTTGCTGCAGTTTTTATAGCTTAAACCATAAACTGAAAATAATCGGGAATTGTCATCATAAGCAATTCCTTAAATTTGTCAGACAATAAAAAATCACTCTGGCTAAGTGTTGTTTTTTTATCTGGTTTGTTTGGCCTTCATTCCGTGAGTGTAATGAGCAAGTATCAATCTTGTAGACAAAACTCTTTCAAGTTGTTTGCTCAAATACGCACATTTGTAGTCAAACATTAATAATGTTGAAAAAATACATATTTTGGCTATAAACGTTAATTGCTAAATAATGTACTGTTGTTTTTATTAATGAAGGTTTTGTGTACGGTTGTATAATTTATGTTATGCTGACTTTGGCTTTTTACTCTTAAATCAATTTTACTGCAAACAATTGTGTTGTTAAGCTGTGAGAAGATCTTTCCATAGAAATGTCAAGTCACTTGATCTGTGTATTCTGGCTTCAAGTTCTGGCTGTTTTATAGATAAGAGGATTAAGTTAAAGAAATTGACGGATATATGTTGTGCAGTTAAAGTTCAAGTTCAGTGTAGGCGTTTTTAACAGCAGAGAAGCTGTTACTATGCTTGAAACGGCACGCTCCTTTATTTCAGATTTCGAGTATAAATTGATTTGAATGTTGAGAAGAAATCATTAGTTTCTTTTGACTATTCGAAATAAACACTTCCAGTGCTTCAGTTTTATAGCAACATGTTCAAATTCGTAAGTTTTTTACAACAAAATTTTATGCTTTGTAAATTAATATAAAAATCTGAAAATGTTTTGCTTTTAGATTGCTCTCTTTGCCTGTGTGTCGGTAGCTTTAGCTGCACCCAGCTTATTGGCTGAACATCATACGGTCGTGCAAGAGCCTGTTTTGGCTAAAGTTGGCACTGTTGTTCACTCTGCTCCTTCAGCTGTGTCTCATCAAAGTTTCACTCGTGTCCACAACAAAGCTGTTGTTGCTCCCGTTATCGCGCCTGTAGTAAAAACCACCGTACATGCTGTTGAGCCTGTCGTTCCCGCGGTCAAGACTGTCGAACTTATCAAAGCTGTTGATACTCCTGTAGTTCATACCTATCATGGTGCTTCTGTTGTGCCCGTTGTGAAAACTGTTCACACTCCCTCACTTAGCCATGCTGTATCTCATCAATCTCATGTTCAATTACACTCAAATGCTGCACTCGTTGGCCCAGTAGTTAAAACGGTTGTATCTCCTGTTGTTCACGCTGCTCCAGTTGTTCACGCTGCTCCAGTTGTTCACGCTTCTCCAGTTGTTCACGCTGCTCCTGTAGTGCACGCTGCACACTTTGTTCATGCCGCTCCTGTTACCCATGTTGTCCATCATTAAGAATATTGAATGCTAGTATGTAGTATGATTAGCAACTTTATTTTATGTTTTAATAAAAATTGTCAGTTGATGGAGCCAAATTGTTTTTCCAAAATTAATCGATACACAGAAAATACTAAAATACAATTTCAATTACGAAAACTGCCGATTCAATTAACTTCGTTGTTGAAATTCAACCTGCGGCGAAAACCTAAGCGCCGGATAGTGGCCATTCAAACAAGATATAATTGATTTTAATCGAATTAGTCTTTGACTCTGAATGGCACTTTAAAAAGAAGCACATATACACAGAAAAAACTAAATTTCATTTTCTGTAAAGGAATTCAATGAAATAGTAAATATTTTCTCTATGAACGAATTTGTAAATATAGACAAAAATACCTCAACAATTCCATTTGAAAAAAACGTGTTTTTTTCAGTGAACAAATTGTTTAAATCTATAAAACAATTTGTCTAAAAATATTTACAAATTGTAGACAAAACAGTTTACTAAATCAAACAAAAATATCTGAAAAATATCAAACACAATTTCTGTCTGAATTTAATAAACCATTAGTCTAAAAATGCTAACAATTATTAAGCAAAATAATTTACTTAATCAAAACAAAAATACAAACAAAATTTTTGTCTGTGTCATCAGTATCATCCATTAACCATTTAGGAGACTTCACTTTGTTAAATGTGTTCAAGTCTGAATGTTTATCTAAATACTCTAAAAAAATTAATGAGAATTAACGCAACCACATTAACTAATCGATTCACTCAAAAATCTTTTGTAAACAAACTTGGTACAATTGCATTCCTCTTACTATGATTGTTGTTGTTGTTATTTGTGTGTATGTCGTCATCGGGGTGGTTTTTTACGACACAGTTTTTATTGTTGTTTTTGGTGTTTGCATTCTAAATAAAAGTCAAACAAACTGAAAATTAAATTTATTTTTAGACAAACTTTTGTTTGAAAATTTTTAGGTGATAATTTTTTCTGTGTACATTAGGGTGGTCGTTCAAAATTAAATTTTCCGGACGCCCAAAAGAAAAAACTTCCTTTAGACAAAAAATATATAAGTTGATTTCTTCTTTTTTAAGCAAAAAGAACACGTGCCGTGCCGCAAGCCGATCTAAGTTAATTTTGGATAAGATCTTAATTTTTTTTTTAAATATTTCTTAAAGTAAACGAATTTGGGAAAAAGTGATAACAGCAATTTTTTTGTAAAATAAACTCTCTACAAAGAATGGTCTTATATGATTTTTTCATAAAGTTCATATTTATAGCGACAAATTTAAGGCCTAAAAAAGCTATTTTGCCTCATTAAAAAATAAACTTAGATCGGTTTGTGGCACGTGTTTTTTATGTTAATAATTTTTCACTCGCGATTATGCAAAACAATTACCTAATACGCCACTTTTTTTGCACGGCCACAAAAACTCAAACCTAATATAATAACTATGAAAACTTAAGTCCTATTAAAAAAACGTCCGTGAATGTTTACATGATTAAAGAAAAAAAGTAACTAATGATCATGCATGATCACGAGTAGTCATAACTGAATAACGCAAATCACGTGATTTGGGGACATTTCCAAGTTATAGCCACTACACAGAAAAAATTATCACTAAAAAATTTTCAAACAAAAGTTTGTCTAAAATAAACTTTAATTTTCAGTAAATGTTCTTTACTGAACCAGTGATTTTTTTGTTTGACTTTGATTTAGAACTCAAACACCAAAAATAACAACAAAAACCAATTTTCCTTGTCTTAAAATAACAAGCCACTAAAGCCACATACACAGAAATGACAACAAAAGCAATGATATCAAAAGGAATGTGATTTCGGAACTCGTACAGTTAGTACACTGAACGAATTTTGTTCATAAATTCTGTGAATTTTGACATTAATCCAATGGAACAATTTCAGTAAAACTCAACCAACGTCACGCTTCTTTGGATTAATGAAACAAGTTTCGTTAAAATTATTTTAATGAACATTTCATTAAATATATGAAATAATTTGATTATTCCAATGTAATAATTTCACTAAGCTAATGAACATTCATTATATCAGTGCAATTATTGCATTCTTTTAATTTTGATTAAATTATTTCATTATTTGAATGAAACTCTGTCATTATTTTATTGATATTGTGTTATTCACCCTTCGTAATGATTTTTTGTAAAATTTTCAGCATAAATTATATAATCCGTAACAAATCCTTAACACCCCACCCATAGATCGTTACGTAATATGCGAATATACCCTTAATTCTCATAACATTTTGTAGAGTCTTTAGATAAACATGCAGAGTTGAACACATATAACAAAATAAATTTGCATAAATGCTTAATGGAAGATGTTATGATTTAAAAGATAAAAAGATGTTAAAATAAAGTTTTTACTGACTCAGACAAAAAGTTTGTTTGATACATTACAAAAAAACTAGTAAATATTTTTGATTGATTTAGTAAACAATTTTGTTTGGAATTTGTAAGTATTTTTAGACAAATTGTTTTATATTAAAAAAACCAGTAAATATATTTGTTTGATGCAGTAAATATTTTGTTTAGAATTTGTAACTGTTTTTTGACAAATTGTTTTATAGATTTGGACAATTCGCTTAATGAATAAAACCGGGTTTTATTTCAATGAAATTGTTGATACATTTTGCCTGTAGTTACAAATTTGTTTTTAGTTTCGTTTCTAAACAAAAAATTTACTAATTCATTGAATTTCTTTACTAAAAATAAAATTTTGTTTTTTTTGTGTACGATGTATTTCACAAAAAATTTACAACAGTTCAAATCTTTGCACTACTGTTTCAAAGTAAACTCTTGAGCTGTTCAAATAAGAACAGTACTAATACCAAGCTAGTCGTGTAATTTTTTTTTAATTTTATTTAAAATATTTCATTTCAAGTTGACACATATCACTAAGTGGTAGTTTAATGATAGGAATGGTAGGCAAATGGAGCAGATACAACAGTCCTAACCACAGGAGCAGCGTGTACAAGTGGTAAAGAATGTACAACGGGTGCAGCAGAATAAGTGTGTACAACTGGAGCGGTTTCTACAGTCTTTACTAAAGGAGCAGATTGATAAGTGTGCACAACTGGAGAGGCAGCAACAGTCTTAACAATAGGAGCAGCTTCGTAAGTATGCACAACTGGAGAGGCAGCTACAGTCTTAACAATGGGAGCAGTTTCGTATGTATGAACTACAGGTGTTTCAACAGTTCTTACAACAGGAGCAGAAGCAGCATACGTATGAACAACTGGTACCTTTTTCTCCAAATTGGTGAAACTTTGATGGGTAATGGCAGATGAAGCACTTGTATCAACAAAAGCGGTTTTAGTTAAAACAGCAGGTTGAACTACAGTATGATGGGTTTCGGCCACAAAACCAGGAGCAGCTGAGGCAACAGCTACCAAAGCAAGTATAGCAATGACTTTAAACATGATGGTTGTTGAGTTTCAAAAGAATGAAAAGGAACTGATACTTTAAGCAACTCATGTTGGTAAATTTATACCAAAAACTTTTTGGAAAAAAATTATCAATAAATTTCACGCATAAGATTTGATTTGGTTTTAAAGTTTTTTTATTTAAAATAAGTACAATATTTGTTTTTCGTATTTAATTGAAATAAACTATAATTTTTAAACCTTTAACCGGTTCTTTGCACTTTTTGCTAATTTGCCACTTAAGTACTCCATGGTTGTGTCATTATGTTGATTGACTCTTTTGTCAATTTGTCTTTTTAATTTTGGATTTAAGCATTTTATTTGAATTGCTTGTTCTGAAATGTATTAAAAAAATACACATATTTGCGCCAATGATGTATTAAGTCAAAGTTTTGCATTTTTGGTAGCTAAATATTAATTACATACACAACCTTATAACGATTTAATCCCTTTATTACATGTGTTTTGCGTTCATTTTAGTAATAAAATTTAGTAAATGAAATTAAATGTGCGGTATAATTTTGGGCATTTTTCTTAGAATAGTGTATAGTATTTAAAAATTATTTGTTTGTTTTTTTGTTTCTTCAGTTATGGCAGTCTTGCTGCAAATGAGAAATACTAATTGCTACTGAACATGCAGAATTTCGTTGTCAACGTACTTAAAGTGGTTTTATTTTAGGAGTGTTTTATAATCCGGATTCTAAAAGCATTGATTTGAACTATGATACTATTAACTAAGAAGTACATCTGCCCTTTAAAATAATATTTTTTTTTTTTGCATACATTGTATTAGTTAAGTGAGTTGGGTCAATAACCGTGCTTTCTTACAACAGCCAAATTCATGTATGGATGATTCTCATTCTAAACGTTTTTTGAAATATTTTTTTTATATCAATGTAACTAATAGAAATATGAGAAGCTAGGATTCATATTATGGTTTTCGCCTCCTTCAACGGATCCTGAAATACAATAAAAATTTTCGATTTTTTCCATTTTTGTATATTGAGCGTTACATTTAGCCGGGTGTGACCATTTTACACATATTTTTTGTTATAAATAAAGAATATACAACTTTTTACTTAAAAAAATGTTGCGACTCGCAAGGCCATTAAGCGTAAAGTCGTTGAATAATGGGTAGATACAGAAAGAACACGATTCCTGCTCGGAATGGTCGTCAGAAAGCTGCGATGTGTGTGACCTTACAAATCTTAGTTTTAAAGAATTATGATTATCAGCATAAAATCTGTAAAATTTTTACTGCAACGTACACAATAATTTTGGTATAGGTGTCTGTTCAAAGTGTTTAGCTGTATTACGTATTTACTGTTTAACAAAGAATCCGTTTTCTTAGCAAAAACTCTTTTTAAAATGTGACGGGTGTGACCGACGGGTGTGACATAATACGACAATAAAAAAATTCGAAGAAGTAAAACTATTGATTTTATTAATATAAATAATATAAAAATAAATTATAGGAAAATAACACATTAAATCATTTGCTATCCGTTCTATTATAGACAGCAGAATACATTAGCTGAGTATATTTTCACTCTAGCTGAGTATATTATTATAGACAGCAGTATATTCTTTTCAGAGATAAGGGTTTTTTATTAATAATGAGAAAGGGAAGAATAGAAATATTAAACATACAAAGAGGGAGAGCAAAATGTTTCGTGGATAATCATTTAAAAGCGCCTCAAATTGCTTAAAAAATAATAAATAGTGTATTTTTTATTTTTTCTATAATTGTCATGCCCTCAAAACATCAATTGAGATATTTTTATTAAAAATAAGAAAATAGTTTTTTCCTTGCATTTTTTCCTATCATTGTTGTTCTTGTTGTTATTTGTGCGTATGTCGTCATCGGGATTGTTTTTTACGACATAGTTTTTTTTTGTTTTTGGTTTTTGCGTCCTAAATAAGAGTGAAACAAACAATTCATTGATTATGGAAAAAACATTTACTGAAAATGAAATTTATTTTTAGACAAACTTTTGTTTGAAAATAGCTAAAATTACAAGGAATGCTAAAAGCTCGGCAAAAATAGCGAAAATTACCAATTTTTGCAATAAAAGTAATTTTTTCCCCAGTTTTTGGTTTTTTACAGTTTTACCGACTTCTTATCAATATCAGACTTCGCTAACTTTTTAATCTTGACAAGTTCTTGCGAATCTTCGTAATTTTCCCGGGTTTTTATCAGAATTTTCGGCATTCCTTACAATTTTAGCTATTTTTAAGCAATTTTAGGTCTTGTTTACAATATGAGAATTTTTCGCAATGTTTCGCTATTTTCGCGATAAAATTGATTTGAGCGATGTTTAATGAATTTAAGGGCTTGTTTCCAATTTTTCCCGAACTTTCATAGCAAATCGGGTTACAAATTTTTAAAATAAATTTTTGTTGCCTACTTCTTTGTAAGTAATAGTTTTATTGACTTTTGTTGCGATAAAAAATTGTCGGAATACCAATTTTATATTTTTATAACTTTGGTTACAAATTATAAACATGGTGACTATTATTACTGTGTCAGAATAGGCATGAATTTGCATGAAAAAGAACTCCGAAAGCGCAGATCAAATGAATAAAATATGTTAAGAAAGTTTATTGATCGAAATCGTTCATAGCGTTCTCGAGTTTGGGTGAAATATACGGATGCCCATAAAAAACATTTTTACGTGATAGAAAAACACTGAAAACCGATTTTAGTTTAGCACAATAAACTGTTGCTTCAAATTTTTTTATTTAAAGGACATTTTCTCTGCAGACCAGTGTAATTTCAATTGGTATTAACATTTTTGATTTTTCAAAGTTTCTTCAAATCAGTGACAAACAAAAACACACCTTCTCATAAAATGTGCCCAAGTTGCGCAAATAAGAAATTTTGCATGAACGACCGCCGTCATTGGAACACCCTCAATACAAAAAGAAAATTGTTAGTTGATATCATTTTACCTAACTTCTTCATAACATAAAAACGCTAAAAGTTTACTATTTCATATTACGATTATTATATTGAAAAAAAATAAATAAATAAAAAATTATGAAAGAAAAAAAAAAATAACGTGAAAACAAAACCATTAAAATTATATAAAAATTTATTAAACAACAGTTTGTTAGAGACCTATTAATGAAAATATTTTTTTTTCCAGCCATAACTATTAAATAATGCTGGTGTTACTTTCAGTTAAATTCGTTGTCCTGGACAACACAATGCGTGGTATAAACATGGTGACTATTGATTCATATTTTTTATTTAAAGGACATTTTCTCTGCAGACCAGTGTAATTTCAATTGGTATTAACATTTTTGATTTTTCAAAGTTTCTTCAAATCGGTGACAAACAAAAACACACCTTCTCATAAAATGTGCCAAAGTTGCGCAAATAAGAAATTTTGCATGAACGACCTGCCGTCATTGGAACACCCTCAATACAAAAAGAAAATTGTTAGTTGATATCATTTTACCTAACTTCTACATAACATAAAAACGCTAAAAGTTTACTATTTCATATTACGATTATTATATTGAAAAAAAAAAATAAATAAAAAATTATGAAAGAAAAAAAAAAAAACGTGAAAACAAAACCATTAAAATTATATAAAAATTTATTAAACAACAGTTTGTTAGAGACCTATTAATGAAATTTTTTTATTTTCCAGCCATAACTATTAAATAATGCTGGTGTTACTTTCAATTAAATTCGTTGTCCTGGACAACACAATGCGTGGTATAATTCATGAACAAATATCTAAGTTTTTTCCTTTATTTAAAGAACGAAATTAAAGTTTATCAGCCGTATTCTAAAAAAAAATAATTTGCTTTTGAAGTGTATATTAAAACAAAATTTCCATGAAAATGTTGACTAAAGCACACTTTTTTTTTGAAAGAGAAGTAACACACTCAGGCAATTAATGCCTACCAGTCAATTGTTTGTTACCTTCTTTGGGAAAGGGATAGTGTAGAGAGAACAGGTGGTGGAGTGAGAGAGATATAGAACGCTTAATTGATTTACAACTTTGCTATTGCGCGTTGTGTGTTAAATTTTGTAGAGCAGTGTTGCAGCACCTCTGGTGTCAAGTAGGAGCATTAATTTGTTCAAGCCGTGTAGCCATTTTATTAGTTCTTTTATTTTTATTTTATTTGAAGTGTATGTTAAAACAAAATTTCCGTAAAAATTTTGACTAAAGCACACTTTTTTTAAAGAGGAGTAACACACTCAGGCAATTAATGCCTACGAGTCAGTTGTTACCTTCTTTGAGAAAGGGATAGTGTAGAGAGAAAAGTTGGTGAAGTGAAATAGATAGATATAAAACGCTTAATTGACTTACAACTCTGCTATTGCGCGTTGTGTGTTAAATTTTGTAGCGCAGTGTTGCAGCACCTCTGGTGTCAAGTAGGTGCATTAATTAGTGTTTAAGCCGTGTAGCCATTTTATTAGTTCTTTTATTTCGCCGACGATTCTGCTACAATACCGACGAAGGAGGGTGCTGTGATATGCACTAGTATAAGACAGTATTAATCGTTGCTGGTATTGCTCAAGGCCGTTTTAGACTATAATACAAGTATTAATACTTTTGAGGAAAATGATACATTGACATGATAAATTGTTATTGTTTTTTGAAAATTTTCAAACAACAATTAGATCAGGGGGGCATTTTCTTCAAAAGTATTAATACTTGTATTATAGTCTAAAACGGCCTTAAGTGATCAGTACTATACCTTCATCACTTTAACAGTCCAACAACAATCAACGCAATGACACACCAATGCTCATCAGAAAAATTCATGATGTTGATGGCTTGTCTGAAACTAGTCTCGAACCAATACCCTAGGAATTGTAGTCAAAGCGCTAACCACTTCAGCCAAC
Source organism: Panzeria rudis (assembly GCA_956483635.1). Classification (NCBI taxonomy): domain Eukaryota; kingdom Metazoa; phylum Arthropoda; class Insecta; order Diptera; family Tachinidae; genus Panzeria; species Panzeria rudis. The sequence continues at coordinate 182,930,862 of OY101448.1, forward strand.
AGTACCCAAAACTATTTTTTTAGAATGCAGCCGTAACTCAGTATCTATTGTTATGGTAAATTGTTAAATTATGAATTATTTTTTACAATAGCATGTCACATTTTCTATATCTATTTGTTATGTTACTCAGAGACAATTATTAAGAAAAGTAAAGAATATACATATCGTCACCTAAAATGGCAAATAACGTAACATCGCTTTTCATAAGTTTACAGGAGAAGCAGATAGCTTTGTAAAATGGCAAATATTTGAAGTATAAAAGCAATTTTTCATATATGAGCTAAAAATGCGACAGCCGATCTACTTTTTAAGAAAAAATATATAATTTTTTATTATTTTTTAAGTTACGTGTGTTACGTTATTTTGAATTGTAAATTTCTGAAACAAAAAGACGTATCATCAATGAAAGTTTGTTAGTATTAAGTGAAAGAAACAGTTCAAATATGAAATAATTAAACTCTTGTGTCAAATTACAGGGTCAGTAAAATATTAAGAGACACCGCACGTTCATAAAGACAGTATTGCGCTGCAACAGTGAATTTAAATGTGTTTAAATGCATCAATAAAATTAACAACCATGCAATAAATAGAATTAATAGGTTTGCGTTGACATGTTCAAACAAGTTCGCCATTCTGATGCAGCGCCGGCAGTATTGCATTTAAGAACGTAGAAATATTTCTATTATACTTCTACTGCGGAACTTATCTTCATATTCAATTCTACTAGAAAGATAAACTTTTTGTAATCCAATAAGATCTACATAATTATTATTAGCTTCTTCTATATATAATAGCTTTATTTAGTGTGTTTAAGTAAATTTAAAAAAGGCGAATATTATTATGGCTATAAGAGCTCGGTTATTTTGCAATAAAGATTAATTGAATTGAATTGAATATTTCGCACTTGTTTTGCTTTTCTTTATTTATTTATCTTTTGAATCACATGTTCGTGCTTACTGGTTTTTACCGGAAAACTTTTTTACAGTAAAAATTGTAAATACTCGAACGCAGCTATTAACCATTTTGATTTTGTTTTACACACCTAACTACATGAACCGTTGAACAGGCTGCTGGTTTCTAAAAACCGGCCCACTTGGGTCCTTTGGTTCCTTTGTGATGCCTGGGGTGGATAGTAAGGGAAATTTAAGAAGGTGCCATGCCTATCCCAGAGGTTAAACCAACCCGAGTAGCGTATGAATGAATTTATTCCCCTAATGCCGCATTCCCCCAGGTCTGCTAGTTCGGGTAGTGACGAATTTCCCAAATATGACGCCTTATTTCTAAATAGTGCTGGACATCGACAGAGGAGGTGCTTGACTTGAACTGTCATAAGAAATGATAATACCCTGGGCTTACTTACTTCGTTTAAAATGTACTTCATGATACATTATTTTGAATTTTGATTATAAAATCGTTATTTTTCAACCCATCTGCATAAAATTTTGTAGAGACATGTAGTTTCTTCAACAGAATCCTAATCAATCAAAATCGCGATTTTGAATTTTTTTGATGATACGTTTTTTGCATTTTATATGACGATACATATGTTTTAATCATGAAATGTTTAAACGAGCTGCTAATAATACGTGCTCATTTGCATTATTCTTTTGCATCATATTTAAAAATTCTACATTAAACTTTTTTCATTATTAGAATTAAAAAATTGGCTTATCGAAATTCCAAATCAATCCCAAGATATTTTAAAGTATAAAACTTGATAAAATATATGTGGTAAGCATTTCTGACAGACCATTTGAAATTTACCGGTAAGAAAAACTTCCATTTGCATCATTCTGAAGATGTGTCTGTGTATTGAGAAATATGTACACATATGACCATTAGGCTGGCATTAGGACATATAGGGGAAACTAAATTTAGGGCTTTCATAAAAGCTCAAAATATTATTGTGACATTTATTCTAAAACCGATATGGTGAAAATTTTAGCTTAATCGGACAACTCTAAGCTATGACCCTTTGAGATCAAAGTTAAAATTTTGCAAAATTTACCCATTTTCCGGCAATTTATCAAAGAATTCGGGGTTTATTATTTTATATATTCGAAATTGTATGATAGTTTTTTAAATTAACCCTTTTGAGTGCTGTGGGTCAAAGTGCCACTTATTTTTAAAAGACATTTCAAAATCTCAAAATCGAAGACATTAAATCCTTTATACTTTGGGCCAAACAAGATCCCTCTAAAAACTTTAGATTTTAAATTTTGCAAAATATTTTTGATTTGGTCCCAAAGTGTAAAGGATTTCGTTCATAAACTATTTTGAAATTGTTTTCAAATATTTGAAGAAAACTATTTTGAAAAGTCTTAATAGAAAAGTTGGTTAAACCATCACATTAGTTAACTAAAGACTGCGAATTTGGCCCTTAGATCTATCTGCTTAAGCTGAAAATTTCTTTCACCATATCAGTTTTAGACTAAGCGTCACATTATAGTCCGCCTGGGCTTTTAAGACACTTCAAAGTTACATTTTCAATGCCACTCTAATGTTTATCAGCATGCTTTTTCATTTCACAAAAATCACATTTATGTACATGACTAAAGGAAAAATTTACTCACAATAATGTGTAATTCCGCGTGATTTACGCCCGAAGATGAGTTTCTTATCAAACCGAATTAACACGTTGCTTATGAAATTAATATCAGCTGCACATGTAAATGATTTTAATTATAAACAAGTCTCTTAAAATAACATCCCCAAAGATATTATATTATAATTCATTTATATCATAAACATGTGTATTTGCTATATTGATGGCATGACAAGCGTTGCCAATTTAGCTTTTTCGAGACTATTTCAATTAATTTAATTATTAATGATTTTTTTTCTTTATTGAATCGTCTGGACTGTTCGATTTTTTAGGACAAACCTCCAAATAGAAAATTTTGAACTATGCTATTATTATGACTTCATACTAATGTATAAAAAAATATTGGTCTAAAGAAAAATTTGTTTGCGCCTTTAAATAAAAATATGTGGAATATAGAGAGTTTAATGCATCACACAGATAATTTTTTAAGGGCTCGATTACATTTAATTAATACATTTGATCATAACTTAAGAACGGCTAGACCGATTTAGATAAATAAAACATCAAAGGATGTGAAATGATATTAGCTTTAAGCCATCTCTATGAATTTTTCGTTTTCAAAAACTCATCAAAAATTTAATAGAACAAACATTTAATTATGAATAAAATCGATATTTGGCCATCGGTTTTAATGATTTATGGCTCATTTTATTCCTACTATAACTAGCTCTCTGATAAATGATAAAAATGTAAAATATTTCCTTTATTGATTCTTTTTTGGCATACGAAAATAGTTTTTCGTCGCTAATTTCTGAAAAACTTCGAAACTGTTGGAAATAAAATGAAACTGATGATGAAAGCTAATATTATTTTACATCTTTTAATGTTTTATTTATGTAAATCGGACTGACCGTTCTCAAGATATGATGAAATCCACTAGCGTGGCCGCTTTATTTAAGGCGCCATATAGTCACGCAAAAAAAAAAACTGTGCATGATAGAAAAAACTGAAAGCAGATTTGAATTTAGCGCGTTAAGTTCTTTAATCTATGTATTAGACGATTAAGCCGTTTTGAAAAGTTTATTTAGCAAATTTTTTGTTCAGCTCCTGGCAACACTGCTGATGTCTGACAATTACTGGAAATATTTCGATTATATGAGACTGATGATGATACTCAATGTTGTACAATACTTTTCAATAGAATTACGTTTTATACATTTTTTTTTCTATACATATAATATTTTGCTATCGATTTGACAATATCTGTGGATTTTGGACAAAAGAACTTAAATTGAGTTAAGAAAATTTTTCGGATATATTATTTATAAATGCAGACTTTTAAGGTGTATCTTTCGGTCTACCGTGACAAGAGAACAAACACATCACTTAATTAGAACAATAATGTTAACAGAATGCCCTCACTGTAGAAGGAGATTTTTTTCAAATTAAAACCATTTGTTGAAACTGCAGTAATTTGGCTAGTATTAAGGAAACCACCACAGTACTAGTACCTTAAGTTAGCATCTACAATATATCACTGAGTATCTTAATTATGTCCAATGACCCTCGCCAATGACAACACCATTTAAACAGGTCCCTCTCATGTAAAGTTCCAGAGCTCGAATTGGTTGCTAGTCCGTGAGAAGCAGTCACGTGACTTGTCTTGTGACAGGTTCTCTTCCCTTTAAGATAATTTCAAATATGTCTGTCTGTTTAGTTTTCATTTTTCTTTAAACGCATATACAGAAAGTGTCATTTTGCTCATGTGCTCTCATGAAAACTTTGAAAATTATACTTAAGCTGTTTTGTCAAAATTCCACTGATATAATTTTGTAATTCTTCTAAGTACGTTTGTGTACGTAAAAGGGGTGTATACTGGCTTTAATACATTGTGGAATACAATTGTTCATGATGTTACATGATGACAATTGCTAAAATACTCAAATATAATCACATTTAAAGGACAGTGGATTTGTAAAAGTAAATTTTAAGAGCAAAAAACCTAAAAAAAGGCCACAACAAATAGCTTTAGTACTAAAAACACTACGAATAATGAAGTTTTTATTTTTTACAAATTTATAAGATAGAAATCAATATGAGCGGAAAATTGTTAAATCGACTTCTTAAAGTATGAGGCGGATACAAATACTTCGGTTATTTGAAAGGAATGTCAGACTTACATATACATTTTGGTAAAAGTAGATCTTCGGATCTTCTAAAAATAGGCCATTAAAAAAAGTGTCTCTGAAAACAGAAAATTATTTTGAAAACATTTTGAAGAATATGTTGTACAAAATATAAGTAAAAATTAATAGAGGAAGGACATTTAACAAATAATTTAACAAAAATAATTATTATTTATTATATCTTATATAGCAAACTTATAGCTAAATATGAGATTAATATAAAGAAGATAAAATCACTAGCTAGCTACAAGGGCCATCGGCTAAAAATTATTTAAAAAATTTTGCTACTTTTGAATATTTTATTGTTGGGACAATTGTTCCACTGTGCTTTAGTATTGAATACGACACAGTAAAGGAAACCTAAATTTATTTTTATATATTACAATTATAAATGAAATTGGATGCAAAATTGTTTTATTTTTGTATACGAACTGTATGCTAATTTGAATTCAATTGCGTAAGCAATCCCATGTTAATGAAAAAAATAACTTAAGAATTGAAATAAGGACTTCGTTTTGTTTTGGAAATTTGGAAAATTTTATTACGTCGTGGAAAGTTACATTGCCAATGAAATCCTCAAGAAATTTCACAATTTTGTTTAAAATTAATTATATAAAATATCCAACATTATTTAAGATATACATATGACAAAGAGAGTTCCATCTAAAACCCATAGTACTACTCTTCCCACACAGAAAAAAACTAAATTTAATTTTCAGTATTTTGTGCCGATTATCGTTAACCTTTAAGAAATTTATTATTTAACATATTGTCATAATTTTATTTTAAATGAAGTCTGTTTGCTTATAGTTAAGCATTGTCTATATGTATTTCATTGGCGCTTTACCAAATCGTCAGTAGACTTGAACCACAACTTTGAAAAGTTACAAACACTTTATCTTATGCACAGACTTTCAAAAACCATTTGGGAATTAACAATTGATAATATTTTAGAAAATCACAAAAGAATAAGATTTAGATTATCGTTAACGATATTTTGTGCCGATTATTGGTAACGATATTTTGTGCCGATTATAGTTAACGATATTTTCTGCCGATTATCGTTACCGTCAATCGGCACAAAATAGCGTTAACGATAATCGGCACAAAATATCGTTACCGATAATCGGCAGAAAATATCGCTACCGATAATCGGCAGAAAATATCGCTACCGATAATCGGCACAAAATATCGTTAACGATAATCGGGACAAAATATCGTTACCTATAATCGGCACAAAATATCAGAAATTTTGTGTAGAAACGGACCTGCAAGCAAATTTGTAAATACAGACAAAAATGCCACAACAATTTCATTAAAAAATAATAGTTTTTTCAGTAAGCAAATTGTTCAAATCTACACACTGAAAAATTTCAATGTAAAATCGTCGAAAACCAGGTTAAATTTAAAAATTTTCGGCAGTCATTTTGCTTCATAGGCGTTTCATTTTAACTCAACATGATTTGCAATAATCTTGAAGGAACATTTATCCTTTTGAATGAACTATATTTCATGTTAATTTAATATAGCAGTACAGTTAAATTAAAATGAAGTTGATGCTGAAATAATACGAAAAATCATGTTGAATAAAAGTTATTTCGAGTTGAAACAACGTGAATTTGATATTGGAGCAACACGAAGAATCATGTTGAATTATAGTTATATCAAGCTGAAACAACATAACTTTAATGTAGCTATTCTATTAATTATTTTACTTACGTGTGATGGCTATTACGATAGACATCAGACAACTTCGTGTTGTAGTTTGCTGCCCCAGCCAAGATTTGAACTCGTGTCACTTGCATGATTGTCCACGCGCTAACCACTGCAGCTACAACAGCTTCAAACTTTACTTTAACTATACACTAAATAAATACCCATCGTGTGTAAAATGACTTAACTTTTAATTCAGAATGATTTAAATGATTATTTAACATAAAACTTATTTGAAATTAAAGTTATAGTCATGTTGATCTAAAATGAAATGTAACGTTTATAACAAAGTTGTTTTAACAGTGAAAAATTTTATGTCAAAGAGTTTTAAGGTTAGATTAATAATTTGTCATTTAAAACTAATATGAAACAATGGTAATTTTAAGCCAGCAGCAGTAAATTTTTGCTGGTAATTCGTTTTTTGTCGTCTACATAGCCGACACATGTAAAAATAAACAACAGCAAGTCACACAACTAAGCACAACAGTGAACTGTAGCAAGCACTAAAACACTTAAACGACAAATTATTTCTTGTAAATTTAACATGATTTCAAATCACAATTGCGTCATGTTGATTTTACATTCCTTTTTTTTCTGTGTGTATAAAACAAATTTGTCTAAATATATTTAAAAATTCTAAAGAAAATAATTTACTGACTCAAACAAAAATATTTACTGGATTTTCTGTTATATGAGTAACTCCCATTTTAAGTTTACGTATTGTGTTTTTTTTTTGTATAGTAATGTAACTAATAGAAATATGAGAAGGTAGGGTTCATAATATAGATTTCACCTCATTCAGTGGGTCCAAAAATAAAATTATATATTTCGATTTTTTAACATTTTTGTGTCTTGAGCATTGCATATGATTTCGCGGTTGTTTTGGAATGATTTTTGCCAAAAAAAAAACACACCACAAACAATGAGTTTCGGGTTTAAAAGCACTATACATCACTCTCTAAAAATATAAAATTATAATAATCGCAGGACGAAATTAAAAGTTATGACCACTTTTTCAATTTTCACTTACCTCTTTTTGATGTTAAAATAGAAAAAATACGAAAATACGCAATTTTACTTACATAAATGTGATTAGAAATTAGAAAGATTTTTCTTAACGTTGGTAGCACTGTTTAAAGAACTTCACCTTATAATCATAAAACGAACTTTAAGCGCGCGAAGGGGGCAGGCACATCTAGTATTTTACTATACTTTCAACGGACACGAAAAAAGTATTTGAAATGAGAATCACCCATATGCATGTATATACGTAAGTACATTAAATAAATCAAGCTCTTAGCTTCTAAAATCTTAGGGGAAAATGGCAGTGAGTAGAGCACTTGGCTTTAATTCCAAAGAACGAGAATTTGAGCACAAGGTGGCATTAACATTTTTTCTTCATTTTTAATTTTTATTCATTTTCGCTTTTTTTCAGTGTGTGTATTTTATATTTTATTAGCCGTTTTGTAAGTTCCGCTTTTTTTACAAAATATTTTATCTTTTATTTTCAGAAAGGTAAGCGAAATGATTCAACGAACAAAACTCACTGCCGATGCAGTTTAATCTGTAAGTTCATAATATCCATTTATTAATTTACGAAAATATTTAAATGTAAATACTTCTTGCTCATTAAAATGTTACAAGAAGTCAAATATTAAAATTTCCTTATTAATTTAATAAATAGTCCGGAGGATAAATGACAAATTTGTCAAATTTTACAAATTTTTCAATTGTTTGCTTTTAACTATATAACACAAATAGAAAACTGATAATTAACTAACGCGGTATCGTAATTTTCAATGTTTATAGACGTTATGATATTTTTGAAAATCTCATAAAGTCCATTAGGACGTTATGACACGACATCATAACTAGCAAATGCAATTTTCATCACAATGCGATACAATTCTGGAAAATAAACTAAGTAATTATTGTACAATGCATTACGTTTATATTATTTGAAGATATAAATACTATACTAACTGACTATTTTTGGTTGTAAAAAGAATATTTTGCAAAATGTAATACAAAAATAATATTATGAGTTATATAAACTGATAAAACAAAACAGACAAAGAAAAATATATTTATATAGTTTTGCAACGAAACAAAGAGTTCTTTTGTGAGAGCATATAATTTCTCAAATGTAATTTGGACTGCTTCAGAGCAAAGTAATTAGATATTTTCATCATTACCTGTAATTGTTTTATAATTATTATTATCATCAACAGATTATGAACGATTACCACAAGACTTGCATTTGTTACAATATTGCCTCTTTGTTTCGTTCGGTCTTTTGTTATTTATTTCTTGAAATAGCAAATGAACGTAATTTTTTATTCAATATATTAAGAAAAGAAGCAGGAAGTTTTATTAATAGTTTTTAACTATAATAAATCATACATATACCAAAAGTTCGTTTCGATGAATTTGAAGCGATGGGTGTAAAATCCGTTTATTTTGTATTTCTCGAAAACCTATCAAGTGCGAATCGTAATCTTGCATGATGAGTTCCTTACGGTTGTATCAAGTCTAACACCACATAGTTTCATTTATCCACCCATTTCAATTCAATATGACAGAGAAGGTCCGGTTGGCACCCTTTGGGCTCGAATCTCCAAAAAGAACATTCTAAAAGAAGTATAATCTTTTGAATAAGTAAAAAAGAAAACTGCTTTTGAAAAACTACCTTTTCAAATAAAGTAGCTTTTAAGAAAAGTATATTTCAACAAATGTACCTTTTTAAAAAGTGAATTTCGAAAGAAGTACCATCTTAAGAATACCTTTTAAAAATAGTTAATTTTAACCCTTATGACATGGCACCCGGGTATCCATTTCATTTTAAATAGAAGATCGCGGAAGAAGCTATTGGTCTAAGAAGCTAAAAGTTTTTGTGACCTCCTAATTTAGTATTTTTCTTTTGAGCTTGCTTGGTTCATTTATTTGGTTTCTTTGGAGGCATAACAGAGTAATTTAAATTTTACATCCTCAACAGCGAAAATCACCTTTTGAAAAAAGTATTTAAAAAAAGTACCTTTTAGAAATAGAATACCTTTTAAAATAGTACATTTAAAAAAAAGTATCTTCTAAAAATAGAATTAAAAAAAAATTACCTTTTAAAATAGTAAATTTTAAAAAAAGTATCTTTTAAAAAATTACCTTTTAAAAAAAGTACCTTTTAAAAAAATTACCTTTTAAAAAAATACCTTTTAAGAAAAGTACTCTTTAAAAAAAGTACCCTTTAAAAAAGTACCCTTTAAAAAAAGTACCTTTAAAAAAAGTACCTTTTAAAAACAGTGCCTTTTAAAAAAAGTAACTTTTAAAAAAAGTACCTTTTAAAAAAAGTACCTTTTAAAAAAAGTACCTTTTAAAAAAGTACCTTTTAAAAAAAGTACCTTTTAAAAAAAGTACCTTTTAAAAAAAGTACCTTTTAAAAAAAGTACCTTTTAAAAAAAGTACCTTTTAAAAAAAGTACCTTTTAAAAAAAGTACCTTTTAAAAAAAGTACCTTTTAAAAAAAGTACCTTTTAAAAAAAGTACCTTTTAAAAAAAGTACCTTTTAAAAAAAGTACCTTTTAAAAAAGGTACCTTTTAAAAAAAGTACCTTTTAAAAAAAGTACCTTTTAAAATAAGTACCTTTAAAAAAAGTACCTTTTAAAAAAAGTACCTTTTAAAAAAAGTACCTTTTAAAAAAGTACCTTTTAAAAAAAGTACCTTTTAAAAAAAACCTTTTAAAAAAAGGACCTTTTAAAAAAAGTACCTTTTAAAAAAAGTACCTTTTAAAATAAGTACCTTTAAAAAAAGTACCTTTTAAAAAAAGTACCTTTTAAAAAAAGTACCTTTTCAAAAAAGTACCTTTTAAAAAAAGTACCTTTTAAAAAAAGTACCTTTTAAAAAAAGTACCTTTTAAAAAAAGTACCTTTTAAAAAAAGTACCTTTTAAAAAAAGTACCTTTTAAAAAAAATACCTGTTAAAAAAAGTACTTTTTAAAAAAAGTACCTTTTAAAAAAGTACCTTTTAAAAAAAGTACCTTTTAAAAAAAGTACCTTTTAAAAAAAGTACCTTTTAAAAAAAGTACCTTTTAAAAAAAGTACCTTTTAAAAAAAGTACCTTTTAAAAAAAGTACCTTTTAAAAAAAGTACCTTTTAAAAAATGTAGCTTTTAAAAAAAGTACCTTTTAATAAAAGTACCTTTTAAAAAAAGTACCGTTTAAAAAAGTACCTTTTGAAAAAAAAATACCTCTTAAAAAAGTACCTTTAAAAAAAATACATTTAAAAAAGTACATTTTAAAAAAAGTTCCTTGAAAAAGTACTTTTAAAAAAACTTAAATACATACATTTTTAAAAAAGTTGCTTTTAAAAAAGTGCCTTTTACAACTCTCTTGAATGCAACATCGAAATGAGAGTCATCATATGTATGTGTGTATTTATCTTATACACAATATCATTAAAGCGGCCTTCAGACTATTAGATTTAGTATTAATACTTGTAAAAAAACTCAAATCTTAAGTAAAAATCCGACAGTGTGAAAACAAAATGTTATGATTTGTAAAGAAACTTGACAGTATTATGGTATTCGTCATTTTTAGGAAATTTTCTAAACAATCACATTTTTCATTTTATCATTTCATTTGCACAAACAGGCATAGGAATAACAAAAACAGTTGTGTATTTGTTTGCCGGCATAAATAAAGAAAAAGAAGAACGAAAAAATGCGCTTTATTGCAAATTATTTATGTTTCGTTTCATTTGGAATGTGATAGTGTAGAAACAAAATGTAATGAGAAAATTTTCTGTAAGATTTTGTGACAGTAAGACTGATTTTGATTTGATTTTCGTCTTACAAAATCTAATAAAAATCTCAAAGCTTGTATTACAATGTGAAAGGGCCTTAAACAAGTTACAATCGGTAATTGCAATTGTTGTCTCTGTTTGGCGATACCAAAGCAGAGTTTGTGGACTATAGGTCTACACCAGCAAAATGGAATACGTATTTTCTGTGCCGCTACGCACTTTGTCAGCAGTCGGGTGTCATGGGTTTCGTTGAAACCTAAACAATCATTAAACATAGAAATAAGTGCTTATGGTATCATTGCAACATTTTAGATTAATTCAATAATTAAATTAAATCAATTTGATATGAAAAAAAAGTTTATAACAAAAATTTATTCGAGATTATTAATTTAATCACTGGGCCTGACTCAGTAAATACAAATAATGAAATAATTCTGTACAAACTGATGTAATGACACACAGACCACAAACGAAAAATAAACCATCATCTCAAGGATACTTTACGACCACGTGATACTTAAACTTAAACAATAAGTAAACATTTCTGAGCCAAACTCACTGGCATTTGAATTGTAGCAAACAAATTGTATGCATTTAGATGGGACACATTCAAGAAAAAAGCAAAACATTAAGACAACCAAAAGACATTACAATTACAATTACAATTTACTTACGTTAAAACGCCTAATGTCAAGGTAAAAGTATTAACTTTAACGTGCCTCTTGTACTTAACCCACCATCATAAAAATATAATTAAAAAACATCTAAAAATAAATCTCTTATTCCCTAAGAAAACGGCTGCGTTTTTTTCACCGACTCTTAAGAAATAAGATTAATCTTGTAGATTGTAATGAAGGGAATGGATTGTATAAAGTGAGTGCGATTGTGATGTTGAAGCTGATATATATTTGATTAAATTTTATTTTTTTTATTAAAATTTTCATTAAAACTTTTTTAATTGACATTTTTTTAACGTTGTCATGGCTGATTTGTAAATTATTTAACCACTTTTATGCTTAATTTAAACAAATCAATTATGCTACTTGAATAGCAACAACGACAACAACAACAACAACAGCAAACACAACAAGCAGAGTTGACACTTTTGTATGGGAGCATTTCATAGTAAGGGATTAACTCAAATAAACTATTAAACATTTTCTAGTTCTCTATGATACTCAAGGTCTTTTCATTTTGAAAACCGTACTCTTAGAAATGTTTACTAATGTTTCTTTAAAATCTATAAATTTAGATTTTGAAAAAATTTCTGCAAATAATTAAATTAAGTTGTAGTGATTGTGCAAATATGACTTTTTGCTACTCGTATGTGCACTTTTATTTTATATTCTTATTTTCAAATTGCTGCAATCGTCTTCCTTATAACCGAGAAAGCAACGAGAATTTTTTAAAGATGTTTATATATAAAAACAAAATTATTTTGAAAATCGATTCACAAATGACAAAGTGACGCGTGGAAGGTGCAAATTTCCCCACCGATTTAAAAAAAATATAGGACCAAACTGCAGGCAATCGCTTTCAAAAAAAATAAATAAAAAAATTGGAAAATCGGTTCACAAATTGACGAATTGATTGATAGATAACCTCCTCCTCTTTTGAAGTCGGCTTAAAAAGAAACATCTTGCAATAACAAACTTGCTGATTCTGATTGGCCTAGTTCCGGATCACAAGATCAGAACTTTATTAACTTCCTTGCAAACTCCCTTTTCACTATTTGTTATGCTATCCCTAATCTTGGCTAGAACTTATTCTTTGTCATTTAATATACAGATACCACCTGCTTACACAGAAAAGAAAGTCATCAAATTTCTACTAACACAGAAAAAATTATCGCCAAAAAATTTTCAAACAAAATTGTGTCTAAAAATAAATTTTATTTTCAGTAAATGTTCTTTACATAATCAATGAATTGTTTGTTGGACTCTCATTTAGGACGCAAACACAAAAAACAACGAGAAAACAAGCCCGAGACGGCATACACATAAATAACAACAACAACAATGATAGCAAAAGGAATGCGATTGTACTAAGTTTGTTTACTAAAGATTTTTGAGTGAATCCATTCGTTAATGTCGTCGCGTTAATTCTCATTCATTCTTTTACAGTCTTTCGATAAACATTCAGACTTAAACACATTTAATAAAGTGAAATAAATGCTTAATGGATGATGATGATGATGAACCAGACAACAATTTTGTTTGATGTATCCAAAAAAATCCAGTAGATATATTTGTTTGATTAAGTAAACTATTTTGTTTTATATTTGTTAGTATTTTTCGACTAACTGTTTTATAAATTCAGACAAAAATATTGTTTGATATTCTTCAGAAAGTCTAGTAAATATTTTTGTTTGATTTAGTAAATTGTTTTGTTTACAATTTGTACCTATTTTTAGACAAATTGCTTTATAGATTTAAATAATATGTTCACTGAATAAAAACACGTTTTTTCAATGAAATTGTTGAGATATTTTTCGAGATATTTACAAATTTGTTTGTAGGTCCGTTCCTAGACAAAATATTTACTATTTTAATGAATTCCTTTACAGAAAATGAAATTTAGTTTTTTCTGTGAACAAATCAAATTGGTAATATTTAATTAAAATTTAAAAATAGGTGTGTTTGAGTACTTTTCCAGTAATGTTTAACCAGTAAAATCAAATTTACTCTCTATCCAAAAAATATTCAAAAAAGTTGTCGAACAACATTTTATAAAAACTTTAATAATAATGAACAATAAACAACGCAATAAATATAAATTTTTTAAAAATATTTTGAACAATTTATATTAAAAAATTGCCGTAAAAAAAGAACTTTGAAAATCGCTTCAAAATGACGAAGAAATTGATGAACATAGTAAAGAAAAAAAATACATACATGACGAATATATAACCTCCTCCTTTTTGAAGTCGGTTTAAAACCAGAAAAGGTTAAATTCAATATTTTTTTATTATATTTACATTTCAAAATAAACTTTCTTTATTTTTATAAACATGTTTTTATGTTGCTAGTTTTTACTGGAAAAAATTTCGCCAGTAAAATCTATCAAGTTCTTTGAAACAAAAATGTTTCTTATGCTTTCTCGTTACAAATGTTTAAAAGTAAACGAACGCAATCCAGTAAAAATAAGTAATAATTTGTACAAATTATTACAGATTATTGAGTACTCAAACACACATAATAATATATTTAATTAATATAACGAATTAAGTTGCTCATATCGAGCCATAACCGCCAAAATAGATTAAGTAACATGCTTTTCGAAAATCGTTTTTTGACGATAATTTGCAAAGTTTCAAAGTCATGCCAAGTACCGTTGCGGAAATACAGCAAAATAAATTTTAGCCTAAGTGCATTTTCCTGATAATACAATTTTGTTCGGAAATTCTACAATTCACTATGTTAATATAACAATAATTTTAATTGCTATAATTTGGAAATCTAACAAAAAAAAAAAAAAAACAAGTATTTTAGTCAACGAATTATTTTTTGATTTATTTAATTGAAAATACTTCGATGATTTTTTACACAAATTTCGTATTTGTATTTCCGAAAATCGTTGTAAATTAAAATTTAATCCATTCTTTAATTCTTGTTACAAAAAATTAATTGCATGTAGTTGTAAATCTTTTTCTTTCTTTGTATAATTAAAAATTGGAGCAGCACTAAATTGAAAACCAACCTAATAGAAACAGACATAAAATATTAAATTTTATCAACAAATTTATTTATCAAAAATATTTAACATTCAATTAACTTAATCAAAATTCCTAATGATGATGATGATGGTGATGTACTGACACGACAGGAGCACTGTGTACCAATGGTACGGAGTGCACAACAGGCGCACTATGATAGGTGCGTACAACGGGAGCATGTACAGTCTTTACAACAGGAATAACAGGTTCAACAGTCTTAACGGCAAGAGGAGTAGCATGTACGGTGGTCTTAACAACAGAAGCCACAATGGGTTCAACTACATGTGTTTTGCCATGAACCTGAGTGATGCTTTGATGAGAGACAGCCGAAGGAGACGAATGTACAACATGACCTACTTTGGCTAGAGCAGGCTCATGAAAAACATGATGAGTGGTCACTAAACCGGCACTGGCTAGTGAGACCAAGCAAAAACTGGCATAAATGGTGAACTATAATGGAAGGAAAATTTACAAATCAATTAAATAAAATTCATTCCATAAAGTGTTTAATGTCCTTAACTCACTAATTTAAACATTTTTAAGATTTGTATAGTTTGCAACACTAAATTGAGGTGTCAACTGATGCTTAATACTTGTTGTCTTGGCGTTTTTATATGATCTGCCTCAAAAAATGTTCAGCTAAAATTTTATACATTTTATTTTCTTTGTGATTAAAGCAAAGAAGGAGAAAAATTGCTTCGTTGATTTTGGTATTTTAACTAATTGATGAAAACATCAAGTAGCACCTTTAATGACGGTGACCTTCATTTTAAACTTTTCAATTTACACTACTGAAATGTTGAAGTTGTGAGGAAGCTTAAACTTTGTATTTCATTTTTACGTAACAGATTGCTGTTCAGGAATTTTTCTTGATTTATTAGTATGTCTCATGCTTAATGAACAATAGTTTTCATATCGTCTTGATATTCAATTACATACTTCATATACACAGTTACTCACTTATATATTTTTGTTGTTATTTATGTTTTAATCTGTCAATGATCCCATCATAAAAACCTAAAATTTTTTTATAGGTGTTTTTTTGGGACTATTATTTAAATTGCAGTTAAGAAAAAAAAAGAGTTAAGAGGTTGTTGAAGAGAAGTAACTTAAAACAAATCTTACGTTATGGCAGTGGTGACCAACGCACGCTTTGCCAAAATTTTATAAAAGCTTAAAACATTTAAGTGATTAAGATCAGTTGTAAAGCTTACAATTTCCAAAACGTTCTTTAAAACTTACAAACCAAAATGTTTAAATTTGTAAGTTATCTATAAATCATAGAAGAATAATTCCGATTAAACATTTTTTAATTATATAAAATTTTTAGACTGCAATTTTAGTAAGTTTATGTTTGATTTCTGCTGCCAGTGCTGGCTTAGTGACCACCAATCATGTTATTCATGAGCCCGCTTTAGCAAAGGTAGGTCATATTATGCACTCTTTGCCTTCAGCCGTTTCTCACCAAAACATCACTCAGGTCCACAGTAAAACAGAGGTCGTAGAACACATCTTGAATCCTGCTGTTACGACCACCATCCATAATGCTCATGTTTTACATACACCAGTTGTTCATACTTATCATGCCGCTTCTGTAGTACATTCAGTGCCTGTATTACATTCAACACCTTTGATCGCAGTTCATCACTGATATTCTCCAGAATTTTGTTGTTGTTATTTGTTTTATTCGGTTTTGTAGTTTAATAAAAAATAAATAAATAATAAATAGCTGAGTATTGAAAATATTTGTATCTCTTTTGTTTTGTTTGTTACCAACTGGTTAATATGTACTGAAATTGAATGGGAGGCACGCTACCCTCTTTCCTATTGCGCTTATTTATGCAACGAATACGCTGGTTAATAAGAAGCTACCTATACTGCTAGAAAAACCATCATAAGGCTCATGTAATTTGACATCAATGCTATGTCAAGTGTTTTCGTTATTGACCCCATGACACTTTTCATCATTGTGATGTCAACTTTTATATCAGCTGGTCATCAATGGCAATGATGATAAATCTATTATCAATGCCATGATACATCAACATCAGGGAAATGACTAATTGACAACAGTTTAATGACAGAATGTCATGAATATGATGACGCTGATAAAAAAACCGTTATAATGCTGATTTAGTTTTACATCAATGCTTTTTAATTGCAATTAAATAAAAGAAATAATGCAAATTAAGTCAATGTATAACAAACCTGCACTAATAATAAAATAATATACATCTTACGAAAACATTTTACTTTATTGCAAACTTATTTCGTTTAATCTTTAATCTCTTTTTTGCACAGCAGTCGTTACATATTTGGCAATCTTGTTATCTATAAATCCGCTGTATTTTATTTTAGTTTTTTTTTACTAATATAATTGGCTTTAAAAGTGTCTTTAATTAAAAATAGAACAATTGTGATTTAGCTTAATTAACTTTAAACATAAATTTGTTTTAAGTTGACAAATACTTACTCGCATTTACGTACAGATCGCTAGTTTGAGATGGCTGACGTATTTAATATGAAACTGTAGGATGAATAAATAATATGATATTATTATTAAGGTTCATAGAAAAGGTATCTCAACGTCATAATTTTTTTTCATCATTGTGATGGCAAATATATCATCAACGAAAACACATCGATATTACGAAAATGACTAATTGACATCAATTTAATTACTAAATGTCATCAATATGATGTCGCTGATAGAAACACCTTCATAGCACTGATGTGATTATACTTAAACTATGACAAAATTCTATGATGACGCTTGTCATCAGATGATGTCGGTTTTTGTTATACTGATGACATGTGTCATATCATTGATGTCAGAATTCTAATGATACGGCGTCATCAATGCGATGATATATTTTTCTATGAGTGTAGAACAATATTTATTCATTTTATCTTTTATACATATTTTGTTCTGAAATATACAAAATGTTTCATCGAATTGATGTTATTACAGTCAGACATACATTAGATAACACTTAAATATGACAAAGCTCTACGGTGACATATGTCATCAGCTGGATCCTAGTTTTTGCATTATTGATGATACTTGCCATAATATTGTTGTCATAATGCTGATAACAGTGCATCAACAGTCCGAAGATGAATATTTAACTAGTCAAACACTCGTTGAGGTCTCTTTCGGTTTGTGATTGAAACTATAATCGGTGAGAGAGAATGTTGCAGTACAGCTGCCATGTAACTTTCTTGCAGACTTTTAGCTTGCAAGTGGCTTCTGATGTGGTATAAGATTAGACAGCAGAAGCAACGTAAACGAGATTGTGAGCGGTTGGAAGGACCATGTACAAAAAGTTGTATACCTTTCGAATCCCTTACGTGACTTCAAGGTGGACATTGGGCGCTGGTAAACGTTTAAGCTCATCCGGTGTGAAGAACACCGTTACTGTGACACAATCGTGTTTTTACTAAACCGATTCTACTGAAATATTGAATATACACAATAAAAGTTTAAATTCATTATGATCAAAAATGACCAGTAAAACAATTTCTAAATTCAGACAAAACATTTTAATAAATTTAAAAATTTTTTTTGCTGAAAAAAACTTTAAAAATTGTTGTATTCCATAATGAAAAAATCAAACTCAATCAAAGGCATTTACTAAATCAGTTGAAGTAGTTGTCTAAACCTTTTTAAAATCAACAAATTATTATAAAGGCGTAGTTAAAGCATTTAATTCTTACATTTCAGATATAACGCGTATTTAGTTAGAACTTTTAAATAAAACACGACGAGGAAAATTTTTGTGGATAATTTTAATTTTTATTTGTTTTTATAGTGAAATTTTAAATGAAGAGAAAATATTAAAAGAAAAACTTAAGAAAAGAGAAATTATGACGAAAATTTCACAGCTGGGTAACACGATGGAGGCTAGCAAAATAAGTTCCAAAAACACTTACACACGAGTTGTAAGCGCATTTAAAGTGCTGGCAAAATCATTGTCTGAGATGAATTAAATTAACCAATGAGTACTGGACCATGGGGACCAACTAAAAGTGGAGCTGGCACAAGGCCGGGACCAGCTACAACAACATGTCCAAGTGGTACTGGTAGACCCAATGGCAAAAGGCTGGGACTGGGATTGGGGCTGGCAACAGGAGCAGGATTGGGAGCAGCGAAAGCCAAACCCAAGAACAAAGCCAAGACAACAACGATCTGAAATCAAAGTTATTAAATTCTAATGTTCCTTATATTAAAATTGGTTAGTTGTGAAAACTTACGTATTTGAACATTTTGAAAAAGTAAAATTTGTTTGCTGTTAACACTCAAAGGGTTGAAAACTGTTTGATGTCTGTTGTGAATAATGGCACGGTTTATATACATAAAAGTGTGGCTAAAAATTATAATTAATTATCTAGTTAATTCTTATCGTTGCACTTTGTTTTTACAGTTGCATCAGCCAATTTCATTTGTTTTAGCTGCGAGAGTTCCAGTTTTTCACTATTATCCATATATTATTCTATGATTTATAACACAAATGTATGTACAAAACAACTTGCACAAAGTTATGCCGACACACACACATACACTTACTTGTAGCCAGCAAATTGTCTGTGATTGTTGATGTTTGTTGGCGTTACATGTAATGTGTTGTTAGTTGTTGATGCTGTTTGTAGAGGGAGTTAATAGCAACGTTCTAACGACTGATTCTGGTATACAAAAGACCCATACAACGACTAATTAGACGGTTAAAATGTTTTACAAAAATGTCTAGGGTATAAGATGTGTTTAGATTTTTTTAATGCAAAACACCACCAGCAACTGTTTTATAGACATTTTCATCCCGATATATCTCCGCTGAAGAGAAGGTTTTGCCGCTTTTAAGAAAGAGACAAAAAGACCCACACAACGAAGAGCTAGAGGGTTAAAATGTTTTACAAAAATGTTACCTGTAGTATTTTAGATAAAAGTGCTGAATACTTAACATATCTTTAACATAAGGCTTACAAAATTTCCTATGCCAAGTCACTTTAACCATGTGCGAATGGGAGGCGAACTTCAACTTTCCCGAAAATAAATCCCAGAAGTATATACTTTTTTGGAGCCCTCTACCTAAATCCATCGTTCACTCAGCCACGGGGTGCCCCTGTGGCTGAGTGGTAGCGATGCTAGCTTGTCAGTCCAGAGGTCGTGGGCTCGATTCCCGCCATAGACTATGGGTGTTTTCCGCAGACAAGCTAATCGCTTCGCGGGTTGTGTTTGTATATATATATATATATATATATATATATATATATATATATATATATATATATATATATATATATATATATATATATATATATATATATATATATATATATATCTATATATATATATATATATATATATATATATATATATATATATATATATATATATATATATATATATATATAAATAAAAAAAAAAGTTACAACATTGTTATTTTGAACATTTTATATTGTTGTACAGTGTAATTGTGAATAAACAGATTTTAAGCTCGAATTTATTTCTGCCGTTCAAGTTGAATTTAAAGCTTTGTCGTCTTTGAAAACTTACAGCAGAATTTTGGGACATACATATATATGCAAGAATACATCGCCATTCAACGAGAGTTGTTTGCCCTCTTTGTAAGAAAGGTAATAAAAGACCCATGCAGCGACAACTAAATTAAAATATACCACAACAATTTACGTAAGGTTAGAACCACGAAAATATTTTTTTCTAGTATACATTGTTATTAATATTGGAGATATTTGAGATGCTGAGAGAAAAAAGATTTTTGTTCTGTAAATTTTTAAAATCTTTTATTTTTCATAAATTAATAAAACATCGGCTGCGTCGAAATCTCCTTTTTACCCTAAACACTTAAAGCTAAATGTGTTACAAATAAAACAAGTCGTATTTCAATACTTTTGGGAAAGTTTGCAGCAGCTTAAATCACAAATTACAGATTGATTAAACAGAGAAACACTGATTTTGTTGCACGAAATTTTTTTTGGACAATTTTAGCTTTATCAATATTTAAGAGCAGTTTTTGCTATTCCTCAAAAAGGAATAAAAATTATTCTTACAGCGAAGAGGTAGAAGGTTATAATATTCCACAAAAATGTTCTTCGTTGTATTTTAATAAAAGTGCTGAACACGCTGTTTAGGTTACAATGAAACCCAAGACACATATATAATGCAATTCACAAACTTATTTTTACGCTAAACAAGGCGTTTAAAGAAGTTAAATCCAAAATTATTGCTTTTACTATTTGTTAAACTTTAAAGCACTACTAGCTGCGTTAACTAAACGGCAATAATTTTTGTGGTGTTATTGAATGGACAACAGTCAGCTGTTCAGTTAAAGCACGTCGTCTTTTGGCAAAACTCATATAATTATTCGACAACAATATATGTACACACATATGGATTGTTACATATAATTATAAATAACAACATTTATATTATTTAAACATTAATTTAACTTTCATTTCTCAAGATTAAATTAATTCATGAAAATATGTTCGTGTTCAATCATAAATTCATTTGTTTTTTCTCTATTCCTCTTTGTGCTTTTCGTTTATTTTAATAGTGTTAGAAAGTGATATAAAATTTTAACAAAGGCCTTAACACGATGTTTACGAATCAAATAAGCGTTAATTCAAACAGCAATTATTGGAGACAAAATTGATTTTTATTTAAGCGTTAAAAGTTAGTGAATTTCACTACTAAATGCCGACGAATTGCGTTGCGGCACTTATTCCATTCTGCTGGCGTACTCCTACAGTCCTCAAATTATGCTTTGGTGCAGCCAAACAGAGACAACAATTGCGATTCCCGATTGCAACTTGTTTATGGTCCTTGGAGCCGGATTTGGTGGCGGTGTCAGCGATGCCGGCGACCACTGTGAAGAATTTGGTGCCACAATCTCAATCGCCTACAAACTACAGATGGGCTCGTGTCGACATTTTCCAGCACGACACGACACGAACACGAATCCCGGATGTCCAACACGTACGAAACGCGTACGCCCAAAATTTTCAAAACACGAACACAACCCAGCACGCACGAACTCAAATCCAAAAACAAAAAAACAAAATTTTTTATATTCAAAGACATATTTTTCTTCCATTTTAACGTTTCATGTTCTATTTGTATTTTTATTTACATATTTTTGTTGAGAAACAGTAACTTATCAAGATTTTCGCTCAATAAACTTGTGCGGCAAGCTTCTGCATTCATAAATATTTTAATCTGAAAATCGTTTCGTGTTTTTTCGTGTCAAGCAAGGTAGATTGAACAGGTACCACTACAAGAACAGCTGTTTTAGTAAATTTGAGAATGTGTGCGTCACACAGACAATTGGTTTTGACACATGTCTGGGATTTTTCTATCAACAACGGGAATGTGTTAGTAAATTTGAGAGTGCTTATGAATGTGTGCGACTCACAGATAGTGGATTTGACATATTTCTGGGGTATTGCTACCAACAAAATACATGTGTTTTTTGGTGTTGTATTTGTTTTAGTTATGGTGGTACCTGTAATGAATATGCCTTGGTGTCAAGTCTACTCAATACTACACGACACGCGCCCATCTCTACTACAAACAACAGCCTTCAAGACGCCCAGTCTCACATCTACAACATCAGCGTTTATGAAAACTATAATCTGAGCCAAAGATACCTGCAGCAGCGATGCCAGATAATGAAGATTTTTTAGTCAAAATACGATTTGAAGATTTTTTTTTTCAAAATGAAGATTTTTTGCGAGTTATACACTAAGGTTCAAAATTTAGATTAAAAATTCAAATATTTTCCAAATTTAGAAAACGTTAGTGCGAAAGACTTATGGCACACAATCGCAAAATTACTAGAGCAGATTGTGAGCTAGTGTTTGAAAAGCTGTAAAATCTGCATTAAATTTAATATGTCTCCTTAATTCATCTGCAAACGTTGAACGGATATATTCAAAAGTAAATTTAAATAAAACGAAATACAGAAAGCAATTAGAGAACGCCTCATTGGAGGGTATTTTATATACTCAAGATTAACAAATGCAATCCCAATAAGTCAATTAAATAAAAAATGCTCATTCTTATGCACAAAAATATGAGTAATGGGGTATTTATTATAAAGTTGATTCAATCTGAATATATTATTGTTTTTTTTTTTCAATCATAAAAATTTTCCAAATATTTTGTTGTTTTAAAACTTTAAAGTTTTGATATTGAAATGTATGGCAAATTTTTATGATTTTACAAAATAAACAATAAAACATTCAGTTGAATCGGCTCATAGTTTTATAAAATGCTGTAGAAAGAAGTCAAAAATTTTATACTTTTGATACTAGAAATTTTTTTAAACAGCTAATGTTCTTTATATCGTTTCTACCCTTTAGCTGCTGTTAAAAATTTTTAACGTCCTAAAATTTACAGATAAATTATATTTAAACCATTTTTTAACGTTACACTCAATACATTTTTATACGAATTCAATATATTTTTCAGAACTCATACTTTATTTTGAATTCAATACAATTTAGATGTATAACCTTCGATGTATTTTAACATAAACTCCATAGATTTTCATTAAATATTTTCAATTATATAAAAAAATATCGATAACTATCAATACATTTTTTTGGAAAAAACCATGATTGATCGAAGAAACGTTTTGCAATATGTTACTAATTAGCAAAGTTCACAAAACTTATATATTAAAAAGTACAAACCTACGCTGATTTTTAGAGTATGTCGTTAATGCAATTTTAATAATTAAACTGTGTAATAAAGCGTATTAAAAAAGCGTAACGCTCAATACACAAGACTGCGGAGTGTAACAATTTAAAAAAAGCTATAATTTCTAATATTTTTCAAAAATTTCATGTGTAAAATAAAAGAAGCAAATGCAAACATTCTAAGA
The DNA here is from genome assembly GCA_956483635.1 of Panzeria rudis. Classification (NCBI taxonomy): domain Eukaryota; kingdom Metazoa; phylum Arthropoda; class Insecta; order Diptera; family Tachinidae; genus Panzeria; species Panzeria rudis. The sequence continues at coordinate 182,954,719 of OY101448.1, forward strand.
TCGTTATAAATGTATTCCCGTTTTTTAAAAATTCATAGTTTCTTAATGTGGAAAATCAACAGCACGCATTACGGACACGCCATTTTGCATGAAAAGGGAAAAACAGTATTTTTGTTCTTCGTTTTTAACACATAATAGACAGTCTTAAGCAGAGCATACACTACTCCAGTATACTAGCACAAACTAGTGATGTTGAATCGTGCTCGAAACACATATGTGGCATACAAACATACTGGTTCATTTCATTTCTTTAAAAATTCTGTACAGATGAGTTGTTGAACATAGTGCGCACCGCATCTATTATTGATATTGTTTTGAAAATATAAATTAAGAAAAATGCGTGTTTTTTTTTATTAAAAAATCATTAAAAATGACTTGTTTTATTTCAGAAAGACTATAATATATACTTTGTTCTTTTTTTTAATTTATGATTAATTTATTCAAGTAAATGTATTTAGCCCGATGTTTACTCTTTGACAACTTTTCTCGACTGAGCTAAATTCGTCATACACAATACCACAAACTGGTACGTACCATCAGCAAAATATCAAACTCTGTTTGACATCGCTACAGCAAAGCATACAATCACACCAAATGCCCATACGCGAGCAAAACCACTGGTGCCAACACTTGATTGCGCGTGCATACTGGTGTAGTGTATGGGCCCTTTACTCAAGAAAAATTATGTACATTTATTTACAATCAATTAAATCATGCTAAAGTAATTTTCCTTTAAAATTTACTCAATTATTTTATGAATTATTTAACTATACTTTCAACGGACAGCAAAAAAAAAGCATTTGAAATGAGAATGTGCCATATACAAAATCTGGGCCTAAATTCTCCAAATAATTATTGTGTCATTTATTTCTAGTAATACTGTCCGAAACACATAGTTTGCTTTCGTCTTTTGCTAAACACCCACATAAAATAGTATACTTTTAGGCATAAATAGTAACTCGCTTCTCTTCACTCACACTTAAAAAATATAAAACAAATAAAAAAAATAAAAGACGTTATTTTTAGTTTTAATATTAACCTGAATTTTATTTGAAGTTGCATACAAAATTACAAATACATAGATATATTTTTTTTAATTTTTATGTTTATTTATAGCGAAATTTTTTAAAGCATAGTAAAATGAAATGAAGAAAAAACTTAAGAAAAATAGAAATTATGACGAAAATTTCACAACAGGGTACACGATAGGTGCTCGCAAAATTAGTTCCAAAAACTTTTACACAAAAAAGCCAAATCAATTTAAGGTGCAGGCAAAATCATTGTCTGCGATGAATTAATTTAACCAATGACTACTGGACCATGGGGACCAACTAAAAGTGGAGCAGGCAAAAGTCTGGGACCAGCTACAATAACGGGACCAAGTGGTACTGGTAGACCCAATGGCACAAGGCTAGGATTGGGGTTTGGGCTGGCAACAGGAGCTGGATTGGGAGCAGCGAAGGCCAAACCCAAGAATAAAGCCAAGACAACAACGATCTGAAATGAAATTGATTAAATTTGAATGTTTCTTGTATTAAAATTAGTTTGAATGCAAAAACTTACGTATTTGAACATTTTGAAAATTAAAGTTTGTTTGATTGTTTGCTGTTAACACTCAAAGGTTTGAGAACTGTTTGATGTCTGTTGTGAATTATGGCACAGTTTATATACATAAAAGTGAGGCTAAAACTTAGAATTAATTATCTAGTTATTTCTTATCGTTGCACTTTAGTTTTACAGTTGCATCAGCCAATTTAAATTGATTTAGCTGACACGGCTCCAGCTTTTCACTATTATCTATATATTATTCTATGATTTACATCACAAATGTATGTATGTACAGAAACACACATTTACTTTTAGACCATAAGTTGTCTGTAAAATTGTTAATGTTTGTGACAATAGTTTGTTGTTGATGCTGTCTTTGCTCTTCAACCTCAAACTTGAAAAAATAGTTTATTTACGAGCTGCTGGTTATCATTAACTAACACTTCCAATGGTAACAGCAAAGCACTCTCTTTCCTGCATTTTCTTTGCCACACTTTTGTCATAATTATTTCCAGTTTGTGTGTGTGTCGTAATGTTGCTTCTCTGCTATAGCCAGTTTACCTTCCGCTTCACTTCTCCTTTACACTAGTATCAAGTCAAACCATTTATTAAAATGCTGATCTAATTTTTTTTCTATTACATATTTAATTCATATCACCTATTGTTGTATTTTTTAAGTTTTGTTTGTTGTAATAAATTTCAATTTGTTGTAATATATTTTATTACCATATGAGTTATAGCAACTTTTCTTAGTATTACAGTTCGTATTGGTTAAGTTAACACTATGTTCTTAGTATTATACGTGGAGAATAAACAATAGCTTTGGTATGGTCACGACAACTATATTATATTGTCAGCAATGATACATAGTTGCAGTAAAAAGATTAGACTTACTATGTTATATTCTACAATAACTTTTTAGTATGTTTACTACACTGAAAACAGCTTTCGTACACTCAAAAAAAAATATTGGTACATCTAACCAACTTCATAGGCTAGAATTGCGCCAACCCATAAAATACAGCAAAACTCAACCAATAAAATTGTAGTTTAGTTGATAGTGTGTAAAATTACTAACCGAAATGTCGCAGGTTCGATGCCTGCTACGGCTTAAGCATTAAGTGGGTTGTTAAATTTTTTTGTAATTTTTTGTTCTTAGGTTCTCATAATTTTACTCATTTACTCATATTTATAAACCGGACGCCTTTACCACCTCAGCTAAGTCATCTTGTTAAATAACGATAGCACAAAGTAACCATAGACATGAGATGACTTACAACTTTAAAAAGTTAAGTTAACCAATCAAAATTGTTATTTCATAAAAATTGCAACAACAATTTACATTAACAGTAGGTTAACTATTTAAATGGGTTAGACTTACCTACCATTTTATTTTGAGTGTAATTACATTTTTTGTAGAATATACGAAGCTTTCGTACATATTAGGAAAAAATGGATGCATTTTTTTTAATTTACGAAAGTAAACATTTTTCCTTGTTAAAAAATATATTTAAAATAAAAAATAAATTAAAATTTTTTTTTATATATTGACATATTTTTCACCTGTAAGTAAAAAAAATAAATTTTTAGCTTTTATGAAATAAGCAGAAGATTTTTGTACTTTTATTTTTCAATTATTTTCATACATTTCGTATATATTACGAACGAGTTTCGTGGTGCGAAATTACGAAGTATTTCGTATAATGTACGATCGTTTTCGTGCATATGATGCATGGATCTTTTTTCGGTGGGTGTGTGTGTGCCTCCGTAGACATGCAACATATACACACTGCAAATAATCCATGCAACATTTTAGGAAAAAAACTTTCGTAGTTACTTTTTTCGTATTATATACGAAACTTTCGTATATTCCACGAAAAAAGTTGTAGTCTAGAATTTTATTATTTTACGAAATTAACGAAAGCCATTCGTATTTACTTTTTTCGTAGGATGTACGAAACTTTCGTACATATTACGAATTAGGTTGAGTCCAGAATTTTATTATTTGACGAAAGTAACGAAAACTTTTCGTACTTATTTTTTTTGTTGTAAAATATACGAAACTTTCGAACATATTACGGAATAAATTTTACACCAGAATTTTATAGTTTGACGAAAGTAACGAAAATATTTACGTTTTCGTAAAATATACTAAAATTTCGTACATATTACGAAATCAATTATAGACCATATAAGTTGTTCTTAAAATTATTGAATCATATAAAATTGGGCGCTAAGTGACCCGTCCGTATACATATAAGTTGTAGACAGCGTTACCGTTGAAATTTTTCAAAAAGGGGCACGAAAAGGGGATTTTGATAATAAAAGGGGAACAAAAATGGGATTTCTGAGAAAAGAAGGGGCAACTTTAATAACAAGAAAAATTTTAAAAAATTGTTTAATTTTTTTGTAAAACACAAAAAATATTTAGTAATATTCTCTAAATATTACCTTAAACTTTGAAAGTATTTCGTAAAATGTAAAGATTTTTTTCTCTTTTCTACGTAACTCTTTCGTATTACATAAAAAATTATTTCTTAAAACTCAAAACATAATTAGTAAAATACACACAAAAATTTCGTTCGTTTCGTACATTTTACGAAAAAATTTCGTGGTGCGAAATTACAAAATATTTCGTAAAATATACGAACGATTTCGTTCATATGTTGCATGGTTTTTTTCAGTGCACGTAAACGCTCGTACAAACTACGAAATATTTCGTAGTTCCGTAACACGAAATTCTTTCGTAAAATATAAAAAATGTACGAAAATAATTTATAAATAAAAGTAAAAAAAAGTTTGGCTAAACCTGGGCACGAACTCTCAATATACATATTTCAAAGCAAGTACTCTACCCACCGAGTCACTTTTTTATTTATTTTATAAAAACTAAAAATAGCTTTTAGCCGACTTAAAAAAAAGGAGAAAGGTTATCAAGTCATCATGTATTTCCTTTATATACATTTTTTTTTAAGGATGTTCCCTCAAAACTCTGCCATTTATAAACCGATTTCGGATTTTGTTTTAATTTAAAAGGATGTACTTCCAAATTGGAAGTAAATACACAAACGATTCCTATGAAACTGTGCACACATATTAAGCTTTGAATACTGCATCATGATTAAAAAAGTGGGCAGTGCCACGCCCATGCTAAGTAAATATTCTTTTTCAACAACATCTACTAAACCGATTCTTATGAAACTTTGCATACACATTTAGCTACTGTTACAATACAACATTATGGCTAGGAAAGTGGACAGTGCCACGCCCATGAAATGTAAATATTTATTTAAACTACTTCTACTTAACCAATTCTTATGAAACTTTGCACACAATTAGTTCTCGTGAAAGTACAGCATTATGATAAAAATCATAGGCAGTGCTACGCTTATTTTGTAGTCGGTTTTTTTTGCAAGAATTATAATTTATTTCTTTATTTCAGATATATTTTTTAAGTATGAGAAATGGTTACGAAAGGTTTTCGTTACTTTCGTAAATTCAAAAAAAATATTGCCAAAACTTTTTTTCGAAATATTTACGAAAGTTTCGTATATTCTACAATAAATGTAACTACGAAAGTTTATTTATTTTCAGTGTAATGATTCCGTCTGGACAAACAGCAATCCATTTGTTAATGCCGACTTGTCAGATATTCGGATTCAAGTTCCCGCGCTTGATAGTAGATACTAGACAGTGAGTGAAATTTGTTTCTCGAGTAATGCTAAGACGGGCATTCGCATAGAAGGTGGAAAACTGTCTCTTCCGTACCTTGTTTTCGGTAGCTACGGCAGAACGCACTGCAGGAAAAACGTAGCCTTTTAGAATGCCTGCCGATCGAATAGTATTCTGTATGTAACAAATATTTTTGATTTGAATGTGTGTAGGTCTAGTACAGATCAATGTGATTTGAGAATTGCGACTTCCATAGACCAGTAATACTTTTCTGTTTGCTAAAAAATTTTTGTCGGGCTTACAATTCCCTATATTGTTATCTTTTTGACATAGCATTTACTTCTTTTTTTAAGAAATCTCCTTTACCCCTCACCAATACGTCACGTTTAATGATTTCTTAATTGATGTTTGATCTTCAAGTTTATTTTAATTACATTAATTTATTTTCTTTTTAAAGTGTATTGGGTGGATTTGTTTATTATTTTTATAATTTATTGACAATCATTGTCCATTGACAGCAACCGACTGGGCCGTTGGTGGTTCTGTAATTGTCAAACAAACCAGTTTCTTACGTTTAAAGGTGCGGCCCAGAACGTTGGTCAAGTTGATTTTTTTTAATTATTACAGCTTTTTTTCATTATTTGTCTAATTAAAAAAGGATATTTTACAAATTAAGTTTAATTTATATATTGTACATATAGGATTGTTAATATTTATTAGTGAAGTATTTGAAAAATATTTATTTAATAGATGCACTTAGGGGATTCCCAAAGGTGTACTAACTTTTGTAGTGTTTGTATTCTGAAGAGAAGCATAAGTATGAAAATAAGGCAAAGTTCATATAAAAACATTTCGGCTGTTAGCGCAACGTCAACACAACCATCGTTATTTTTGATGTTGACGCGACATACATGTGATGACTAAGTGTCATAATATGAAGACGAGATGTCTGCTCATGAACGCTTTTCTGTAGGCTTGTATATTTTACTGCTAATTTTTTCATAGTGATAGTGACGAATGTATATCAATGCGATGACATTTTTTCAACTTTTTGAAAATTCATTGAGAAGGAAAAACATAAATAAAACAATAAAATTTGATTTCAAATACAAATTGTAAATAATAATTTATTTTGCTCTTTTATACATATTTTGTCTGGTAATAATATACAACTCATTTCAAATTTGATGTCAGTTTTCGCTTTAATTCGCTTTACTGATGCTATTTTTCGTAACATTGATGTAACAATTCTAATGACAAGACGCCATCTATCGGAAGATAAATTCAACTGAAGTAAATAATTAATAAATTTAGAGTTAAAATTTATTACACACATACTAAACTAAAAATTTGGGGCTTAACATTTTGTTTGCCGCTAACAGAGTAGCGTGTTAACTTCTAGTACAACATGCATATAGAAGCTCAACTGTTGATTATAATACTACATATTATATATATATATATATATATATATATATATATATATATATATATATATATATATATATATATATATATATATATATATATATATATATATATATATATATATATATATATATATATATATATATATATATATATATATATATATATATATATATATATATATATATATATATATATATATATATATATATATATATATATATATATATATATATATATATATATATATATATATATATATATATATATATATATATATATATATATATATATATATATATTAATGCGATTATTTCGTTTAACAAATTTAAGATCTTGTGAAAATAACAACAGAAAAAAGTGTTGGTTTTTTATCATTTTTAATTCTTAACACCAATAAATTAAAATTTTCGCATAAAAAATCTTCAAGAAACTTTGATTCGATGTTAACGACGTTAATGATCATTAAAATATTAAATAGGTTCCAGTTCGTCTAATACATATCTTTTGAATTTACATATTTCTGCTTCAAAAACTTTATAAATTATTTAACACCGATAGAAATTTAATCAGCGTTGACAACCACAATAAGTTTAAATAAAATTTTAATTAAGTGTTGATACAATCTGATTGATGCCGAGTCAAATCAACTGGACAGTTTTAAATGCCTCTGATTTTGCATGAAATCCAAATGCTTACTGCAAGAAAAAAATTTTCAAAACTTGTGGTAGGTGATATTTGAGAAAAATTTTTGATATTGAATGCTAGGGGAAATGTGTTTAAACTGAAATATTTCGAAGCATTTTAAGAAAATGACACTTTACACATGCATTGCAACAGTAACGTATTTGCTTCGAAATACGCTTTTACAAATTTAATTTATTTTTATTCCTGGATTATGGACTCAAAATTATTTTAATAGATTAAAAAATGCTGGGGGACTTACGAAGAGGGCCTTTACTTATTAAAAATGCTACATACTAGGAGCGCCACGTCCTCTGAATCTATCACGATAACTTTTAGCTCTAACAAAGATTTGGTTTTCCATGGTAGTTTTATTAATTAGAGGAAATAATCTGTATAATTAGTAGGCGAGACCATTTATTAAGCTGCAGTTTACGATGACTATACAGCCGATTTTGACAAAACTTATACCATTTTAGAGATATTTATTGACCAAAGTTACTTAATTAGTTTGGCTTAAGTTCGTTTTTAATGTAATCTTTTGATTAAATTGTTTTTATTTTAGAAAGAAATTCTAAAGCATTTAAATATTGAACATTCAAATAAAAATTTGGCTGTATGAAGGACGAACTGACATCAGATGTTTCCAGACCACCACAGTCTTCTCATCAGAGCTCTTTTCCACCTAGATCACACTGCCAGCGATGGCAGCAACAACCAATGGGCGAAAATCCTATTTATTTTATGAAACCAATAAACAGATGAGTCTCGTGACAAATCACAACTATTATTGGTTTTTGTAAAGGTTCGGAACTTCACTAAGTGTTTTCCTCTCATGTTCAACTATTTTAAGCTTTTGATTTTTGTCTTACCAATGCGAAATATCATCGATATTTTAATGGTCTAGGAGGAAAAGAGCTCTGATGAGAAGACTGTGGCGGTCTCGAAACATCTTATGTTAGTTTAACCTTCCGTACAGCCAAATTTTTCTTTGAATGTTCAATGTTTACATGCTTTAGAATTTCTTTCTAAAATAAAAATAATTTGATTATTTGGAACGTATTTGCTTTGCGAATCCAAATTGATTATTAGGCTAATGTTCGTAACGTTATATTCAGAAAGAATTGGGCATGATTAATATTCCAAGGAACAAGGGAAAAATTAACATCAACTTAATTTTTCAACGTACACAGCAAGAAAGTGGCGCTACTCTGTTCTGCTGTGTACGTTGAAAAATTAAGTTGATGTTTATTTTTCCCTTGTTCCTTGGAATATTAATCATGCCCAATTCTTTCTGAATATAACGTTACGAACCTTAGCCTAATAATCAATTTGGATTCATAAAAATAATTTAATCGAAAGATTACATTAAAAACGAACTCAAGCCAAACTACTTAAATAACTTTAGATAAAAATCATACAGGTCGACTAAAATTCAGAACTCAATTGATATTTATTGATAGATGCGCACAATCTATATTTAGCTAAATTCGGTACAATATTTTGGATGCTGTAAGCATTTATAGTTGGTACTAATACATGAGCACATAGTACACATGCATGTTTTACCTTGAAGTTAAAAAACAAACAAAATGTGTAAATTTTTTTTGCAGATTTTGCTTTTGCAAAGATAATAACAGTACAATTTTTTGTCTTCTTTGAATTGGTGTTGCTGTAGGAAAGGCATAAAACTAAAGGGAAGAGCGTTTAATAAATTTAATTACATTAAGGTGAAGGATTTTATTTTACCGTTGTCTGTTAATTTCAGTGTCGGAAAGTTGCTATGTATCATTAATTTATCATAGTTGCATATTAATTATATTATGTGGCTGTCTGTTCAGAGATTTTTTATGACGTTCTTATAACTTTTCTATGAACTTTAATAAAATTCTTATATTATTTAATTAGCCCTATAGTTTCATACCAAATCCTTCAGCCATCTCAACGATTTTTACGTAAATGGGAGTATTTATCAACTTAAAATAAATTAATGTTTAAAGTTAATGAAGTGAAATCAAAATTGTTCTTCTTTTAATTAAAGATAATTTTAAGGCCAATTATACTAGTTCAAAAAATAGTACAAAAATAAAATCCGCCGTAACGACTGCTGTGCAAAAAAGAGATTAAAGATAAAACGAAATAAGTTTGCAATAATGTAAAACGTTTGCGTAAGATTTATATTATTTTATTATTAATGCGGGTTTGTTAAACATTGAATTAATTTGCATTATCTCATTTATTTAATTTCAATTAAAAAGCAATCTATAAAATATGTATAAAAAATTGTTTTATTGTTGTATAAAAATGGCTGTTCTGTTATAGTTAAGAGGTGATTACTATGGAGGTACTTTTTTATATATTAAAAAAAGACTATTTTCAATTGTCAATCGTAAACTTATAAAAATGCATACTTTGAATTTTATATATGTTTACAGATGGAAAAGGCTATCGTGTTTCATCATGTAGCTGGAAGTGCACAGTTCCATTTTACGCCCACTTAATTGTTTTCGCACAAAATAAAGTAACTGATTTTCTTTACTTATATTCCATTCAGCTAAATATTAATCGCCAAACAGAGACAACAAGTCTAATTAGAGATTGTATAACTATTTAAAATCGAAAAATTTAAAGAGGACAGTGCCATAATACCGGAGCTATCGCTAATTTTCTATTCTAGACTAATATTTAAATAGAACATGTTTTAGTGTCAGAAAACTTATATAACTACTTTAATTTTATTTTTTATAACCCGTTTGCATATTTATAGAAAAAATAAAAGAAAACAAGAACACAAATCAACAAAATCACTATTTTATAGCCTAATATCAATTTGTAATAAATAGTTTAATGGCTTCTAAGATTTATTAACAAAAATAATGTGTCAAACTTATAACACAGGGGTGAAACTATCAGAAGTATGTTAGTATGTATATTAATTTAAACTAGCCAAGAATATATTAAGTACTATCTAACATCTAAATATAATAACATTGTGCTACAGAAAAAAATAATTACTTCGTTCAACTGATTCTAACAAAGGACACAAAAAATCACATGTACGTATATCGTTGTGTTGAAAGCTTACATCTAAGATTAATTTTAAGGAGAGCAAAAATTTCCTCCTCCCCCTTTGCTCATAGTTATACTGACTAGTCATTGGAAATCTTTTCAATCTTACGTTTAAAGTATAAAATACTCAGAAAAACTCTCACTGAAAAATTTTCAAACAAAAGTTTGTCTAAAATAAAATTTCATTTTCAGTAATTGCTCTTTATTGAATCAGTGAATTTTTTGTTTGACTTTTAACTAGGACGCAAAAAGCAAAAACAACAACAAAAACCCATTTTCTGTGCCGTAAAAAAATAACAGCGATGATGACATACACATAAATAACAACAAGTTATTTCTAGTTTGTTTAATGAAGATTTTTGAGTGAATCAATTCGTTAATGTTGTTGCGTTCATTCTCCTTAATTTTTTTAGAGCATTTAGATAAACATTCAGAGTTGAACACATTTAACAAAGTGAAAATTTATAAATTATTAATAGATGATGATGATGTTGACTCAGACAAAAAGTTTGTTTGATATATTACACAAAATCTAGTAAATATTTTAGTTTGATTCAGTAAACTATTTTGTCTAGTATTTGTAAGTATCTTAAGCAAATTGTTGTATAAATTCAGACAAAAATATTGTTTCATATATTAGAGGAAATCTAGTAAATATTTTTGTTTGATGCAGTAAATTATTTTGTTTAGAACTAGTTAATATTTTGAGACAAATTGTTTTATAGATTTATACAATTTGTTCACTGCAAAAACAAGGATTTTTTTTCAATGAAATTCTTGAGATGTTTTTGTCTATACTATATACAAATTTGTTGTAGGTCCGTTTTTAGAAAACATATTTACTAATTCATTGAATTTCTTTACTGAAAATGAAATATAGTATTTTCTGTGTATCTGAACATTTATGTATAATATAACAAGGAGGATTTTAATCCGCTGAGTATTTTAACCCTCTAACTATTCATTGTATGGGTCTTTTTCCCTTTCGTAAAAAAGAGCAAAAAACTCCTCTTGGGCGGTGATATAACGGGCTAAGATTAAACTTGAATGACGGCAATTATTCAAAACTAAAAATGTTTAGGGGTTAATTTCGTGCTTATTTAAAGCTGGTATTCAGCATAGGAAATCTTGTATACCTTACTTTTAAGGTATTATATGTATTTAAGACTTTTATGTAAAACTTCACTAGGAACATTTATGTGGAGCATTTTAGCCCCCTATATTACCGCTGAATGGATTGTTTTGCCGCTTATTTAAGAAATGGATCAAAAGATTATTACAACGAAGAGGTAAAGGGTTAAAAGGTATCAAAAAATTATTCCTCGTGGATTTTTTTAACTGAAGACATCTTATGCCGTAAACGTAAGACTTATACGATTTTCTATGCCGAGTCACTAAAGCTGAACAAAGGCAGGAGGGGAATTTTAGCTCCCTCTAATGTTCCAGATCTAAACTTTCAAAATGCCGATACGCGTATTTATTTTTTGGTGCCCTCTGACAGAATCAGTCGTTAGAACAATGTTAGTTTCTTGTTGTTGTGCAGTGTAATTAATTATATGTCGATCAATGTATGTGATCTTAGGAAAACCTTTCACTTTTATTTATTGTTGTCTTGTTTAATTTTTGCATGCCACTGTTGGTTTTTGTTGGCATGACGCCAAAACTACAAACTTGCTAATAGTTAAACGTTTTTCAATGTTTATTTTTCTTATGCATATGGAAATTATAACTAGATATATAGAGATTGTTTAAGGAAATTAGTTAAATAGTTTTTATATTAAATTTGTTACAAACCATAATTATAGTTCTAAGTGCAGATAACGTAATTGCTTATTAAATTAAAATTTCATATGAGCACATTTATTGTTATATGGGTGATTCTAATTCCGAACGCACATATTGTGTTTTTATTGTTTTCTGTTTTTATTTATTTTTTCTTTTTAACAAATACAACCCACGAAGCGATTAGCTTGTCTGCGGAAAACAACCAGGGTCTACGGCGGGTATCGAACCACGACCTCTATAGTTTTGCCTCATTCAATAGATCCTGAAATAAAATTTTATTTTTGGATTCTTTCATATTTTTGTGTATTGAGCGTTACATTTGCTTTCACTGTTGTTCTGGGAATGCTTTTTGCGAAACAAAACAAAAAATTGGTAAAGGGTTTGAAAGAAGTATACATCTATTTTCTAAAAACGAAATATTATAATAGTCGCAGGAAAAGTTATGATCACTTTTTTTATTCGACTTGGGTGCACAAGAAAAAAAAAAGTTTTATCTGTTAAAATAATTCGAAAAGTAGGTTAACTCTTTAATACATTCTTCGAAAATATAACAACCCCACAGTGTGGTAGAATGAAAACTGTTTTAAAGCAAATGAGAAATTTCTAAACGGATAATATTATCTATATCTGTATCTCTAAAGGTGTTGAACGTAACGTTCAATACATTTTTATACGAATTCAATATTTTTTCAGAACACACACTATATTTTGAATTTATAACAATGCAGATGTATAATCTTCGATGTATTTTAACATAAACTCCTTAGTTATTCACTAAAAAATTTCAATAAAATTTTTAAAAAAGTGTACAAAACTTTTGCTGTACTTTTAGTGTATGTTGTTAAAGCTATCTTAATAATTCAACTGAGTAATGAAGCGTACTAAAAACTCGCAACCCTCAATACACAAGAATGCGGACAACAACAATTTAAAAAAACGATTATAATTTCTAATATTTTCAAAAAATTTGATGTGTAAAATAAAAGAAGCAAATGCAAATATTCTAAAACCGTTATAAATTTAATCTCTTTTTTTTGGAAAAATTCATAATTTCTTAATTTGTCAAACCTTAATGTGTCGGGTGCCCCTGTGGCTGAGTGGTAGCGATGCTAGCCTGTCAGTCTAGAGGTCGTGGGTTCGATTCGCGCCATATATCCTGGGTGTTTTCCGCAGACAAGCTAATCGCTTTGCGGGTTGTGTTTGTTTATAAAAAAAATAGCAAACATTACGGGCACGCATTTTTGTATGAAGAGAGTATAAACAGTATTTTCTTTCTTGAACAGTGTTACAAAAAAAAGCGTATGTACATTTATTTATAATGTATTAAATCATGCTATAGCAGTTTTCATTTTAAAAGCTATGCGATTATTTTATGAAATATTTTACTATACTTTCAACGCACACGAAAAAAGCATTTGAAATGAGAATCAGCCATATATCTTTCTCCTCTTATTACACAGTGTAACACTGATGTTCTTGCTCAAGATTTGTTATTAATGAAGTTTAAATTGGCTCCGTCTCTCTAGAAAGCCCAATTTATTAAAAATTTAAAAGGTAGGACAGTTTATTTAGACCGATCTCGAGAACGCATACGTCTGCTTTGGGTAAATAAAGCGTTGCCTTTTTTTTAAAGAAAGGGACAAAACGAAGAGCTAGAGGGTTAAAATATTCTACAAAAATTTTTTTCGTGGTAGATTTTCGATGCCTCGATTCAATATAACTACAAAATTATGTGCAAAACGGGAGAAATTCAAGCCCACCTTAAATGAAGCCCAGATGTAAACTTTCAAAACTCCGATACACGTTATATTTTCAGAAGCCTTCTGCCAGAATGAATCTTTAGAGCCTTGCTATTTTGCAAAAAAAAAAAACAATATGATTTTGTTGCACGATGTAATAGAAGAAAATTAAAGAATAAATAGTAAAATTAAAAAAAGTAAAAGAAAGAAAATTTAAGCTTAATATTTTCAATAATTTCATTGATTATATAATTGTCATCATGACAAGCGTCAAGCGGTGAAAAACAAGCACACTTGTCTTAGTATTGATGTCAAATTATACCAGCGTTATGACGGGGTTTCTATCAGTGATGGAAACAAAAAAAGTAAAAATTTAAATAGAATTTTTTAATTATTCTGTTGATGACAAAAATGTCATCATTGTCACTGATGGCAAGATGACCAACTTATATAAAGCTTCTCATCGCAATTCTGACAAGGGTCATGGGATTAAAAACGAAGACATTTATCACAGTATTGATATCAAATCATATCAGCTCTATGACGGGTCTTCTATCAGTGTAGGAATAACTTGAATTTTGTTTTGAGTGGAATAAGATATTTGTTTAACTTTCATTAGGCGAGAGTCCCCTAGGTCAGTTCAAAAATTCTAATACAATGTATCAGCTTCTTATGTCAAATTCAGAATTTTACGAGTAAAATAAGTCTTAACGTTTGTTGGCGGCGACTTTTATTACGTTCACCAATTCTGCAACGAATTAAATTCTTAATAAATTCTTTTTCTTCTACTGCTGGCATGTTTTTCAATAACTTTGTTCCAGATTTTTTCTGGTTTTTATTATATTATCATTTAGAATAACAAAACATTAATTTATAAAATAAAACAGAAACAAAATAAGCACTTTACATATGTAATTACTCCTACTTTACAAAACATATTACACTGTTCCTGACTCACGATATTATGAACGACTTAAGTATTTAAGGCAATTTATACTTTGTTGTATGCAGAACCATTTTGATGATTAGATTTCTTGTTAATAAAAAAATTTCAACAGTTTTTTTTTATTTAATGATAATGATGCAAATCGTGATGATCAAAATGATGATGATAGAAGGGATCATAGTGCAAAGGAGCCGGATGTATTGTGTTTATAATGGGGGCTGGATGATAAGTTTTCACTATGGGCACAACATGTTTGACTACGGGCACAATAACAGGAGCACTGTGTATAATCGTAGAACTTTGGTGGGATATTGCAGCGGGAACATGCACATATTTCGCCACATGTAAAGGCTCATGATGCAGCAAAGGATAATCCAAATGAGCGTGATGATGACCATGCAAATAGCCAGGACGGGCTGCTGCCAGTGACACAAAGGCTAAACACAGGATGACACTCTAAACGAAAAAAGAATTGTTCTTTTCTAGATAACTACATATTTTTGTTAACTTGAAATTCTTACCACTTTTGTTGACATGGCTTTGAATTTTATGTTTCTTATTCTTTGTTTTGATAGCTTAAGTCTGTTTTAATCCTTTTGTTTCGTTATGTTGAGCTGGAAAACTTCAACTAATGATTGCTATTTACAATGCCACGACTTTTATATATTCTTAGATTTTAGATTTTTATGCAAAACTGTAGAAAAAATTAAGTTCATTCAAACAATGCAAGCACTATGACATCAAAATAATGTAAAAAGAATAGCAGCAACTAACAAAAACAATGACTAAATTACATTGGAAAAACGACATAAAAGACTTTATCTGCATATTGCCCTGGCTTTTGTATTGAAATCGTTAGTAGCAGCACCAGCAGCATTAAGTGTCAGATTCTATGTTTGAAATTTTTTTTAGCCATTCATTCTATGCTGCAACTTGTTGTCTCTTTAAAAACTTAATAAGAATCTTCTTACAGCAACAGTTTGAGTTTCTGCTGCTATTGCTTTTGGCTGTTCAGTTGTCGCCGATACCAATTGTTGCTGTAATCTTACAAACAATTTATTTTTGCCTCCGTTTCAGTTTATGTACGGAAAAGATGCTTTAATTTGCCTAAAAACAAACTTACAATATTCGTATTATCAAACGTTTGTATTGCAGTGCAATAAAGCAGAGGTTGAAAGGAACTAAATCATAAATATTTTTACTCTGTTTTTTTATTCTCTTTAAGTTCTTTTGAATTGCTCAAAAATTAAAATAAATTACAAACACCAAATTTTATTTTCTCACCACTGTTTTTATAATTGATCAACAAAATACCAATGGGAATAAACAACACTTTATTTAACTGCCTTCACTACAGATCAGCAAGATGTTACCAATATAATTTGAAATTGCTTCAGCTCTTTTAACGCGACTATGTGGACATGACTACGTTGTCACGACTACATTAACACGATTACGCTGACACGACTACGTTTAACACGACTATGTTTAACACGACTACGTTGACACTTCTACATTTAAATTAAATCTCGTTCTTGCTAATGTATCGGCAGCGCTATTTAAATGTGTCACTAAGTGTCCTTGAGACAAATTTAAGGTCCAATCATTGTTTGTGGAAGATTCCCGAAAATCTCGGATCCGTTACTTTGAATTTTAGCAGCTGTTGTTTGGATAAGTTGGATGCTGGCAATTCCTTGATTTTGATATAGCTAAACACAACATATCTGACTTGGCATAATCAGTGTTGTCAATTTGTATTATTCAAACCTTCATTTACATTTTCTAATTTGATTACAGCATTTTTAATTTGTCAACATAATAATTAGTGCACCTGAAAATGTTGCTTTCGAAAAATGTATATTTCAAGCATGGAAAACGAAAAAAGGGGTTCCGTGAAAAGTGGCCCGGAGCCAAAAAAGAATAATAAACCCTAAATTTTCTAAATTTTTTTTTGCTCTATTAATTTTTTTTATTTTTCTCTTTATCAATTAAAAATTCTTCTTATTGTGGTTGGGGTTTTTCGACTTTTGTTCTAGATTGAGTTTTTTCTTTAATCTATTACAAAATGTCGAAGTTGAGGTCGAAAAACGCCAAACATAATAAGCCAAATTATGTCTGGTTGAATATAAATATTTTAGCCTATCAATTTGTGGCTGGCTGGCTCGATTCCCACCGAATGGACTCTAGTCCGCTTCACAACAAACAACTTTTACCTTTCATCTAGCTCCAAATGAACAAATTCCTTTAATGACACTGCTTTTCGTATTCGTTTAATATCAACAGCCACTGTTTAATAATTTTGATTACTGCCTTTAAACCTCTCCACTACACTTGGCCACTAGCTCAGCAATGTGCTGAATAGTAAAATCTTAATATTTACAAGATTTACATGTTGAGAAGTGTTTTACTTTGGATTTTTGTTACTTCAATTTACAACTTTTTTATTAAATTTTTCAACATCCATGTAAAACATTAATTATAGTGTATAGTTTTACGTTAAACTTTTTGATTGTTTTATATTTTTTACATGTGTGAATATTCGGGCTTTTCTGATTTGTTATTATTCTTCGGTTGCAAATTTTAATGGGTATATTGTCTAGTTTTATTCAGAATTTCCACAATGCAATTTTGTTGCTTTTTTAGAGTCTAATTATACGTAAAGTTTGTTTTTGCTTTCAAGTTGCAGACACAACGATTTGTTTGCTTTATACGTTAGAAGCATTTGACATGTGTTCCGGTTGAATCTTAACAGACAGTGGGCTAGTTTCAGAAGAAATAATGTTTTTATACTCCATGAGAAGTTTTTATACTCCATATTAATAATAATAATTCTACAAAATTTCTTGGAATATTATGAAAAACTGGACTCAGTGCATCTTTCCAAGTTAAAAATAGTGACCTTATTATTTTTGGACCAATTAAAAACATACTCTTTTCGATATTTTTCCATTTTTATGAATTTTGTTGATATAGACGCTTTTTGAGGTTAAGAGCTGATTAAATTTTAAATTACATCGATATCGGTAGTTTAATTAAAATTATCTCGCAAATTCTCTCGCAAATTCTCGAAATATTCTCCGTCGATTATGCTCCGATGAGTACAGGCGGCTACAGACACACACACACACACACACACACACACACACACACACACACACACACACACACACACACACACACACACACACACACACACACACACACACACGCACATACACACTTACAGCCATACGGACTTTTTCGCAAAAATACTTTAAATTTATTTCTAGGATATCAAAACGTCGAGATCTGATGAAACATCGATTTTCAAATATCGGGGTGAAGTCTGCAACTTTCCATTTTCTGATAGCTGGGAGTTACAAATTAAACACTGAAACATAAGGTCTTAAAAAACAATGAACTTTTTTTGGTGGCCCTTCGAAATATAAATTTTGTTTATGGTCCTACGAACCATAAACTATAGTCCTTCAAGCCATAAGCTGCTTTATGATCTTTCGAACCACAAACTTCTTCATGGCTTTTTGCAATTTGTCTGTGGTCCTACTTGACATAAATTTTTTATGGTCTTTGGGACTATAATGTTATTTATTGTCCTTCGAACCACATACTTCTCTCTGGTTTTTCGAAGCTTAAGTGTTTATAGTCCTTCAAACCATAAACTTCTTTATGGCCCTTCGAACCATTATATGCTTCATGGTTCTCCGCAATTGTTTATAGTCCTATGAACCATAAACTTTTTTACAGCCTTCGAACTATTATCTTATTTACGGTCCCTCGCACAATAATACGGTTCTTGGAAGCATAAACTTTGTTATGGTCGTTGGAACCATAGATTGCCCACATAACCACACGGACATCATCAAAAAAAAAAAGTTGCAATATATATCTAGGATGTAAATACGTTAAGATATTATGTGAATTAATTTAGAAAGTGGAATTTAAATCTGTTACTTCCATTTTTTATAGTGGGAAGTTGAAAACCAAAAGCTTGTTCTTTTTAACCACACACTTTGTATAGCCCTCGGATCACAAATTTTTGATAGTCCATCGAACCATAAACTTTTTAGGGTCTATCGAGCAGTAAACCTCGTCATGGTCGTCTTCTTTTCAAGCTATTTATGTTTAGCAAACAAATAAAAAAATGCTAGTATTCGATACCACTGTTTGTTACCATAGAACGTCTACAATTGTTTTTTGTTTAGTTAATTACTTGCAGTAGTTTCATTTAAATTCTTTTGTTAGCTTTTATGTTATTTTACTATCGGCAACCTATAACTTTAAGCAATTTGAAACTCTTTATAGCAGGTGAATTCATTGATTGTTTTTTTTTTATAAACTATTAATCTGACATACAATGTGAACTTAAATGCAATAAACTTGATATTAAGAATCTTCTTCTCTTCAGTTTTTTTTTATAAAAATAACAAGACAGGTGCACACTTGTTGCACAGTTGCGAGCATTAAATAAATAAATAACATATTGTCTGTAACAGTGCAAATGAATGATTCAAAGATTATTTCAGTTTCAAATTTGATCGCGAGTTAGAATATTTTGGCATGAGACAATTGTAACAAATATTAAAAACACAACACATGTTGTTCGTTTAGAAATGAAATTTCGTGACCTTTGGCAAAATGATGTTTTAGATATTATAAAATAACAATATTAGTAATAAAAACAAAAGAAAAACACTATTAAACGACTTCAAAAGTCTACTTTTAAACTGAAACGGTCAATTCTATTCACTTTGTGCTGTTTGCTGAAACAATCAATATCTAGAACATCTGGTGAATGATGAACTTTTTGTCAAGAATGTCTATGATGTTTCAAATTTTAGTTACAGTAGTTTTGCTTTGTTATAGTTTTAGTTAAGGTCACTTAATGTATCTGTGCTTCCAACAACCGTTGCTCGGATGTTACACTTTGAAACTATTTTTAATCTTAATGCCATTATGGAGAGTTTTGAAGGTTATTTTTTAAGAATCTTTTGAGTTTTAAATGTTAAAAAATAATTGAAAAATCTGTATTAAACCAATAAGTTGCAAAGTTTTAACTGTTATTTTTTTAGTGATTTAAACTATTTTACAGATATTAGACACGCAATACTATCAGCCATGGCTATGCATTACAAATTTAGAGTATAGTGTGAAAAAGTCCGCTCAAGATTACTTGGCTTTATATTGGATCCTAGGATTTACATTCAACTAAAAATTAGAAGAAATAAAAACATGAATGCTGGAATGTCTGGCAGATACCTAGGCGATATTTCTCATGAGTTTTGCGTAGACACCTAGGCCCATATGCATAACGAAAACTTGGTATGAAGTTAGCATGAGTGACGAAATTGAATTATGTCATCACAGAATATAGCCATGAGTCTCGGCTACAATCTACAGTTATTTTTAAATTAAAATTTTATATAAAAACTCGTTAAACTTCAGTTCAATTTCGTCATTTATGCTAACTCAATACCAAGTTTTCGTTATGCATACGGCTGCTAGTGTTTAGTCGAGGCACCTGATGTTTAGCCTACAAAGTCTTAGCCAATACACAAGCCTGGACCAAAAACTGGGACGAAAATCTCCACAAAATCCCAGAAATTCCCCGGAAAACAACAGCAACACCGAAAATTGCGAAATACCGAAGCAGCAACACAGAGTTTTTAATGACTTTAAGCCTCGCACTGGCCTGTTTGTTGTCTTCCTTGTGAATTGTCGTTACCAGTATTCGTTACACTTATTTGTTACCAGTATTCGTTACACGTATTTTTTGCACGTATTTTTTACACGTATTTTTTAATATAAAAATATTTTTTTACCCCACAGCATAGAAAACATTTATCTGCTGCATATCATATGCACAACGTCCCAAAGGGAACTTCCATTAAATAACTACTAACCATTATTTGAACTAAAAACTTTTCACATAATTTTCTAAACTGAAAATGTGTCTAAATTTCCATCCCACAACATAAATACTAAAACCATTTATAAGTAATTAAATAAGAATAATCAACAAATTTTCCCAACATCTAACTTCCGTTGTCTTGAAATTTTTTTCTAAAAGATTACAAATTAAAAACAAAAAAAAAAATGTTTACAAAACAAATGTTAAGCAGAGATCAATGGCCAAATATTAAATTTTGCAAGCAACTTCTAGTCTTTAACTTGGCAGCTAAAATCACTATTAAAGCATTTAGAACTCAGCAAAAAAGAAACTCCAAAAAAAATTGTTGCAATATCTTTAGTTTTTCATCAAACAAACAAATAACAACAACGCTAAGCTAGTGTTTGTTTTTGAAGGTCATGTATTTGAAAATGTTGTAACAACCAAAAAAAGAAAAAAGACTTGACGAGAACAAAACAGATGTTCGAACAATAACAATAAAAAAGATTTCAAAAAAAAAGACAAACAACTGAATACGAAAAATACGGAATCTTAAGTTTTTAAGCCAGTCAGTCAGTCAGTAGTCATTCATAAAACTCATACATATTCAAGTGACAAAGACGATGTTTTTTTTGTCTTTTTGGTATCTGGATTACGAAATAAATGTCAATTTTACTGGTATTGAATTTGAAAATGCTTAATGCATTTTTTTAAGTTTATGGAAAAAGATTTTTGAAATAAACTAATATCGATTATTCTTTAAACTCAATTATAAATGGTACCATTATGAGTTGAAAGTAGTGTTTTTACATTCGGGATTTCCCGGGAAAAAATTCCCGGGATCCCGCACATTTTCCGGGAAAAAAATCCCGGGAAATTTGTGCGGCAATTCCCGGGATTTTTTGTAATATTGTTATGTCAACTTTACTTTGTAAGCACACATTTTTAGTGCTGCTCTTAGAAAAATATGAAAAATAAAATAAAAAATAACAAATAATTGAAATTCTTTGGATCAAAACCCATACAGTTCGACTAAATACATAATTTCAATTCTTAACACTACAGCACGAAGCATTAAAATATGTTTGATTATTTCCAATATATCAGGAAAAATAAACATGTATGAACCATAGACTTCGAAAGCAAAAGGCTTTTAAACTAGGTATGAGAAAAAGAAAAAGCACAAATAGTGTTTGGCTAAGACAAATATGGTTAAATTTTAAAGATACCAAAAAAAAAAGCTCATCTAAGTTTGGAAAAAATCTCCTCACTTGTAAAGAGCTTTATGCAAATTGGTCTAAAGCTGGATATTTATCTGCTTCAGTTTGAGGTCTTAGAGTATAAAAAGAACTCTGATGATGGGATCGTGGTTGATCCCGAAAATATGATGGTGTTAAGTTCGACCCTTATACAAAGTCAAGAATTTGTCTTTGTCTTTTTCAATTATTAAATGCTTTGAAAAATCATTTCTCAATAAAACTAATTACATTTTTGGACCAATTCATTATTTCAGTTCAATTTTGCTTAGCAATATGAATTGCTCATTATTGGCCTATAAAATAAAGCATAAATCATATTTCGCATAAATCTTGTCTGGTTATAAAGCTAGAGCAATTATAAAAAAGTCTCAAATTGGTAAATTTTTTCTTTAGATGGCTACTAGTCAGACGTTTTACAATAAAAAAATTAAATTTTCTTATTAAAATTAAAAAGCATGCGACACGGCACACCTTCATACATACTTGTTGGAATTACTCTGTAAAGCACTGAAATTATATTTTTTAACTTATTTTTAATGCATTAATAAATTTATTTAATAGATCTCATTAGCTTTTTTTTTGTTCAAATAAGTTCAGTTAAATGATAAATTGTATCGTTTTGTATTGGGCGGGAATTCCCGGGAAATTGAAAAATCAATCCCGCTTTCCCGGGAAATGAAAAAGTCCGGGAAAAGAAAAACTCTAGTTGAAAGAAATATCAAGTTGGTTGTGTATGAAATAATTTTATTGTATAGAGATCAGATCACAGATACTAATTGTATTGATATCAATGAACGCTAAGGCAAAATTATATCTAGCTTATAAATAGAGATGAGAGCGTGATTAACTTTTAGTCGTCAGCAGGCGAAGGGGTTCTTCCCGGACTTTTGTTTTAGTTGATAGTCAACTAAAATGTCCAAAAAGCGGAAAAAGGATTACATGAACACACACTAAAGATGTGTTGTGCCCTCTGAAAACAGTAAAATTTTTCAGTAAAGTTTTTCTATAATCCTTTCGTAAAAATAATTTCATTTAATAATTTTTCTGATATAATAGCTTGTAAGAAAAGTGTTATTTTCTTTTAAAAGATTCTTAAACTCCTAATTCCCTTAACTGCACATAAATTGTCGTCATTCCTTATGTATTGTAGTAATTTAAATTATTTTGCTAAAATTGTTTGCTATTCATACTTAAACCTCCAGTTTTTTAAAGACAAAAGAAATTTTATTTTATTTAATATCTTTGCATAATTTTAACAAATAAGACCCACCCATTTTAAGCTTATTCAATTACCAAATTTATTATAGTATTTTTCCTTTCAAAACAAATTTATTCTTATCTACTCCAGGAAATGCTCAAATCACCTTCAAACTATTTGAACAAAATAAAAACAGGGACACGTTGAATGAATGAAAAAATGTTGCAATAAAAAACAAAAAATAAAATAAAAATTCCTCCCAATATAAAGAGAGAAAAAAATTATCTGTATTTCTTAAGTATCTTGTAGAAATTTCACAACTGCTTTATTGCAGATATTTAGATATTGAGGCACATTGTAGTGACCAACGAACGCCATAACAGCCTAAAACACATTATATATAAACCGTTTAATATATGGAACCATTAAAAAGTGTAGAAGTCAAATGAACAACAAGAGGTTTAACAAGATTGACGATTTAAAAAAATTTTGCAAACTGTTGTGCTGCGACTAGTTGTTGCCATTAGAAAAGTTTCACTTGCCTTATATTGAAAATGAATAAATAGATCAGACAAAGTGCTGAAAATGCTTTCATAAATTGAGTAGACAAATTCAAAATATTACAACTTATTAAACTATATGCAATAAGTTTGGGGTTTCAGTGTAAATTATTTGACAGTTCCTTTGTTATTCGTGACATGCATTAAATTCCATGCTTTATTTTTAAAAATTGTGAGCATTTTTAGCCATTATTAGGGTAAGCTAGTAACACATGGAATAGCTTTTTCAGCCGCTAGAATTTTAGAAATTTCAAGATAGTAGAAAATATTTTTTCTATTACCGCAGGCGCCATAAAGTGCAGCCGATTGCAAAAATTATGGTAATAACTGTGTATATTCTAAGCTATTGGTCCGGTTACAAAACGATGTATAGAAAAGTAATAGACGAAAGCCTAAGCTCTCTTCTAGATCATCTTTTTAAGTGATGTCGTAACCCAGCAAAAAAAAAAAATAAATTCAGTAAAGTGCGAGTTTGACTCACACACGAAGGGTTCCGTACGAATACCACATATGTACATAAGCACAAGTACCAGTGTAATGTACATATGTCCTTTTCTTTTCCTTTTGATAATTTTTGGTTTGTTTTTGGGGACTTTTAATTTTAGCGTATTTTTTTCGTGTTAGTGCTTTAAGTTTTGACAATCGTTTTTTCCATTTTGGTGCTGTTTGCGTTTTAGTGCTTTTTTCATCTTCACGATTTTGTTTTTCGTTTTGTAAATTTTTTAATTTTGTGCTTTTTTTACTTTTGGCGTTTTTTGTTTTGGCGATTTTTTTAATTTTGGCGATTTTTTTAATTTTAACGATTTTTTTACCGATTTTTTTTCGTTTTGGCGATTTTGTTCGTTTTGGCTTTTTTTTAATTTTTGGATTTTTTATTTTTTCGTTTTCATTGGTTTGCCAATTTTTTCGTTTTGGTGATTTTATCGCTTTAGGGGTTTTTTCATTTTGGCGATTTTTTGTTAGTTTTGGCAATATTTTTAATTTTGAGTTTCTCAGTTTTTCGTTTTGGCAATTGTTTTTCGTTTTTTGTGTTTTTTTCGTTTTGGTGCTTAGTTTTGTTTCAGCGTTTTTGTTTAGTATTGGGGTTTTTCTCATTTTGCTTATTTTTAAATTTTGTGGTATTTTTCGTTTGAAGGTTTTTTTGGCGATTTTTTTTGTGTTGCCGATTTTTTCCGTTTTGGCGATTTACTTTTCAGTTTCCTCCTTGCATTACTTGAAGGAATACCCTTTAATTATTAATTTAGCATTTACTTATTAATTTTCCCTTTAATTATTAATTCTGTTTGTTTCGACTGTCTAATTATTACCGTTCGTAAGATACAGCTTAATTTAAAATTTACATTACCATAGAGAATACCCTTTAATTTTTAATATGTGCAATTTTTTAGCATTCGTTGCTGTTGTATTTAAAATGCTGCACTAGCTGTGAAAATTTGAAGACTTTACCTCTGTTTCCCAGATACAGCTAATTGTCAAAATTACATTAACTGATAAAATTCCCTTTAATTTTAATATTGTTTAAATTTCAATACTTATTATCTGTATAATAATGAACTAACTTTGAAAATGTTAAATATCAAGTGTCTGTATATTATATTACAAGATTTCAACATGTTTCATTGCTAGCTTTAGAACACCCTTTAATTTTTAGCGTTTATAAAGTTTTATTATATTGTAGCAGCCATATTCTGTGATAAGTTTAGATCCTCATATTCTGTGATAATTTTAGGTCCGTACCTCTTGCGTATCTCGAGATAGAAGCTAACGACGGACAGATGGACAGAGAGACAAACGGACGGACAGCGTAGCAAAAACAAAAGTGTTTCTTTTCACCTTTGGTGTACGGAATCCTAAAAATTGACATTTAGAAGCACTAAAAGCTGTTAGAAGCAATGCCTTGTATATTTAAAAACAAGTGCTTCCAAAAATGCTATAAAAAATGCACTAACGTTTGCAAAGAGCACGAACAAATAGACACGATCACTTGTTGGTTCTTAACTTAAAATTTTTTCATTTCATTCTAGGAATTGGCGATTTATTTCCTAATTAAATATCTCAGCAAAACTGGGAAATTATTTCATTTTCGTTTTATGGACATATTTCATACACCCTTCCAAAACGAATAAATTTTTCCTCTTTTCGTATTGTTTAAAGAAATTAAAAAAAAAAATATGGTGCGTTTTATTGGAAGCATCATTTCTAAAACTTAAGCTGGATCCATGCCTGTACGGAAAAGCTAAGTTTATAATTTGATTTTATCCATAAATAATTTTGAAAGTGTCAGCTAGTTATACAATTTAATAGGTTTCTCTCCTTTTTATGAAATAAAGATTTTATCTTCTAAAAGAACAAATACTTTGTACATAAATATATTCAATCAATATAAAATGCCAGTGTGCTAGAATAATAAAAAGATTAAATTGAATACAATAAACAACTGCAAAAAATTTAAATTCTTATCAATGGGAAGGTCTCCCAGCCAACGATTGTGCAAATAATATTTTATAAGCTGATAATGTTCAAATAAATCTTCCTTTTCAGTCTCAAGTCCAAGCCCGATTTAGAATTTCCTCCGATTTTTTAACTTTTTAGCAAAAACTTTTCTTACTAGTACTCTAGGATTGAACTTGACTCGATTACTACTTCTGTGTGTTTGAGACGTTAAAAAATAAGGAGGAAACCACCTTATAAATGGACTTATATTCTTACAGCAATTAACTACTTATTATTGCACTTACTTTCAGTTAAAATATAATAAAAAGAAAATGAATGTTAAAAAATTTTATATTCTAATTAAAAAAGATTCAAAACGCGTGAAAATATAGCAAGCACTCTAATGATGTGATCGTGGTTGATCTCTTTTTTGTCTTTCTAATTATTACATGCTTTTAAAAATTCCTTTCTCAATAAAATTAATTCAATTGAAAAATTAAATTAAACCAATTAAGGCCTGAATAATTAAATGTCTTTGAATTAAAACCTATACAGAGTTCATACCTTCAATGAAAAACTAATTTCATATAAACGTCGCAGATTATAGCGACTTCTAGATATGAAATATTTTCCGATCGATCTAATTTTTAGTATACATCATTTTTTCTATAAAGGGATTATGGTCAGCCTTGTGGAGGAAATATAACATTAGTTATATATTTGGACCAGTATATTTATTAGTCATATTGCGTTCGGAAACCGATTTATTTCGTTAATTTAACGAAGCAATTTTCTCAGTTTCTCAAAAAGTTTATATCAATAACAGAGATCTGAAAACCAAAACTTTCATACTATGAGTATTGGCACACCTTCCCTCTGCAGTAATTTCAAATAAGTTCCGTTTCTGAAATTGTTTATACAGAAATCTTTTAAAGTTGTCTACGTGCTACGATTATTTGAATGAAATGAAAGAACACAGACTATTAAACACGTCAAAAGGCGTATATTAAATAAAGCTCAATGGTAAATAGCGGCAAAACAATTGTTGAAAAGAATTAAATTATGAATATTAATTTTATTTTACTTATTGGCAGTTTCAATTCGTATGGAAAGAACATTAGGAAGAACAAAGAATAACAAAAAAAAAAAAATAAATAAAAAATAATAAAAAAATATTGTGATATATTAGAAACGCCAATAATTATAATTACTTTTTAATTGTAGGAGGTAGCGGGTTAATTTTATTCTTCTTGTATGAAGCAGTTTCTTATTGCCAAAATCTAAGAAGATTGCAACATTTTTAAAAGGATTATAAAAGGTGCTGCTCCTTGAAATTTTAAGAAAAATAAAACTGTAAAGAAATCGAAAAAAATTTAAAGAAAATAGAATTAGTTAGTATGAATATTTTCACAAAAACTAATTTTGTATGGCACATTGCAATGAAAAATAGATTTTATCGTACATATGCATTGCCTCAATAACTATAGTGACCACAGCCGTAGTATTTAACCAAGTGACTAGCTAGATATTTGAAAGCTAATAACCAGGTTGTGTTGAATTTTTAACTTCGTAATTATGTAAGTATCTTCGTTTGTTCTTTCTATTTTTTTACACTTTGTCCAATATTTCTTGGCTTTTGTTATCGTAATTGTATACGTATTTGTTTGAGTTTGTTATTGTCACTTTTAAAACGTCACGGTTGTATAATCATTGTAGATCGATTTTACTTAAGACAACAACAAGTTTCTTTTCCTTATGAATTTTTTATTGCAATTTTTTATTGAAATTTTTTCTAATTTAGTGTTGCGCTTAATCGCCATGAAGGTCATCTACTAAACTTGGCTAAAGTACTATATATTTATATACTTTTTTTTTAAACAAATAAAACTAATGCAAATGATCTATCATTACACTGAAGGAAAGCACAGTATAACTATAATGCAATTAAAATCTTACGTCAATTAGCAATTTTATAATAGCAAAATTATTCTTGGTATTTCTTTTATTGCTATTTATTTAATATCTTTTTAATTTACTTTTCCATGTGGAATGATAAAAGAAATAACATTTGAGGCATTTTTTTTTGAAGCGGACAAATCAAAATTTTTTGCCGAAATTCCTTGATATTTGGCATAACTATAGCTGTAGTAGATATAAATGTGTATGCAAAATATTTTTTGTATGATGTTTATTTGTCGAGTTGTAGGGTGCGAAAGTGTTGCCGTTTTTGATTCTTTTAAGTTATTGTTTTGAAAAACAAGTGATTCTTATAGGAAATCGTTAGATCTTTTAAAAATAAAAGAACGTACGGTGTCGTAGGAAACCGCGCAGGAACATATTTGCTTACGTCCTCAACTAGCTTGGGAGCAACCACCGGGACAACTGCAGGGCTCACCACTGGAGCAGCATTTTGCGCCCTAAGACAGCAATATTAGCCGCACCTATAAGTTTCTTTCAGAGAGCCTCATACTTAACCGAAATAGTAGTCACCTAACGATCTAGCAATCTATCTACTTCATCAGCCGGATGGATTGACCACAATCATTAACTCCACCGATACTAGCGGCCAAGTTTTTCGTCTGACAATAATTCCTCCTTCCAGAGGCACAGGCGCACCAACAGGACCAGAAACAGAAATAAAAGTTGAAGCAGCAGTACGTCCTATAACACAAGCAGCAAAGTTTGCAACAACAGCATGCTTGCCAATGGTTTATTAATAACATAAATCAATAAGATGATAATTATTTAAACTTCCAGATGATAAAAGAAAGATAATTTAAAAAATCGTCCGCACCTAAACTAACTATCAGTTGCACACAGAAAAAAAAGGAATGTAAAATCCACATGCCGCAATTTTGATTGCAAATCATATTAAATTTACAAGAAATAATTTGTCGTTTGAGTGTGTTAGTGTTTACTTGCTTTGTCCATTGCTACAATTCACTGTTCTGCTTAGTTGTGTGACTTGTTGTTGTTTATTCTTACATGTGTCGTCTATGTATACGACAAAAAACGACATACCAGCAAATATTTACCGCTGCTGGTTTAAAATTACCATTGTTTCATATTAATTTTAAACGGAAAATAATTGATTTAACCTTAAATCACCGTTAAAACAATTTTGTTATAAACGTTAAGTTTCATTTTCAATCGACATGACTATAACTTTAATTTCAAATAAGTTTTATGCTAAATAATCAATTAAATCATGTTGAATTAAAATGAAATGCATTTTACATACGATGGTATTTATTTAGTGTATAAGTAAAGAAAAGTTTTAAGCTGATGTGGCTGCAGTGGTTACCGCGTGGACTATCATGCAGGTGGCACGAGTTCAAATCTTGGCTGGGGCAGTCAGTTACAACGAAAAGTTTTCTGATGACTATCACGTAAGTAAAATAATTAATAAAATAGCCACATTAAAGTCATGTTGTTTCAGCTTGATATAACTTCAATTCAACATGATGCTTCGTGTTGTTTCAATATCAAATTCACGTTGTTTCAACTTGAAATAACTTTGATTCAACATGATTCTTCGTGTTGTTCCAATATCAAATTCACGTTGTTTCAACTTGAAATAACTTTGATTCAATATCATTTTTCGTATTATATCAGTATCAACTTAATTTTGATTTAACTGTACTGGAATATTAAATCCACATGAAATATAGTTAATTCAAAAGAAACATTTTCTTTCAAGAGTATTGTAAATCATGTTGATTTAACATGAAACACCTATGAAGCAAAATCACTACCGAAAAATGTTGAGTTAACATGGTTTTCGACGATTTTACATGGAAATTTTGTGTGTGTGTGTGTGTGTGTGTGTGTGTGTGTGTGTGTGTGTGAAGATAGTAAGATAATACTTATCGCAAATAGTAAGCAGATACACCTTCACGATCACTGCCATAACCCATTTAGACAAGTCACAAACCATTTAGCAAAGACATATTGGCGTTTAAGAAACTAGGCTGAAAATATCCAAAATCAAATGAGTTCCCCGGCATTTCTCCGAAAGATTACGGCAATACTGAAAAATCCGTAGCGGCAACACCATCATGTTATGCTGTTGCTCCAGTTGTGTCATGTCAAAACATTTCATATTATTTACAAGAATTGATATAATTAGCAGAGACACCATCAGCTAGCACTGCCACGAACCACTTAGCCACGCAGCACACACACAATTTAGCTAAGACACAAACCATATTGAAGATTCAAAAACTAGCCCGAAAGTCCCCAATATCCCAGGATTTCCCTGGCACCTCCCCCGAAAATTACGGCAGCACTGAAAATCTTAAAAATCCGCAGCGCCAACACAATTATGCTATGCAGTTGTAACCAATATTTGCGGCCAGTATTTTTTAGTTTTCAAAAAGATTTTTGTTATTCGAAGCATTGATGTGCATGCCGTGCCATAAAGAACTTACGTTCCAAAAACAAAAATATTTAATTAAAATATAAAAATTTCTTATGCAAAACCAGAAATGACCAATTGAAATTAAAATTTTTCTAACTTCGACATGTTTAATTTTTTTTTTTACCAAAATTAGCCTAGAGTGTTCTCATTATACTGTAAACGTTTAAAAGGTTTGCAAATTTCTTTACATACTCCTACCTTTTGCTCATTGTTATAAAGAATCGGTATAAGATATCGTGTAAACCTTATGTTTAAAGTATTAAGTAAGTGCAGCACTCCACGAAAAATATTTTCATGGACCATTTTAACCCTCTAGCGCTTCGCTGTATGGGTCTTTTTGGCACTTTTTTTAAAAAGGGACAAAAAATCACATTAGACAGCGATATAGCGAGCTGAAAAATTTCTTATAAAATTCTATCATAAGACTTTGAAGACTGTGAAGCTCCTAACTCAACTGGAACGTCAGAAACCATTAAAAAACAAAATCAAGATTTTTGAGTTATGATGTTGGTGCAACAAATGAGTTCTATGTTTTATATTAATTAAGAACTTTTCTTCAGTGTAAACTTTAAAATTTTTTTCTTCATAACCAATGAACTTATTTTTGTTCACTATAAATATGCGAACAAGTTCTCATATATCACTCAGTTAATACCGACATATTCATATTCTAACTTCTAGCAGTCCCCTCTTATACTTTATCGTTTGCATATTTTGTATTGACAACATAAACACGATGTTGTAAAAATAATAAGATTGAAATTACAAAAGCAGTAGCAACAACAATGTTATGCTTAAATGATTAACAAGATCATTTACAAAAAAGTTCTTTTACAACTAGAACTTCATAACATTGGTTGACTTTGCAGTTGTTGTTGTTAGATATAGGTAGACAGACAGCCAGGTAGATAGACATACAGAGAGACAGATTGACCGACTGGCAGGCGAACATATAAATTAAATAAAAATTTTTTTGCAAGCATGAGGAAGTTTTTTAAGAATAAAAATCTGTTTTTTGCAACTCTTTCGAGTAAATTTTGAAAGGTTGTGAAGATAAGTTCATATATAACTAGCAGGGATACAAACCATATTTATATCGCAGCTTATTTTGCAGTTAAAAGAGTTCTTTAATCCAAATGAGAGTAGCCGCTAATTTTATTGACGAGGCCAAATGTGGGAATTGGGAAGTAAATATAACACTTTTGGTCATTTATGGATAATTTAACAGAGAAGTTTTTCAAAGAAAACGTAATATTTTTTTACTTCCTTATATGATTGTACAGATCGTAAGTAGCTCCAAATTTAGTAAGTGTTTAGAAAAATTTGTGGTAATAAGTATGGAATCTCTAAAGTACGAAATTTATTTGTCTCAAAATTGAAGTGGATTTAGAGGAGGAGCCAATCTTTTCGAATCGAGTATTTTGAAGACTTTAGCTGCACCAGTGGCGAAGCTACAAGGGGTGAAAACTGGCTACCTAGGGTGTGAAAAACATTGTGCGTCTTGTAACTTCCGTAAATACTGACCGATTTCTAATATTTTAAGTACGTTCAAGTGAATTTTTAGAAATTTATTCCTATTGCATTTAATGTTGACTTTTCGTTTTTCGATTGTTTTACGTTAGGAATATTTGGTTCTACTATAAGAGAGATATTCAATTTGAAACTTAATATATTATAAGCTGAATTAAGCAATTATTGCATATGAGATTGAGTTGAAAAATATAAGCAGCACTCTAACTTCCTGAAAAATCGTAGGAAATAAATGAAAATTTGTCTCGAGGTACTTTTAAATATGGAGAATACAATGGTTATGTTAACTCAAAATTTGCTTATCTCGACTTAAGCACTTATTCCTTATTGCCACAGATATAATGCAACCATGTGTATAATTAATTAGTGCTACATAGTAACTTTCCTATACTAAAATTAAAAAATAATAGCAAAATACAAAACAAAATTCCATCAAATATGCTAATTCTCAATTTATGGAAGGCTCTTCCTTTTTAGTCCTATACTATTCCAATAACAACATGAAGAAGAGAAAAAATTTGTATTGTTATTATGTTTGCAAAAGCAAAACCAATAGACACACGTATATACTTTGTTTGTTATTTAACTATAAGCTAACACATCCATGTGTACTATGTGCGTATGTATTAGTAGCAAATTTAAACGCTTATAGCTCCCAAAATATTGAACCGATTTTAGCAAAATAAGAATTGTACAATTGTCTGAAAAAATATGTTTAAAATGGTATAAGTTTTATCAAAATTGGTTCAGTATTATGGGCGTAAAAAGGA
The DNA here is from genome assembly GCA_956483635.1 of Panzeria rudis. Lineage (NCBI taxonomy): Eukaryota > Metazoa > Arthropoda > Insecta > Diptera > Tachinidae > Panzeria > Panzeria rudis. Next base: position 182,987,647 of record OY101448.1, read on the forward strand.
TAGAAAAAAAACGTTTTTGTCTATTAATGAAATTGTTTCATTTCTTTTATGAAGCAAAATTCTTTTAGTGTATGAATAATACTTAAAGTCTTGCACAAGAAGCCACAATAATCCAAAGTCTTAAACAAAATGCAACATTGTTTAATCTCAGGGACATTTTAAAGTGCAACTTAGAAAGTAAAACTAGAATCATTGTTACATTGTAAAATTTACCAGTTCAATTACTTATTTCAATTTATAACAATTATAAATTTTTTTAGATTATAAAATATCTTTGTGTTTCTCAAAATCTGCCATTCTCCTCAACAGTTTCATTAATTTGCTGCCAAAATGATCATGAACTTGAACCACAATAATGGGAGCATTTATTGCCGCGAATCACACAAACTTGAACCACAAGAGTGCGTGTTGTGCGTGTAAAACTGCACTCAGACACGTACTAGCAAGTAACACAGCCAATTATGGCCGAATACAACTTGTGAATGTTTTTGGCAAGTTGGAGACAAAACTAGCTGAACTAAAACTCATGGTCATTAAACACGCACATATAGATTAGTTTGTTGTAGAGACCACATAAATCTAATTGAATCAAAATGAAATGGAAGTTTTTAATTTTTTGCTATAAAGACACTGCCTAGTGGTGGTCTGTTAGTTAGCAAAGTTTGTTCGAGCCTTTCTTACACTTAAAGAAAAGTTTAATGAAAGCAATTCCAAAATTTAAGGCAAGCTTTTAGTTTTCTTATGCATTTTTTAACCATGATTATTATTTACACTGTGGAACAAAAAAAAAATAAATAAATAACAACTGGTTCTGGCAGACCGCACCAACAAATTATATATGTATGTGTATTTGTACAGGAATGTCCGTTTCTAGGTCACGTGCGACATCAAGCAATTAAGCTTGTATTTCAGAACCATGTAGTTCGATTTTTTCCTAAACTTTTGCTTGATGTAGTGCTATTTACGGCCTACACAAATATATAAAGTAATAAAAAGTGACATTTCCTTAAAAAGACAAGCATAATTGCTTGGTGTCGCACGTGACAAAAATTAAATTTTTTATATCGGCTTTTTGCAAGTTTGCATCTGTGACCCATTTTATGGTTAAAGCCACCCTCCCTCCCCCACCCTTTTACACATAAATTTCCTATACCGAGTCACTATAACTGTGAGCAAAATGGAGAAGAAATCAGTCCCAAATGTAAACTTTCAAAAAGCTGATGCACGTGTAAAATTTTTTGGTGCCCTCTACCATAATCAGTCATTAGAACTTTGTTATTTTGAGAAAAGTTTGATTTTGTTGCACAGTGTTATATAAATTAGCATTAAAATTTCTTAAGGGGTTTCTAGGTAAAGAAAATAAGAGATAATTATATATGATAAAAGTTGTTACATAATTTTATTAATTTTTTTATGGACAGACATTCAGTCGTCTTGTTACATGCGGTACTTGCACTTTAATTTAACTTTGTTAAACATAATTTCAATTTGATAAGAGTTTGTGGTTTTAACGCATTATTTCAGGGTTAAGTTCATTATTTAGGTTTTTTTTAAATTCACGCTACTAAAACTATTAAAAAAATAAACAACCGAAAACAATTTCATTTATGCCGGTACATGAAATGGTAGCAGTGATGGTTGTTATGATTACAAAATTAATGAATGACCGAATGAAGAATGAATGACTTGAAAAACTATAAACAACTTTAATTGAAATGAGATTGAAGACAATTCGTGAAAATTTTTGTATATAAACTTGACAACAAACGTTAATACACTAACAGTTCTCTTAAATTTTTAATCTAAGCAACACAGACCTTCCCACAAACAAATCCCTAAAATCAAAATGTTCAAGTTGGTAAGTAGTTTTTTCAAAATATATTCTTTATCAAATAAAACTAAGAAACAAAAAATAATATCCTTAAAAAACAGGTGGTGTTGTTTACTTTAATTGCCGTTGCCTTAGCTCGTCCTGGGGTATACGAACCCACCGTATACTCAGCTCCAGCTTATGCTTCGGTTGCTGTACATGAACCCGCTTATGCTCATGTTGGTTCTTTGATTAAAACTGTGCCATCAGCTGTTTCCCATCAAAGTCATTCGGTGGTTCATAGTTCTGCTCATGTGGTAGAAGATGTTTTGTCCCCTGTTGTGAAGAGCACTCTGTACAGCACAAAGTCTTTAGTTGCTCCTCTCTATAAGAGTTACAATGCTCCAGCTTATGTTAAACCGCTTGCTGCTCCTGTTTTCTATAAGTCTTATGCGGCTGAGTCTCCTGTGAGCTACAAATTCTGGTAGTGCAACCTCTTAGGGGTGAAATCGAAATTTTTTGTTAATCGATTAAATGTATAGAGCAATTTAAATGTGATTTTTTGACGAATACTATTTATTTTTGTCGTTGTTTTTAATGTTAAAATGTGTAAGAAGTCTTCTTAAAGGAATAAAACATTTGTTCAAAGAAATACAATTATAGCGACTCTATTACTTGTAGACAAAATCAAGTGCCCTGTGCCCTGCTGCGGCGGCATGCTCGGGCGCCAAAATTTTTTCCTAATAGTTTTTAGGAAGCAACGAGATTAAACTAAGTATTTTATAATTTAAATTAAAGAAAATGGCCACTGTGAAAAATCTGTGATGAGAAACACGCCAAATAAAACGCAACCGAATCGATAAGTATTTACTTTGCAAGTGAGTTTATTTGTCTACTTATTATGTACAAAAAAGCCATTGCTTTATTTCAGCAAACCCGTTAGATTTTACATTGTAAGCACAGAGGGTTTGCTAGGGTTTACAATATTGCAATGAATTTAGTGGTGAATATTACTGGCAGTACTATATCTATTATTAGTGTTATTATTAGTATTATTATTAACATGGCCCAACACGCATTGTGGGTGGTTTTACTTATTTTCGAAGAATGTATTAAGTAGGTCGTATTTGGCTACGAATAATTATTTGATATTTACATAACTTTTAACATTGTTAGTCGATTTTATTAAAACTAGTCTTATATGAAAGAAGAGTTAGTCTGCTTGTTGCTCATATATAAATAATGTTTGTAAAGAATTATATTAAGAGATATAATTTTTTTTATTTTTCCATTTGAACCCAAATCAAAATTATTATTTATTTATTTACTAATGTTACAAATACAATTACAAATTATATCATAACTTAATTTAAACGAGAATCGAACCCACAACCTCCACACTGATAGATTAGCACACTACCCACTAGCCTACCGTGGTCATACCTTTAAATTTCGCATTGCGATTATTATAATTTTTTGCTTTTACTGAGTAAATATATATTGCTTTAAAACCCTATACTCACTTTTTGTGGTGTATTTTTTTCTCGCAAAAATCATTTCCACAACATGTTGAATCAAAGTTACTTGAAGATGAAACAATGTGAATTTGATACAGAAATAACACAAGTAGTCATGCTGAATCAAAGTTATTTCAAGTTGAAACAACATATATTTAATGTATACATTTTATTAATTATTTTACTTCGCCAACGATTTAAAGATATTACCAGCTATGGAGGGCTCATACTATCATCAAAGCTTAGCAGTCAACGCGCCGTTAACCACTACAGCCACTACCGCTTCAAATGTACTTTAAGTGAACGTCTTTTTATTTCAATTTAGTTTAATTGATGATTTAACATAACATTTACTTATTGCGGATTTAAATTGAAATGTAACGTTGCTTTTTCGTTTAATCACTAAAGTAGATCCAACTCTAATTAAACGTGATTTGACTATAAAACGCTATTATAGGGATTTAATATAGAACATTGTTGTTTTAACAGTGAAACATATTAAATCAACAAGATTTAAGGTTAGATTAATAATTTCTCGTTTAAAATTAATATGAAATAATGGAAATTTTATACAAAGTCTGTACTTTTGCAGAAATTTAATATGACTTTCAATCAACATTGCGACATGTTGATTTGAAATGCACGCTCACCTGATTGGAATATAAATTTACTTACAATCATGCATGATTATGCATGATTCATGCAAATAACGTGAGTATTGTGTATTTCTAATATTTATTAAGAAGATAATAATAAAATTAAGCATTGAAATTCCGCAAGGAACGGCGAGACACGTAAAAACGGCAATATAATATTATTTAATGCAATTTACTTTTGCTAACTATTTTGCAACGGTAGAAGAAAGTGGAAAATATTACAAATATTTGGAATTCAATATGAAGAAAGCACATCTTATGCACCCCAAATAGATAAATATCTTAAAAGTCTCAAATGAAATGACAAACTATTACCAGTAAGATTTTAAGCTCATAATATCTTTAAGTGTATACTTATTTATTCTTACATTAATGTTGTTGTCGTTTGTTATTGTGAATGTAACTGTTATTAAACATGATTTATTTTTAAAAACTTCAAGCCTTTATCTGTGAGTACTTTTCATTACATTTTACTATATTGTCAAGTTTGACAATAAAAAAAACCAGCCAGTTTGTAAAATAACATGTTTAAGAAAAAATTTCTGAAAAGATCTAAAGATTTCAGCATTAGAAACAAACGTCATGGCTTGTATGAGTTGAATATGTGGAAGTTTAAATTAGCCGCTGCTGCCACTGACACAGTAACTGAGTATCACTTGTAGCAGAGCAATTTACAGAACGACCACAATTTACAAAAAAAAAGAGACAAAAAAATCGAAAGTGTTTCTTTGTTACAAATTTAAAATTAAACTGGACTTTGTTTTCCTTTTTCTATATTTTATTTTGGTTTCTTTTTCTAAGCATATGATATGTGTTGTAATTTTAATGCACGTTTCTGTTGTTTATGTTATTTTTATTGCTCGTATACATTTTGCAATTATTGTAGATAAACTTAAAATCCCACATTTGCTTGTAATGACATAAAGACAGTTAATTCTTGAGTAGCAGCCATGCCAATCAATCGTTACATGTATAATTTGTGAATACAAGAAATTGGTTCAACGATTAGAAATTAGTAAAACTAAAATTTTAAAACTATTAATGTTATTCTGTAGAGAACTAGTTACCCAGGCATAGAAAAGAAGTACCGAGGAAAAGGAAGGTAAAAACTTATATTATATGCATCTTTGGATGAGGCATCTAAGACTACTTAAAAAATGCATAATATGTATATAATCATATTATAGTCTAAAACCATCTTAATATTTCATAACATAAATATTTTCAAATTATAATACTACAGGACTTCAGGGATTCCACAGAAATTCTCTTCAAATAACTTTTGACTCAGTTTAGTAAGTTCCAGTCTTGCAGCAACCGTTGCAAGACTGTAACTAAACCAAAATTATTTATAATAATTTTAATAAGAAGTAAATGAGAGTTAACCACATCATCCGTCACAAAGTGGGTCGCGTAAATCACAGTCATTTGGTGTACATTGTGGTTGCTATGGCTGGTAATAAAAAATTAAGGTTTAAATATCCACAGAAAAACTAGCACGAAAAAATTTCCAAACAAAAGTTTGCCTAAAATAAAATTTAATTTTTAGTAAATGTTCTTACCTGAATCAGTGAATTTTTGTGTGATTTTTATTTAGGACGCAAACACCAAAAACAACAACAAAAACCATTTTTCTATGTCGTAAAAAAACAATCCCGATAACTACATACACATAAATGACAACAACAAGTTTGTTTACTGAAGATTTCTGAGATGTTATTATTTAAAACTTACAAATCGTCACGGCAAATGCAAAAACCTCTATTTTCAAGAGAAGGATAAAACTTTTTAAAAGAAAAGAATATATTAGCGGTGCTCAGTGCTTAATGCAGTTGGTCCTACAAAAGTGCAAATGCAAAATATTGGAGTTTTTTTTTATGAAACTTTGTGTATTTTGTTGTTGGATTTCAGACGAAAGCTGTGATTTGCGTCAGATACTGAACTCCGCTATTGACAATTAGTGCAAAATCTTACAATAAATTATATAAATTTGTTGGCCCTTTTTTACTAGTATTATAAAATTTTACACTAATTGTCAATATATTTTTCAAATAAGCAAGTTTTATGCTTCTCCTGTAAACGTTTTAAAATGTTTGATAGTGCTTCTTGCATTTTCTGTGACGAATATTTACAAAAAAACTTTCTTACTGACCCAAACAAAAAGTTTGTTTAATATATTACAAAAAATCCAAAAATAATTTTTCTTTGATTCAGCAAATTATTTTGTTAAGAATTTGTAAGTATTTTTAGGCAAATTGTTTTATAAATTCAGACAAAGATATTGTTTGATATATTACAGAAAATCCAGTGAATATTTTTATTTGGTTCAGTAAATTATTTTGTTTAGAATTTGTAAATATTTTTAGACAAATTGTTTTATAGATTTGAAGAACTTGTTTACTGAAAATGCGGTTTTTTTCAATGAAATCGTTGGGACATTTTTGTTTGTATTTACAAATTTGTTTTAAGGTCCGTTTCTAGACAAAATATTTAATAATTGATGGAATTTTTTTACTGAAAATGAAATAAATTTTTTTTTCAGTGCAAACAAGAGCTTGTTCTTGGTGGCAAACTTTCTGTCTGAAAATGTTTAAATGCAGACATATTTTTTTGCTATGACCATAATATAGTTATCGTAACCATGTTACATTGAGGAAGTTAGAATTAATAAAAATTTTTTTACTTTGAAGTGAATATCTGTTTTAAAGAATAATTTTCTCCGATCATGAGAACTTTAATAAAATATTTTCGCCTGAGTGTAAAACATCAATGAAAAACTTAAATTAAAAATTTGTTCCCCACAGTCATGGTTTGATAGAATATTGCTCTTGGACAATAAACATTTTTACGCAAAATTTCACAGCGAAAGAGAAAATGTCACTGGCAGTGATTGTTTATTACAAAATTGATCGATCTCTTGTCCTTTAAACTTCTTGCAGACCTTAAAGTACTTCTTCTGTTGGAATATTAGAAAAATTTAGCCACACATTGAAACTTATTAACAAACTGAAACCAACAAAGCAAAAAAAAAAAAAACAATAAACTTCTGTAAAATTAGTCTGTCTTTGTGTCTGCCTGACCATCTGTCTGAAGTCAATGTGCTGCTGCTGCTGCTGCCGTTAAGTGCCGGTGTCGTGTTTTATTACATTTAATGTTTCTAATTCTCATTATTTACGAATGTGTTCCAGCGTTTTCATATTGGCTGTAAGTACTTGCTGGCGTTTGCTATTGTTGTTGTTGTGTGCATTTTTATGGCTTTATAGTTCATTTGGGAATTTTTCGTGTACTGGCATTGTGTTAAAAAACAATTTTAGTATATAAACCGCCACATAAACTTAGTTTAAAACATAATCAATTTAGACTTCAACATAGTCTCAGTATCAGCACAGACCTCTATTGAGCTTTTTCAAATATTTCTTCTTTAAACTAATTTAAAACTTTACTCAACAAAATGTTCAAATTGGTAAGTCCTTGAGAAACGAAATATCCTTATAATATATCATTAACATTATAATTTTCTTACAGGTGGTGTTGTCTGCTCTTCTTGTTGTAGCTGCTGCTCGTCCTGGTTATTTGTCAGCGCATGGACCTTTGGTTTATTCAGCTCCAGCTACAGTGATCCATGAACCAGCTTATGCTAAAATCGGTGCCATTGTTAAATCCATACCCACTGCCGTTTCGCATCAATCCATTTCTCAGGTGCATAGTTCAGCTCATGTTGTGCAACCAATTGTGGCTCCTGTTGTTAAAACAACCATTGCTGCTGCTCCAATTATACATGCTGGTCCCATCCATTATGCTGCACCTCATCTTTCCTATGCTCATGGTCTCCATCTGCCATCCTGGTAAAAGTTGCAAAACCAATAACAACAACTACCATTAACACTTTACTCTACAAATGTACATAAATGATGTGTGGATTTTGTCTTTAGTTTGTTAAGCTTTCAATTTACTGCCGCAGTGGCAAGTAACCCGGTTCTGACAGTTGGACGTCGTTCGAAATTCTAAATGACCTCATTTTTTTTTGGTGTCTTTGTATTATAATTTTATCTTTTAACTTCCTGTTTCTCTATATTTAGACGTTTCAAAACATTTTATTCATTTTCTATTTCATGTTGTGTAAATATTTAATTTATTCTACTTGTATATTTCTAATTCATTTCAAAGTATTTTGTAATATTTCATTCTGTTTTGTAACTTGTTGAAGCGAAAATTGACTGATAAATAAATGCAAATTTTTAAAGAAGTAAAAAAATGTAAATAATATTGATACACATTTTATTTAATTTTAAGAATATTTTCTCAATATATCATATTTATTTAGTGAATTAACATCAACACACAGAAAAAAATTCGTGATAAAATTGTCGAAAACAAGGTTAATTTTAAATTTTGCTGTAGTGATTTTGCTTTGTATGTATTTGATGTTAGTTCAACATGATTTTACCATAACCCCCAAAAAACATTTTTCCTTTTGAAATAACTATATTTAATGTTCATTTAATATTCCAGTACAGTTAGAGCAAAATTAAGTTGATAAAATGGAATAATTAATTGATCATTATTAATCAAAGTTATTTCAATTTGACAGAACGTGAATTTTATACTGAAATAACATAAATAATCATGTTCAATCAACGTTATATCAATTTGAAACAACGTGGATTTGATATTGAAATAACACGAAGTATCATGTTGAATCAAAGTTATTTCAAGTTAAAATAGCATGAATTGTATGTAAGCATTTGTTTAATTATTTTCCAAGGAGGAAGCCGTAATGTGTATTAGCATAGGCTTGTTGTAGTTGTAGTTGGCTCCAGACAAGATTTGAGTTCGAACTCATCTATCCTCACATGCTTGGTAGTTAAATATGCAAAATATTATATAATTTATTTGCACATAAATTCTTGAGATTATTTTTCGTTTAAAATTAATATGCAACAATGGCAGTTTAAAAAAAGTCTTGCATTTATGCAGAAATTTAACACGATTTCAAATCAACAATGCAACATGTTGATTTAACATTGGTATTTTTTCTTGTGAGTACACACATATGTAGTGTTAGGGTTGGGCAATACTCAAATTTTTGTAATTGAATACCTATTTGACATACAAGTACATATTTTGCATTTTTATTTATCAATTACACTGTGCTACAAAATCAAAAATTACGATAGACTGCAGCTTTCTTGGACATGTTGAGCAATTTTACGTAAGAAATATTAAAAAAAACTTGTGCAACATTTCTGCACCAATTGTAAATAAGTAAAAAATTAACTCTGAAATACATTTTAAGCTTTGACTTATTTCTAGCGCCCAAGTTGCGTTTGGATACTTTGTATTTTTGAAGACTTATAGCGGAATTTTATGGCAAATATTTTTGTCTGAGATTTTCACCCACCATATCGCTGTTTAAGGGGAGTTTTTTTGACAAAAAAGAAAAAAAATTCCTACAAAAATGCTCCTTATATTGTTTTATATAAAAGTGTTGAACACATTTTATACCTTAAACGTAAGGATTGCAAGATTTGTTATGGCGACTCACTCACTATAACAATGTGCAAACGTGGTAATTTTAACTTCCCCTATAACACTGTACAACACAATAAAATAGCTTAGTTCTTACTACTGGTCCTGGCAGAGGGTAGCAAGAATATTTGTGGATCATTTTAACCCTCTAACTCTTCGGTTTATTTTCGGTTATATTTATCTATTGCATCTTCAGTAATCAAATCTTAACTCAAAAATTTTAATTTTTAAGTCCAGCCAATGCCAGACAAAAATATTTGTTTCAGCGGTTGGTTCTTTGGTTGTCTACGTCTCTCGTTTTCGGCTGAGAGCAAGAGTGTTCCTCCTTCTCAGCCGAGTGGGGCCTCTAAAGTTAATGATGTTTCAGGCTATCGGAATTGGGTGCAACTCAATGTACGAGTATGTATTATGTATCTTGTAACGTGTTTCGAAAACACTGTCTTAACCAGCGGCATATCTAAATCTGTATGAATTCGCTTGTTTCTGACATACCATGGGGCTGCTGTAATCGTAAGAAGCATTTTATTTTGTCGCCTTTGAATTTTTCTACATTTGTTGCCGAGGCAGTGCCCCATAACTGGATTCCGTAGGACCATATTGGTTCTAGAATGGAGTTGTATAGAAGAAGTTTACAATCTAGGCTTAGAGTAGAGTTCTTTCCGATGAGCCAATTCATTTGAGCTGCTTTTAGTTTCATTTGGGTCACCTTTGCATTTATGTGGGACTTGCATGTTAGACGACAATCAAGATGAAGACCGAGATATTTTCCTTCAGTGCGTTGAGGTATAGTTTGGCTATTAATTTGTATAGGTGGGCAGGTTTCTCTGCACAACTTAAAATGTGTAGATATTTTTGTTCGTTAACTTTTATCCGCCATTGTTTTAGCCATTTTGCCAACTGTCTTGTAGTTTGTGATCGTTTTTGTTCTTGATCGTTTTTGTGAACACTTAAAAAAGCTGTATCATCATCAGCGAATGTTGATATGTGTATGTTACTGCTTACCGGCAAGTCAGATCCATATATCAGATATAATACAGGACCGAGGATGCTGCCTTGAGGAACTCCGGCTTCAATGGGTTGCGGAGGGCTTAGAAAATTACTTTCTTTAACAACAAATTTTCGCTCAGTTAAGTAGCTTTCCAAAAGCTTAAGGAAGTTTTCGGGTAGGTTTTCCTTTAGTTTATGTATTAAACCTTCGTGCCATACTTTATCAAATGCCTGAGAAACATCGATGAAGAGTGCTGAACAATATTTCTTTTCCTCGTAGGTTTTTCTAACCACATTCACGAGTCTATGTGTTTGTTCAATCGTGCTGTGTTGTCTCCTACGAACTCTTCTTTTTTCAGATAAAAGCTGTTCTTCATCTGCTGAATAAATATTATTATATCTCACCTGAAGATTTGTAGTAGTAGCATTTATAGCAGCTTGCTTAAGGCTTACCTAAAACATTCTAGTTAATAGAGTCATCTATATCAGCAGACGTTTTTAATCAAATATTTTCTGTGCAATGAGCACTCAGATATTTTTTGTATTTCAAACAATTTATACGTGTGGTTGTCATCGTTAAATCACAAGAGGGTGAAGAAGTTGTATGTGAATATATAGTGAAAATAGTTGGTGAATGATCTGAAGACAAATCTAAAGGTGCTTCAACTTGGACAACTTCGCTGGGCACAGCCCAACATCAGGTATTTTTCGGCCATCTGTTGGCCAGTAAGTTGGCTGCCCACTTGATATAACATTCAAACACATTTTAGAAATAGTATCAAACAAAACGCGACCCTTTGGTGTGCAAATTATAACTTCTACTACTTTTCAAAAATTCTATGTGTAAAATAAGAAAAGCAAATGTAAATATTTCAAAACCGTTATAAATTTAATCTCGTTTTCGGAAAAATCCATACTTTCTTAAGGTGGAAAAATGAACAGCATGCATTATGGACACGCCATTTTGTATGAAGAGAGTACAAACAGTATTTTCGTTCTTGAATAGTCTTACACAAAAAAAAACTCATGTACATTTATTTATAATACATTAAATCATGCTGAAGCAGTTTCCATTTTCAAATTTTTGCGTTTATTTTATTAAATATTTTACTATACTTGCAACGCACATGAAAAAAGCATATATTATACTAAAGTTCTTAACGTGAATGAATAATGTCTAGGAGGAAAAAATCATGGTCTTCGCATACCATTTATGTAAAAAATTCATGGGCTCTAAGTATTTATTTGGCTCTGTGTATTGGTTTTTAGTCCAAAGCAATTTTTTAATAGGCTAAAGTTCGTATTTATTAAAATCAAATTAAATGTGTGATAATATAAATTAATTTGTGTATTTTGTTTTCATTCTTATTTTATTATTGATCTTCCGCTCATAGTTGTCAGTCATTAATAATAGAAATGATAGATTTTATTTTATGTTACCATTGTTATTTTTATTGAGCAGATCTTTTTTAATCTCAATGGCAATAAATCATAAAAATTGGTATTTGTTTTTAAGTATTTTTTTTTGTTATTATTAAATTTTGATATGAATAACATTTTTGTTGTTATTTTATGTTTATAAGAACAACACATGTATTTCTATTGTTTAGTAGAAATAATTGCATTAATTTTTGTGATGTTAAATTAATGGATATCGACTGAGAAACTTTCAACTATTGAACATAAGCATAAGTTTTAGAAGCTTATTTTATTTTGAAAGTTAGTAAAAAATAGAGTTTAATTAATTGATATTATTGTTTTTTTTAATTGCATGATTTTTTTTGAACGTTTTAAAGCAGAGTTGTCTCATAAGGATGCATCAATACGTTTTTTGGCCGATACGATGCCGCTTAGTCTAAAGTATTCTCAAAATTTTGAAAGAAAAAAGATTTCGAAAGTCTGTTTGAACGAGGCCTCCTGTAGAAAATAGTTCCTTATGTAAAACACTTATGCAGAGTTGTTTGCTTCTTTTTTTAAGAAAGGGACAAAAGGCCCCATACAAGGATGAGTTAAGGTGTTAAAATGTTCAACAAAAATGTGTCTCCTAGTGTTTAACATAAAAGTGCTGAACTCATGTTATGCCTTAAACGTAAGGCTTACAGAATTTCCCAAGTACTAATTATGGATAAGTACGAAATTAACCCTTAAACATATTTTAAGCAGAGTACGGAGAGTGCTCGAATTAAACTCGCTCGCGAACGAATTCAATTCGAGCGAGTTTTATTTTCCACATTAAAAAGAATTATTCGTTTCTGGGCGCGAGTTAAAAAATAAAACTCGCGAGAGAATGTTATTTTAGAGATTCGAAAAATATCACTCGCGAAAAGAACTGAAACGTGAAGAGGCAAAAGTAAAGCTCAATTCGCGAGTCAAGCTGAAAAGAATTTTTCGCGAGTTTTATTTTTGTGTGTAAATTTTTTTTAAACAAAATTATAATTTTTTGTTTATTTGTTTGTATGCATGGATAAATGTTCGTATGTGTGAATGTTTCGTCGAAATTACATAACAACATTAGCATATGTATCAAAAGAAAAAAGGAAAATATGTATTCATTGATACAATAAAGATAACGTTTTACAATCCTTTCCCACACGTCTTGCCTGCCTTTCTTTTCCTTACAGATATGTATATTTTTTCTTCGCACAAGCAACTGCTCGTTTTCAATTCTTTCGTGCTCGTTTTATGCTCGCAAAAAATTTGTGCTTACGAGTTTAAAAATATAACTTGTAAGCACAAATTTTAAAACGAGTCGTTTTATGCTTACGAGTCGATCACAAAAATCTTACGAGTCGTAAAAAATTTGTGCTCGCGAATTTAAAAATAAAACTCTGCTCTCGAGCAGAATTTTTTTCTAGCTTGATTTTAAGGTTTGAACGATTTCTGACGAGCGAGTTGAGTCTGGAGCTTGGATATACATATGTGAAGACTTATCATTATCATTATCATGTATTATATAGATTTTCCAATACAACAAGATAGAATCTATATATGTACATAAAAATGAATCTGTGTTTGTATATTTGTTTGTTCCTTATAGGATGCCAAACGATAAGACCGATCGAGTTGAAATTTTGGAATTGTCTTACTTACGACCGCGAAATTAAAATAGAGTAATTATTTTTAAAATTTTTTTGGGGAAAGGATACCTCCCATACAAATTATATTTTATTTTCCCTATATCTGCACAACTATACTCCCATACAAAGTAATTATCAATTTTCCTATATCTGCAAAACTACAATAGTGAGGCTCGCTAAAGTTGATGTGGATAAGTCTTACACCAAAATAAAAGTTCCATCAAAATCTTTGAGATATAGTTGAGGGGGAGGGGTACCCCCATACAAGGTAATTAGCAATTTTCCTATATCTGCAGAACTACAATTAGGAGGCTCTCTAAATTTGGTGTAGATAACTCTTAAAACAAAGTGAAAGTTGAAACAAAAACTTGAAGCTATAGGAGGGGGAGATAGATACCCCTACTCCTTCCCAACCCCGTGCCCGCCCTAAACAAAAAATTATTAATTTTCCTGTATCTGCAGAACAACAATAATGAGGGTCTCTAAATTTGATGTGGACAACTCTTAGAACAAACTGAAAGTTCCCACAAAAACTAATAGCTATAGGAGAGGAGACGGGTATTCCGCACACAAAGTAATTATTAATTTCCTATATCTGCAGAGCTACTACAGTGAGACTCTCTAAATTTGAAGTAGATAACTATTAGAAGAAAGAGAAAGTTCCAAAAAATCTTTAAGGCATAGGAAGGGGAGGCGGGTACCCGCCATCTATCTGCTATCTATCTATATCTATGTATCTATCTTCTATATACACAGAAAAAATTATCACAAAAAATTTTCAAACAAAAGTTTGTCTAAAAATAAATTTAATTTTCAGTAAATGTTCTGTCCATAATCTATGAATTGTTTGTTTGACTTTTAATCATAGCAAGAGGAATGCAATTGTACCAAGTTTGTTTACAAAAGATCTTTGAGTAAATCGATTAGTTAATGTCGTTGCATTAATTCTCATTTATTTTTTTAGAGTATTTAGATAAACATTCAGACTTGAACACATATAACAAAGTTAAATCTCATTAATGCTTAATGGATGATGATGATGACACAGACAGAAATTTTTTTTTGTATTTTTGTTTGATTAAGTAAATTATTTTGCTTAATAATTATTAGCATTTTTAGATTAATTGTTTATTAAATTCAGACAGAAATATTGTTTGATATATTTCAGAAAATCCAGTAAATATTTTTGTTTGATTTAGTAAATTGTTTTGTCTACAATTTGTAAATATTTTCAGATAAACTATTTTATACATTTAAACAATTTGTTCACTGAAAAAAAAACACGTTTTTTTCAATGAAATTGTGGAGGTATTTTTGTCTATATTAACAAATTCGTTTGTAGGTCCGTTCATAGAGAAAATATTTACTATTTCATTGAATTCCTTTACAGAAAATTAAATTTAGTTTTTTTGTGTGTATATAAAAATGAATCTGTGTTTGTATATTTGTTTGTTTGTTCCTTATAGGAAGCCAAACGTTACGACCGATCGTACTGAAATTTCGGAACAGTCTTGCTGACGATCGCGAATTAAAAAATTAAAATAGGATAATTTATTTTTTTAAAATTTTGGATAATAGGGTACCCCCCATCTGCACAGCTGTGCACAGGAAGTAGGCCAAATTAAGTAGAATTTGATGGAAAATATTTTTATAAAGCATTTTATTTATCCATTTGAGTTTTGTGCCTTATCGCAAGACGTAATTTTCTAAGTTTCTACTGTTATTATTATTCTTGTAAATATAACTACATATATTCCTTGTGCCAGTCACTATTGTTGTGATGTAGTTGTTTAAACTGTTTTTTTTTTCTTTTTCATAATTTGCCAGGAAATTTTATCTTTTGTTTACACAGGTCATTTAATAATGCAAGTAGCCAGCGAACTAAAGCAAATCACTAAAATAGAAACAAATTACTTTAAGTATGATTATAAGAAGTGCAACTATAATACGTACTAATATTATGACTGGCCTTGAACTTGAACTTAATAAACTCAATTGCAAGAGGAACAACGCAAAAAAAGACCACAAAACAAAAATATTAAATTACAAGTGTTTAAAGTTAATTTATTTAGCGCTTGTTGGACAACAGTTTTAATTAATAGCAATTTAATTTTGTTAGCAAACCCTTGTTTTGACTGTTTTCTTTATTTTTATTAAAAACATTAGCAGTAATTGTCAGAGCAGGCCTTAACTTAGTTGGCTAAGCGATGGACTCAAGTCTAATTTGAGCTCAATAGCATAACTAATTTTTAAAAGATTCGTTATTTGTTGTAACTTTAGCCAGTCTTTATGTATTATGTATGCATGTTGCTTTTGATTATGAGAGCTCATCAGTCGACATCCAAGCAGTCAATCAAAACTTTCAACCTTGTATGCTTATGTAGAAACAGTCAAAGGACAAATGGGAATTACAAAAATGCTGTTTGTTTCTTTGCTTGTTTGTATGTTTGAAAGCTATGGACTCCTAAACCAGTAAAGCGATCTTGCTGAAATTTTCACAGTATATTACTGATGGTCAGAGAAAATCACTTTCTTTTTTACTTTCTTATACACTTTTAAGCACATGAACGCTAATGGAAGGAGTAGCGACCCACAGGTAAACTAACTAACAGTTACTTTTTCTACTTTAGTGTTGTAAAAATTAATAAGCTTCTACTCTAATCCCTGCTTAGAAAAAATATTTCTATAAAAAATATAAAATAAGGAGCTCAAGCCTGATTTAATAACTTTTGAATAATAAAAATATTTCATATATTTTTTTAAATAAATAAGTTCAACTTTATTTTAACAATTTCCATGTCCAACTTAACTCAACCAGTCATATAAAATATAAAAAAACACATTATCTATTGCTTTTTATTATTACCACACCCCAGTAGCGGTGTAAGTCAAAGGTGAAGCAGCAGCATACGAGGTGAAAGGAGCAGCATAAGAAGAGTGTAATACAGGAGCAGCAGCATTATAAGTGTGCACAACAGGAGCTGCAGCATAAGTTTGTACCAAAGGAGCAGCAGCAGCAGCATAAGTTTGTACTAAAGGAGCAGCTGCAGCAATAGATTTAACAACAGTGGGAGCTGCAGCAACATTATAGCTTTCTACTAAAGGTGCTGCCAAAGTTTTGGTTGTGTATGAGGTAGTTTTAACAGCTGGCGCTACAACATCTTCAACAGTATGGGCAGTGCTGTGCACAACAGAATTGCTGTGATGGGAAATAGCCGAAGGAACACTCCTCACTACATTGCCGACATGAGCAAGACTGGTTTCCTGAACAGCAACGGTAGGTGCAGAGTAGACAAGAGGACTTTCGAAATGACTGGGACGAGCAGTAGCTACAGCGAGGAGAACAGACAATACCACCTAAACGAGGGGAGAGATAAATAAAATGAAAATCTATTATTTTAATTTCTTACAGAAAATTATGAATAAAAAAAAATAAAGAAGTAAATAACACTGTACAATACATTCAAATTGCGACTCGGCATAGGAAGTCTTGTAAGCCTGACGTTTAGGGTATAAGTTATGTTCAGCACTTTCATGTAGAACACCACGAGGAAAATTTTTGTGCAACACCTTAACTCTCTATCCCTTCGTAGTATGGGTCTTTTTGTTCAAATTGAGTCTGGCGTTCAAATTAAGTCTGAAGCTTGAGTGTCTTTGAAGACCCATAATAGAATTTAATGAAGAATATTTTTGTAGAACACTTCAATTCGCTATATCATCGCTGAAGGGTAGTTTGTGGCACCTTTTTTAAAAAAGCGACAAAAGGATTCATACAACGAAGAGTTACAGGGTCAAAATATTGCACTAAAATGATTCTCGTATTGTTTTACATAAAAGTACTGAACATAACTTTTACCTTAAGCGTAAGTCTTAAAAGATATTTTATGCTAAATACGAAATTAACCCTTAAACACATTTTAAGTTTTGTATGATTTCTGGAATTCAAGTTGTGTCTGCAGCTTAGGTCTCCTTGTGAGCCTTATAGTAGAATTTTATGGCAAACATTTTTGTAAAAGATTTCAGCCTGCTACATCGCCGCTGAAGGGGAGTTTTTTGCACCTTTTTTTAAGAAAGCGACAAAAAGACTCATACAACGAAGAGTCAGAGGGTTGAAATGTTTCACAAAAATCTTTCTTGTGCCGTCTTACATAAAAGCGATGATTACATTTTATACCTTAAACGTAAGGCTTACAAGATTTACTATGCCGAGTCACTACAGCTATGTATGTGCAAAAGGGTGGAGTTTTAGGTCCCAGATATAAACTTTTAAAACGCCGATAGACATATTTATTTCCCTCTATTATGAATGGAGCCGTCGACGTCACATCAACACGACAGCAAAAATTGCTATTCGTTTCTTACAGATTTCTTACAAATTTCTGAGACTTATGAAATTAGCCCAGCATGTTAATATTAGTCAATTATTGTCGACAAAAAAGTAGACAAGTGACTATTTTTTGCTGTTGCATTGATGTGACGTCGACGTCGCCATTCATAATAGGGGGGATTATTCAAGTGCCCTCTGCCAGATGTAATCGCGTTAGAACCAAGTTATTTTTATCTGTGTTGTACAGTGCAGTCAACATTTTGATAAGACAAAATTTCATTAAGAAAGTAGCATTTGTTTTCAAAATCTATATTTTTATGCAAAACCCTAATTTTTTCTCTACTGCATAAAGAAAAGTATAGCAAATACGTCAAACTCAGATATAACACTTTGACTTTTTTGATATTTTAATTAAATATTTGTCTGGTATAATATTTTGTGCACCGAACTTCTAGAAATTTAAATTGCTTAACTTTATTTAAACTGTCTTATCACTCACCAACTTGAACATTTTTATTTATTATTTATTTAAAATAGTTTTCACAGAAGGTCTGTATTGCTCGATAATTGTTAAATTAAGAACTGATACCAATCCTGGCAACAGCCAACATTTTTATACTAAATGACAAAACTAAAATTTCAATGGCCAAATGATTCAATTAAGAAATCAATTGTTTGTATGTAATTCACCAATTGAACTTGGCCTTGAAAAGAGATTAAAACAACCAGAATTCTTTAAATAAAAAGCAAATGCCCGAAAACATGAACAAAAATTAAGCGGAACAATTCGTTAAGCAAATAGAAGAAAAAAAGAAAGAAAAAAGATTAATAAAAGCATGTGGAGTGGAGGAGTATAAAAAAGCGTAGAATTTTAATCATATAAAAAACAACAATCAATACCTAAACAAATTGCATGTAACCGATGTTTGGGCCACAAAAAAAAAAAATAAAAATCAATTATATGTCCGAAATGATAGTTGATTACAGCGTCACTGCCTCCACGTTTCAGCGATTGTATCAGTTTATGATTTTAGTTACGCATATATTTAACGATTACATTGTATTCATTATCTTTTGAACTCTCTTAACTTTGTTTTCGATTTTTTTACAACTTATTTTAAGTTTCAATAAAATGGACAGACAGTCTTGTAACATGCATTACTTGCATTTTAATTTAATTTTCTTACAATTTCAATTTCATGTACTCGTATGTTTGTGGTTTTAACGCATTCTTTCAGGGTTAAGTTCATTACTTTGGTTTTTTTTTAAATTCACGCTAATAAAACAATTAAAAAAGAAACAAACGAAAACAATTTTATATTTTTGCCGGTAAATCATAATGTTAGCTTTGTTATGATTACAAAATGAATGAATGACCGAATGAAGGAATGAATGACTTGAAAAACTATAAACAACTTTAATTGAAATAAGCTTGAAGAAAAAAATTTGAAGCAAAATTTTTGTATATAAACTTGACAACAAACTTTAATACACTAACAGTTCCCTTAAAATTTTAATCTAAGCAACACAGACCTTCCCACAAACAAAGTTCTAAAAACAAAATGTTCAAGTTGGTAAGTCGATTTTTTCAAAATATATTCTTTATCAAATAAAACTAAGAAACAAAAAAAAATATCCTTAAAAACAGGTGGTGTTGTTTACTTTAATTGCCGTTGCCTTAGCTCATCCTGGCCTATACGAATCAACCGTATACTCAGCTCCAGCTTATGCTTCGGTTGCTGTACATGAACCCGCTTATGCTCATGTGGGTTCTTTGATTAAAACTGTGCCCTCAGCTGTTTCCCATCAAAGTCATTCGGTGGTTCATAGTTCTGCTCATGTGTTAGAAGATGTTTTGGCTCCTGCTGTTAAGAGCACTTTGTACAGCACAAAATCTTTAGTTGCTCCCGTTTATAAGACTTATGCTGCTCCAGCTTATGTTAAAACTGTTGCTGCTCCTGTTTTCTACAAATCTTATGAGTTTGAGGCTCCTGAGTTATACAAATCATGGTAATAATAGTACAATCTTTTGTCGGAGAAATCTAAAGTTTTTGGTTAATCTGTTATGTACATAGGGAAATTTAAATGTGATTTTTCTTTTTATCGAATTATACTATAAAGTTGTTGTTGTTCGTTTTAAAATTAATAAGATATTATTTTCAAGGAATAAACAAATTTTTTGAAAGGAAGTGGAATCGTTTTACTTAAAACCTCTTTTTAAATTAAATATATTAAATGCAAACACAAAAATATTGCATTGTAAGACAACAGAAGAAAAATATCTTCTGCCAACTGATTCTGGTAGAGGGCACCAAATATATATATGGCTGATTCTCATTTCTAATGCTTTTTCCGTGTCCGTGGGAAGTATTGTAAAATATTTCATAAAAACTGCTTTAGCGTTGTTACACACATCAAATTTTTGAAATATATTAGAAATTATATATATATATATATATATATATATATATATATATATATATATATATATATATATATATATATATATATATATATATATATATATATATATATATATATATATATATATATATATATATATATATATATATATATATATATATATTTATATTGTTGTGTTCCGGAGTCTTGTGTATTGAGCGTTACGCGTTTTTTGTACGCTTCATTACTCAGTTTAATTCTTAAAATTGCATTAACAATATACATTAAAATGACAGCGTAGTTTTTTACTTTTAAATATTTAAAAGTCCTTTGTTTAATAGTATTATATTGCAAAGCGTTTTATCAATCAATTATGTTTTTTTTTGTTTTTAAAGAGAAGTAACCCAATCAGAGAATTATTGCCTACCAGTTAATTAATTAATGTGTTACCTTCTTTGGGAAAGGGATAATGTAGAGAGAACACTAGCCCATTTTGCAAAACTACAAGTTACAACACTTCTACAAAATTTATTGTTGCTTTGTGGGTATTTTACTTGTAGATGTGTAACTTGTAGCTTTGAGAAATGGGCCCCACGCGGTGAAATGGGAGAGAGATAGAAAGCTTAATTCATTTATAACTCTGCTATTGCGCGTTTTTGTTTTTTTTTTGTTAAATTTTGTAGAGCAGAGTTGCAGCACCTCTAGTGTCAAGTAGAGGCACTAATTTGTTTAAGCTTTGTAGCCACTTTTTTTAGTTCTTTTAGTTCGCCGACAATTCTGCTACAATACCAACGAAGGAGGGTGCTGTGATGTCCGTTAGGATATGTCAGTACTAATTGTTGCCGCTACTGACAAAGTGATCAGTGCTCTATGCCTTCATCATTCTAACAGTTCAATGCACATAAGAAAAATTAATGATGTTGTTGGCTTGCCTGAAAGTATTCTTGAAGGGAAGGCCCTATGGAAGATCAATACGCTATCCATCTCATCCAACAGACATAAAAATGTATTGAGTGTTATCAATATTTTTTTAATTTAATATAAACTTTTTAGTCACTAACCACGGAGTTTATGTTAAAATATATCCAAGACAATACATCTGATTTTATTTTTTAATTCAAAATTTAGTGTGTGTTCTGAAGAAAAATATTGAATTCGTATAAAAGTGTATTGAGCGCTACATAAAAAAAATTTTTAAATATAATTTATCTATAAATTTTAGGACGCCAAAAAAAAGTTAACTGCAGCTGAAGGATAGAAACGATATAAAGAACATTATCTGCTTCCAAATTTGGTATTTCCTTTGAAAAAATTTAGCTTCTACCGCACTGTGGGTTGCTATATTGTCGAAAAATGTAGAAGGTAGGTCTTATTTTGCTACGAATAATTATTTGCAATTTACACAACTTTTAATATTGTTAGTCGATTTTATAAAAATTAGAAGAGTTAGAAGAGTTATAAAAATTAGAAGAGTTAGCCTACTTTTTGCTTATGTATAAATGTTTGTAATGAACCATTTTAAAAGATAAACATTTTTTATTTTTCCATGTGAACCCAAGTCAAAATTGTAAAAGTGTTTAGAACTTTCAATTTCGTCCTGCGATTATTATAATTTTTATTGTTTTTAGACAGTAGATGTATAGTGCTTTCAACCTCTATACTCATTTTTTTTTTGCAAAAATCATTACCAGAACAACCGCAAAAGCAAGTCTAAGGCTCTATATAGAAATATGTTAAAAAATCGAAACATATAATTTCAGGCTCTACTAAAATAAACTATAATAAAAATCCTATCTTCTCATATATCATTTAGTTACACTGGTAAACAAAAAAAAACACAAAATGTATGTTTACAATGAGAGTCACCCATATACATGTATCGGAGTTTTGAATGTTTACATCTGGGATTCATTTTAAGGGAAGTTAAATTGCCCCCACTTTTGCTATATAGCGGGCAGAAATGTTCCACAGAATTGTATCTAGTGATAATTTACATAAAATAGCTAAACACATCTAATATCTTCCTATGCCAAATACTTATTGTGAACAAATACGAAGTGAACCCATAAACACATTTTAAGTTTTGAATTATTTCTGGCGTCAAAGTTGCTTTTGGAACTTTTGTGTCTTTGAAGATCTATAGTAGAATTTTATGGCAAATATTTTTGTAGGTGAATTTTTTCTTCCTTTTTTAAGAAAGGCACTAAAAGATGCATACAATGAAGAGTTAGAGTGATAAAATGTCACACAAAAATATTTCTTGTGGTGATTTGCATAAAAGTGCTGATACATCTTATACCTTATATATAAGACTTTAAAGTTTTCTTATGCCGAGTGCTAGTTGTCAGTAAGTATGAAATTAATCTTTAAACACATTTAAATTTTTGAATGATTTCTTGCGAGTCTTTCCCGACCTGTAATGAAATTGTATGACAAATATTTTTGTAAAATATTATGCTCCGCTATATCGTCGCTGAAGGGCAGTTGCTGGGGACCGCGAGGCGCATACAGCGAAGAGTTTGAGAGCTAAAATGATCCAGAAAAACGTTTCTAGTGGCTTTTTACAAAAACGTGCTGAGCTTATCTAATACCTTAAACGTACACACAGAAACAAATGCCAATGTCAATATGTCGCAATTTTGATTGGAAATCATATTAAATTTATGAGAAATAATTTGTCGTTTAAGTGTGTTGGGGCTTATTTGCAATCTTCATAGCTGTAATGCATTGTAGTGCTCAGTTATGTGACTTGTTGTTGTGTGTTCTGACGTTCGTGTTGTATAAATGTAAACAGCCGACAAACTTCGCATTACCAGCGAATATTTCGAACAATTATTAGTATTATTATTATTATTTTACCTGAAATTATTTTGATTTAATAGCTTTCACTAATAAAATAGCATTGTTATCAATGTTACATTTCATTTTAAATCAACATAACTATAAATCTAATTTCAATCCACTCTGAAAAATATTTTGAATTTACATTAATTCATTTATTGAACTTAAGCCGAATAATAATAATTTCCGATTTAAACCTACTCGTATTTCAGTTCGAATTATAATTACGTACAAATTTTAATTAAATTTTTTGTTAAATAAATCACAAAATAAATTATGTTGAATTAAAATGAAATTCATGTTACTTATGATCGTACATAGTTATTTAGTGTATGATTTCACTTTCTTTTAAAACAGAGTTACAGCCTAAATGAGAGCGGCAAGCATCGCGTTAGCAAAAGGGTACGTATTTACGGTACATTCAAAGTATATTTTTCTCGTTAATTGTATTGTAAATATGTACCCTGTTGCTAACGCGACGCTTGCCGCGCTCACTTAGGTATGGCTGTAATATGAATAGATTTTAAGTTCGTGTAGTTTGTTAGAGGATGTCAGTATTATTGAAATATCTATCTATATAGATTTTTAATTAATTAAGTTTATTTTTGAAGCTCATTCAATTATTACTTTTGAATACTTTAATTAAATTTTTAATTAGTTCAATTAACTTCTTAATAATTTTAATTAATGTTTTAATTAATTCAATAAATTTTTTAATTAATTCAGTCCAGTCAGAGGATAAATAACCACAATCTTGTGCTATCTTTTGCTTTTTAACAAGCATGATCTAATACAAACAGTAGCTTTTGATGAATGTGTTTTAATGAAATTTTCACGAGTCCAGCCAGTATTGTTAGAGTTTCTGAAATATGTGTAAACTTCAGTAGTACGTAAGACTATAGTACACCATGCCATACATGGTTTCTTGTGTAAGCCCCACTGCAGAATTGCTACTATAGAAGAATAGAAGTTACTAACTTATTAGCAAGTTTTTAATTCACTCCACTATGCGTCGGCGAATGTAAGCAAGTAAAAATTAATGATTAATGTTTTCATTGTTGAATTTTTAGTGTCGAGGGCTTATATTCAAATATTAAATTTTTTAGGAGGGCTAAAAACCGTGTGGTTCTCGCATTACTAAAATTTTGCACAATCCATCTTCTAATAATACAAAGTAAAATAATATAAGCTGTCAATATTGTAGAATATTGAGAAAGAAATTGTAGAAGTAAACGAATTTTTGCCATCATAAGAACATTGTTCGCTTGTAGATAGCACCATTTGAATATAAACCCTCGATTAAAAAAAATCATTCTATTTTATGCGGTCTTGAAGAACATACTTTTTTTACTTCAATAAATTTATTTATTTAAAAAAAATTGTTTACTGCAACAATCCTTTTTCTTCATACTTATTTTTTACTCCATGTACACCAAGCTCGAAAAACATTTTAGACTATTAACAGCCAACTGTGACCATGATCTTTCAACACTTTAGGCATAAGGAGAAGGGGCACCATATGAAGTATAACTTGCAGGAGCAGTTACATAGGCTGCATAACTAGCTGGCGCAGTGTAAATAGTTCTTAGAACGGGAGTAACAACATCTTGAACAACTTGATTTGATTTATGGATCACAGCATGACTAGAATGTGACACTGAAGTGGGTACAGTTTTGATTACAGCACCAACAGTGGCTAAGTGAGGTTGATGATAAGCCACAGTAGCAAAAGGAGCATTATAGCTGATAAAGGGCGACGCAGCAATAAGATTAGAATATGCCAAGCAAACAGCAAAGACGGCAAACAATACCACCTAAGGAGAGAAAAAGAAAAAAATATAAAGTTAAATCGGTCGAATTATCCATTCTTTTACTATTTACCAATTTAAACATTTTGTTTGCAGTTTTTTAAAAATATTTTTAGTTACTTATTAATTTAAACGGTCTATATTGTAAGCGTTTTTAATCAAATGAGTATTTACAGCTGTTTGGTAACAAGCTTAGGTTAAATCGTAGTATTTATAGTTAGAAAATTAATATTCGTTTTTAGGCTACAGTCGGAATATGCATGTATAAAGTGATATGCATTTTTCAGCTTGATTGGTCAGAAAGAAAAACATCTAAACGTTAATAATTGTGATATTTTTTCTGCCTGGATAATAATCATACACACAGAATAATTGCAGGTTAAAATCGGCGAAAACATGGTTATATTGCTTTTTTCGATAGTGATTTTGCTTCATAGATATTTCAGGTTAATTCAACATGATTTTACCATAACATTCAAACAACATTTTCTCTTTTGAAAGAACTATATTTCATGTTGATTTAATATTCTAGTTTAGTTAAGCAAAATACAATTGATACTGAAATAATACGAAGAATCTTGTTGAATCAAAGTTATTTCAAGTTGAAACCACGTAAATTTTATGCTGAAATAACACGAATAGTCATGTTGAATCAAAGTTATTTCACAATGAAACAACATAAACTTAATGTAGCCATTTTATTTATTAGTTTACTTATGTGATGTGTATTAGCAAAGGCATCAAACATTTTTTTGTTGTAGTATCATTTGACTGGTACACAGAAAAAACTAGATTTCATTTTCTGTAAAGGAATTCTATGAAATAGTAAATATTTTGTCTAGGAACGGACCTACAAACAAATTTGTAAATATAGACAAAAATATCTTAACAATTTCATTGAGAAAAAAATTTTTTTTTCAGTGAACAAATTGTTTAAATCTATAAAACAATTTGCTTAACAATATTTACAAATTGTAAACAAAACAATTTACTAAATCAAACAAAAAGATTTTCTGGATTTTCTAAAAAATATCAAACAATATTTTTTGTCTCAGGTTATAAAACAATTAGTCGAAAAATACTAACAAATATTAAACAAAATAGTTTACTTAATTATACAAAAATATTTACTGGATTTTTTGTAATATATCAAACAAAATTTTTGTCTGGGTCATTTATAATCATCATGTATTAAGCATTCATAAAATTTCACTTTGTTAAACGTGTTCCAGTCTGAATGTTTATCTAAAGACTCTAAAAAATGAATGAGAATTAATGCAACATTAACAAATTGATTTACTCAAAACTCTTCAGTAAACAAACTTAGTACAATCCCATTCCTTTTGCTATCATTGTTGTTGTTGTTGTTATTTGTGTGTATGTCTTATCGGGGTTATCTTTTACGACACAATTTTTCTTGTTGTTATATACGTTTGCGTCCCAAATAAGAGTTAAACAAACAATTCATTGATTTTGTAAATTATATTTACTGAAAATGAAATTTATTTTTAGACAAACTTTTGTTTGAAAATTTTTTGATGATAATTTTTTATGTGTAGTCAACGCGCTAGCCGCTGCAGCTACAAACGTCTCAAATATACTTTATATATAGACTAATGTAAATACCATCATAAGTAACATAAATTTCATTTTAATTCAACATGATTTAGTTGATGATTTAACATAGAATTTGTTCGAAATGAAAGTAAGTGTCATGTTGACTTAAAATTAACTGAAACGTCGATTTTTCATTGATTTAGTAAAGTAGATTCAGCTTTAGTTTACCATGATAAAAATTTATTACTATAAACCGAATTTTATGGATTCAATATCGAACAATTTTGTTCTAACAGTGAAAAATGTTAAATCAACGAGTTTTAAAGTTAGACTAATAACTTTTCATTTAAAATTAATGTGAAACAATAGTCATTTTAGATAGAGTAGGTACTTTTGCAAAAATTTAATATGATTTCCAATCTACATTGCGATATGTTGATTGTACATTGGTATTTTTTTCCTGTGTGTATTAATTAATATTGTTGGTGTAAGCTACTTCCCAATATATTATTTTCATGGAAATAAAGAAATTTTCTTTAGAATGTTTGGCTCAAATATGCGGATGCAAATGAATAAATACATTTGTGAAATGACCAAGACATTACGAGCTTATTTTTCTATTGCAAAAATATTTATGTTTTCTTTTTTTTGTCGGTGAGGAAACCAGGAAAACCGCTAATGTGCAATTGAATTTTTTTCTATACAATGTAAAATATTTATAAGTTTCAGAACTTACATTAAATTAACTACAGATGTAAACTTTCAAAATGCCGATACACGTATATATTTTTTTGGTGCCCTCTACTAGAATAAGTGGTCAGAACTTTGTCAATTTGAAAAATATGATTTTTTTGTACAATGCAATTATTAGCTCTGTATGATTTTTAGTATACGTTTTTGCTGCCTTCAAAAATATTTTTCTTTTTTGGCCAACCTTTCGAAAAAGACCTGTTGAAACAATTTTATTTTGTTTAGCAGTGTAATTAAGCAACTTCCTGCTCTGATTTATTTGTCTAATTTACTATATTTTCTATTGTCTCACTAATTTAAGTTTTGCATAGTTCTAGTATTAAATACCAAATAAGTATTATGATGTGCTCCATAATTTATAGCATTGTCAAATCAATTGATAACAATACACAAGATTTAATGAAGACATTCTCTTTCAATTTAAACTATAAGCAAATTAAAACTGCTAGAATCTATTGTTCTTAATATTGCGAAAAATTAACGCAAAATATCAGCAATTTCTAATTTAACTATAAAAACAGAATATTAGTTTGTTGAATTTATCAATCATTGCAAGCAATTCTAAAAGTAAACATATAACTTAGTTCCTAAATTTCTGAAAGTAAACATAGTTATAACTTAGTTTCTAATTTTTCTACTTAACAAAATGATGAAATTGGTAAATTATATTTAAAGTTTTCATTATAAGCACTGGATAACGATAAAAAAACATGATTCTAACGACTAATTCTGGCCGAGGGTGCAAAAAAAATATATATATGTGTACCGGCTTTTGAAAGGTTATAGCTGGAATTCATTTTATGGGGAGTACATATTGTATATCAAAATTATGGATTACAAGATTTCCCATGCAGAGTCGCTATCACTATGTGAAAAATTGGGGAAATGTAACTCCCTCTAAAACGAGTTTCAGATGCAAACTTTTAAAACGTCGAAAAAGGTGTTTATTTTTTTCGGCGCCCTCTACCAAAATCATTGTTATTTAAAAAAAATTGATTTTGTCGTAATTATTTTTTAAAAAATTTCTAAACGTTTAAAATTTTCTTGTTTCAAAATTAAAGTTTTACATACAAATTTCAAACGTTTGGTAACATTTTGATTTACAAAATAAGCCCTACAATAAAAGAATTTTGTTTCATAAAACTAATGAAATAATATCGTTAGATTTTTTCATTAATCCCATAACAATTTCACAAATCCAATGAAAAGTTTCATTAAAATTCAACCAACGAAATTCTTTCACAATATTAATGAAATTTTCATTAGATATGTGAAATTGTCATTCAATCAATGAAACTCTTTCACAATATTACTTAAATTTTTATTGGTTTTGAGAAATTGTCATTGGATTAATGAAAAAATCTAATTAAATTGTTTCATTGGTTTTATGATGCACACAATGTCTTTTAGTATAAGAGTTTCTTAAAATATTTCTTTTTTTTCTTTCGAAAGGCTATTCTCACAATTCTATTCGCTATTACTGCCGCTCGACCCGGTTATCGGTCCTACTCTTCTCACTATGTCCAACCTGTTGTAAGGTCACACTATGCTGTTGTGCCTGTTCTGAGGACTGTTTCTGTACCGGTTGTTCAAGCTGTTATTGCTCCTGTTGGTCATTCCGTTCATACTCCCCTATTACGCACTGTTTCTTCTCCTGTAATTCAAACTCTTCGTACTTCTGTGGTTCACGCTGCTCCCATATATGAATCCTATAATGCATATCCAGTATCCAAAAGTTACGGTTCCGTTTATGGCGCATAGTGAATGTTATGTATGAAGCGACAGTTAATAAGGGACTGATGTTTCAATTGAGAAAATTCTTTTTAAATAAAAACGAAAATTTTCAACAAACTGTTTTATTGTTTTCTATCAGAAAAGGTACTTTCGGTTGAAATGATCACTGTAACATTAGTTTGTTCTGTGCAACCAATTTAATTTAAAAATTACATTACTTGAAGGAATACTCTATAACACTGTGCCACACAAATAAATATTGAAAAGGTTTCTGGTAGACGGCACCAAAAAAATGTTTGTTGGCGTTTTGAAAGTTTACGACTGAGGTGCATTTTACATTGTGTTAAATAAAGCTCCTTTTAGGGCAAATATTTTTGAAAAAACATTTCAGCCCGATATATCACCGATAAAGATAAGCTTTTGCTCCTTTTTAGGGTTAAGTACACCAAAAGTGTAAAGAAAGCCTACTGTTTTCGCTATTGTCTGTCGCAGGCAATTTTCTCGAGCACGGTAAGAGCTACGGACCTGAAATTTTCAGAGACTAATTATACAACTATGGCCGCTACAACAACAAATATATAAAAGTGATAATTAAAGGGTGTTCCAATGCGAGCAACGAAACATGTTGAAATCCTAAAGTAATATACAGACAATTTTATATAGACACTCGAAAATTTCAAAGCTAGTGTATGATTGATTATACAGACTACACTTATAAATTCTGAAATTTAAACAAAATAAAAATCAAAGGGTTTCTATCAGTTAATGTAATTTTGACTATGTACTTTTGACAAGTAGCTGTGTCTTGGAAACCATAAGAGGCTAACTATTGAAATTTTCACAACTAATGCAGCATTTCAAAAGCAACTGCAGCGAATGCCAAAAAATTTAAGAATTAAAGGGTATACTGTCAAGTTATGTAATTTTGAAATTTAGCTATAGCTTCTGAGCCATAATGTAATATACAGACACTTATATGTGGACACTAGAAATCGTCAACGTGTATTATTATACAGACTACACCAATTAATACTGAAATTGAAACAAAATAAAAATTAAAGGGTATTCTGTAAATTAATGCAATTTTGACTTTCCAGTTTTGACAATTAGCTGTATCTTGAAAACCTTAATAGACAAACTCTTGAAATGTCCATAGCTAGTGCAGCATGTTAAAGGCAACAGTATCGAAGGCTGAAAAACAAACTAACTAAAAATGAAAGGGTACTATATTATGCTGTGTAATTTTTAAATTTAGCTGTATCTTCTCAACCATAATAATTAAACACTTGAAACAAACCAAGTCAATAATTAATGAGTAAATTAATTATTAAAGGGTATCCCATTAAGTAATGCAAGTAAATCGCCCAAACTAAAAAAAAATCGTCAAAACGAAAAGAACTGAAAAAAGAAAAGCTAAAACTATAAAAAGTCCCAGAATTAAAAAAATGCCAAAACAAAAACAAAAAATCGTCAAATTGGAAAAAGTGCTTTGCTTAAAGGAAAAAAATATCGCTAAAATGCAAATAATTGCCAAAACTAAAAAAAAACGCCTAAAACAAAAAATATCGTCAAAAAATTTTAAAAAAATCAGCAAAAATGAAAAAAATCGTCAAAACGAAAAAATAGCCAAAATGAAAAAAAATAGCAAAAATGAAAAAAATAGCAAAACGTAAAAAACGCCAAAACTCGAAGAGAATCGCCCAAACGAAAAAAGGCGTCAAAATTAAAAAATCGCCATAAATCGAAAAAAATCGCCAAAACTAAACATATCGTCAAAAACCGAAAAAATAGCCAAAACGAAAAATTCGCCAAAAACGAAAAAAATAGCTAAAATGAAAAAAAAAAATTCTAAAACTCAAAATATCGTCAAAAGCCGCCAAAAGTTGCCAAAACGAAAAAATCGCCATAAACTAATAAAAATCGCCAAAAAAGAAACAGTTCACCAAAACGAATACTTTAGTGAATTCATTTTAAGAAAAGGATAAAAAACCCGCCCTAAGAGGAGTTAGAGGGTTTATTGTTGCCTTTAAAACTTGTCGACCAATCATAGAGCTACATTTCAAAAATTTATTTAAGTGCTGAGTGCACCACAGACGGACGCTTTAATTTTATGTAGAACACAAAATTCACCACGAGTGCAAATAATAAATTGTTGTATCGTTCGTTACCTTGATATAGAAAGGGCCTAACTCATTTTATTTTCAAATCGAGTTTTTTTCATATTTCGATAAGTTAAAAGTTCAGTTATCGAAATAGGCTTAAAACTCTATTAAAAAAAATAGTTAAGACCTTTTTATGTTAAGGTAACGATATTTACACAAAAAGAATTTATAAATTTCTGATTAATGTTTGTAGATTAATATTCTATTGCACATCACTGTTTCCATTGCATTTCTATTTAGAATTACAATTATGCATTAATTATTAGTGTTATTTTGAAAGAAAATCAATATTTTTTTTATAAAATATGTTTATACAATAATAGTATGTTTAGTACAACTAATTTAAAATTATAATTTAATTAAATGTCAAAAAAGAAAAAATCTAATTCTCCTATAAAAGCTGAAGTTCAAAAATGGAAATTGAACAAACAACTGGAGTCATTCCTAAAGTAAACATTTGTCGCCTTAAGTGAAATTAAATAAGAATAGAAATAAAAATGTTTAAAGTGGCAAGTCCAAATTTTAATATAAAAAAATTATTTTTTAATTGAAGATAATATTAATATTTTCCCCACAGATTGCTTTGCTGCTTATTGCTTTCATAGCTATTGCTGCCGCTCGTCCCAGCTATTTGGCTCCTGCTCCTGTTGTCTACGCTTCCCATTATCCTGTAATAAGAACTGCTTATACCGTTCCTGTGGTCAAAACTTATGCTGCTCCTTTCATACATTCTTTTGCTCCTGTCTATGGCGCATATTATCCTTCGAAATAGAGAGGACTACGTAATTATGAGTTAAGAAATTTTGTGCAAGAATCATTTCACGGAAAAGTATAAATTAAATTGATTTAAATTTATAAAGAAAAATATGTGTGATTTTTAGATTTTCCTACAATTTGAATAGTATAAGAACGTTTTAAAGAGCTTTCGAAATAAAAATGCAATTCATATTTTTTTTAAATAAAAAATAGTGATTGGAATTAATGGCTCGATTATCGATGGCAACCGAACTTCAATTGGGTTGCCACCCGGCAACTAAAAATTTGTGACAGCTTTCAGTTGCCAGTTGCCATCCGTAATATGATTTTCAGCAACTGGCAACGCAACTGAAGTTCGGTTGCCATCGATAATCCAGCCATAAATTTAAAATAAATTAAGTAAAGTGCGACTTTGGCTCGCACACGAAGGGTTGCGTATGAATACACATGTG
This sequence comes from Panzeria rudis, assembly GCA_956483635.1. Classification (NCBI taxonomy): domain Eukaryota; kingdom Metazoa; phylum Arthropoda; class Insecta; order Diptera; family Tachinidae; genus Panzeria; species Panzeria rudis. The sequence goes on from OY101448.1 coordinate 183,020,013, forward strand.
TATATCCCTTTTCGTTTTTATCCCTGTTTTCATTTTGACTGTGTTTTCGTTGTGCTTTTTTGTTTAATTTCAGTTTTTTATTTTTTAGTTTTTTTTTGTTATTTTTGTCGAGTTTTTGTTTTTGGCGCTTTTTTCGTTTTCGTGATTTTTTATTTTTTTTCTGGCGATTTTTCGTTTATTGCAGTTTGTTGTTTTTTTGCCGTTTTTTCAGTTTTTGGCGATTTTTTGGTTTTGGCGTTTCTTAACGTTTTTTTTCACTGTTTATCGATTTATTTTAGTTGTGACGATTTTTCAGTTTTGGCGTATTTTTCGGTTTTGGGGATTTTTTCGGTGTTTGGGGATTTTTTTAATTCGTAGCGATTTTTTTTTTGGTTGTGACACTTTTTTTCGTTCCGACGACTTTTTCCTTTTTAGCGATTTTTCGTTTTTTGCAATTTTGTTTGCCGATTTTTTTAGTTTTTGCGTTATTTTGGTTTTGGGGATTTTTTTGTTTTAACCTTTTTTTGCTTTTTGACGATATTTTTAGATTTAGCGATTTATATTAGTTTTGGTGCTTTTTTCAGTTTTGGCGCTTTTTTCGGATTTTGATGCTTATTTCGGTTTTTTTTTTAGTTTTAACGATTTTTTTGTTATGACACTTTTCGTTGTGGAATTTGTTTTTGGTCTTCGCGCTTTTTTCTTTTTTGTGATTTTGTTCCATTTTTGGCGGTTTTTTTTCGTGTTTTGATGATACGTTTAGTTTTAGCGATTTTTTATGTTGCGTTTTTTCGTTTTGACGACTTTTTTCGGTTTTTCGGGTTTTTAGCGATTTTTTTTATGTTGCGTTTTTTCGTTTGACGACTTTTTTCGGTTTTTGGGTTTTTTTTGTTATTTGCGATCTTTTTAGTTTAGTTGGTATTTTGCGTTTTATTGCTTTTATTAATTTTGGTGCTTTTTTGCTTTATGCGCTTTTTCATTTTGGTGATTTTTCGATTTGACATTTTTTTAATTTTGGAATTTTTTAGTTTTAGCGGGCTCTAAAATTTCAAGAGCTTGCCTCTTACGGCTTACAAGATACAGCAAATTGTCTAATTTACATAATCAAAATTACATTAACTGATAAAACAGCCTTTAATTTTTATTTTTTTAAATATCGGTGTTATATGGTGTAATCTATTCTACAGACTACACCAATTAACACTTACTTTGAAAATTTAAAGTATCTATATATAAGTGTCTGTATATTACATTAATATTTAAACATGTTTCGTTGCTCGCTTTAGAACACCCTATAGTTTTTGTTTGTTACCATATTCTGTGAAAATTTCAGGTCCGAAGCTTTTACGGTTCCCGAGAAAACAGCCTGTGACAGACAGATAGACGGACAGCGCAGTGAAAACAATAGGGTTCCTTTACACTTTTGGTGTACGGAACCCTAAAAAAGGAACTTATACCATTTTTATGCAGACTTATTAAGCGCTAACTTCAATATAACAGCTTCGTAACACCTTAAAAAGTGTTAAAGTTATTCAAACAAACCATGAAATTCTGCCAGCTGTTGTTAACATATTATCACGTTATGGTATTTTCCTTAATCGCTTTAAATGACCATAATAGATATTGCGATTAAATCTGCCTTAATGTTCTGCTAATGATGAGAGTCTGTTTGTAAATTAAAATTTAATTAATCATCAAAAATTACCTCGTGGATGGAATTATAACAACGTCATCATTATCACCATCATTATCATCAATCATTGGCGGCATGGTCATGTACAAATGTTTAATAGACAGACTAACTACCCGTTAGTTTCTTTGCCAGATATTATGACCACATGATTGATATTATGAAAAAAATGCTAAGGAAATCTGCATCGTGACAGAACGTTTTCGCAATCGTGTCTTCTTTGACATTTAGCTGAGTATGAGTGAATTAGAGCCAAATAAAACAAGAAATTTGACTTTGTAAGCGTGTATGATTGTGGATGAAAAATTGCTCACCAGTCGCCAAGTTAGACCCTTGATTTTATGATTTTATGAAAAGTTAGTTATGTTCATATAATGAGAACTTGGGTTGAATAAATTCTGGAATAATTTAAATAATTCTTTTTTCTTAAGACAAGCAATAACCGCTTGGAAAATAGTAAATTACACTGTACAGCAAAATCAAATTTTTTTTCAATATAACAAGGTTCTAAGGACAGTTTTTGGTAGAGGGCAACAAAAAATAGACACGTGTATCGGCTTTTTAAAAGTTTACATCAGGGATGCATTTTAGTGGGAGTAAAATTCCTTTTACCCGTTTTGCACATAGTTACAGGCATGGATATATTGTCAAACTTACATTTAATATATACACAGAAAAAACTATCACCAAAAATTTTTCAACCTAAAGTTTGTCCCAAATGAAATTTAATTTTCAGTAAATGTTTTTTACTGAATCAGTGAATTTTTTGTTTCAGTTTTATTTAGTACGAAACACCGAAAACAATAACAAGCATGCGATTGTAACAATTTTGTTTACTGACGATTTCTGCGTGAATCAATTCGTTAATGTTGTTGCGTTAATTCTCATAAATATTTTTTAAGTTCCTTAGATAAACATCCAGAATTGAACACATTTAACAAAGTGAAATTTCATATATGTATAATGGATGATATTATTTATAATTTAAAACTTAAAAATAAAAAAAAAGTTTTTACTAATTTAGACAAAAGTTTGTTTGCTATATTAGAAAAAATCAAGTAAATGTTGTTGTTTGATTCAGAAAACTATTTTGTTTAGAATTTGTTTATAAATTCACACTAAAATATTGTTTGATACATTACAAAAAATCCAGTAAATATTTTTTTTTTATTCAGTAAATTATTTTGTTTAGAATTTGTAAATTATTTTAGACAATTTGTTGCATAGATTTGGAAATTGTTGTTTACAGAAAAAAATATATTTTTCAATGAAATTGTTAGAATATTTTTGTCTGTATTTACTAATTTGCTTGTAGGTCCGTTTCTAAACAAAATATTTACTAATTCATTAAATTTTTTACTAAAAATTAAATTTAGTCTTTTTTTCTGTGCAAGATATGCTTGGAACTTTTATGTAAGACACCACGAAAAATATTTTTGTGGAAAATTTTAGCCCTGTAGCTCTTCTTTGTATGGTTCTCTTCGTTCTTTTTAAATAAGGGTAAACAATTCCCCTTCAGCGGCGATCTAGCGGGCTAAAATGTTCTACTAAAAATTCACCATAAAGTTCTATACACCTTAGTTCAACTTGACCGCTAAATGTCGTTCAAAACTTAAAATGTGTTTATGGGTTAATTTCGCAGTTATTTACAATTAGTACTCGGCATAGGAAATCTTGTCAGCCTTACGTTTAATGTATAAGATCTAATGGCACTTTTATGTAAAACCCCACAAGAAACATTTTTGTAGCCTGATTTTAGCCTGATATATCACTGTTGAAGGGGAGTTTTTTGTCCCCTATTTAAGAATGAGTTAGAGGGTTAAAATTAGGGATGTAACAAATACCGATACCGATACCGATACCGATATATCGGCGATACTTCAGATTTTCCGATACATCGGTATCGGCGATATTTTACTGTCGATACGACGATACTTTAAAAAATTTTTTCAGAGTTTTTTTTCTGACAAATTATTTATTTTTTTGTTAAACTCATTTCGTTATTTTTTAAATCTTAGTAATATCAATTTTAAAAATTAATAATATTTTACGCTGTTATTTTGCAAAAACAATAATTTATTTATTGTTAATTTTACCATGAACTCAAATTTAATTCGTTGTTTTTTAAATCTTATTCCCAGCAAAAAAATACATTATAAAGAAATCATGAAAATGTAGCAGTCGCGATCCGGAAATATTGCGAATTTGCATAATTTCCAATTAGTTTCACATTTGCTTGTCATTGCAAGAAGTTCCCTTTTTCCATTACCAATCACCGAATTTGAAGTGATGTTAGGACCAATTTCTTTTTCGGTGTTCTATAATGGTTCCTCAAATAATTATGGAAAAAAAGCCGACTTCAGTATAAAGAGTAATATACTTGATGGCCTTCCATATAAACAATTTTGAAAATCGGTATGCCAATGGAGGAATTGTGCTCTAATAAATATTTTAGGTGGAGGCGTGGAAGACTTGCCCCACAGATTTTCGTAGAAAAATTATGCGACCAAACTCTAGGCAAACCATTCCAAACAAAAAATAAATTTTGGAATTCGGCCCATAAATGGAGGAGCTATGCGATAATCAATATTTCTGGGGGAAGGGGAAATCCCGCACAGATTTTGGAGAACAATTATGGTACCAACCTGAAGGGGGGGGGGGGGGGGTTTGCAGCAAATTTCACAACTGATTTTCGAAAAAAACTGTAGTCAAACCCTTTCAAAAAAAAAAAAAAAAAATTTGATAATCGGTTCCCAATGACAAAGTTATACATGGTTCCCCCTCCCATTTTCGAAAAGAATTATGGGGCTAAACTACTAGCGAACCCTTGCAAACAACACAAGAATTTTGAAAAGCTGTTCACAAATGACATAGTTATGGATTGGTGGGGAGGGGGAGCAAACTTGCTTCTCCGTTTTTCGAAAAAAAATTGGGACCAGTTTTTGTCAAACCCTTTCAAACAAAACAAGAATTTTGAAAATCGGTTCACAAATGACAGCATGGGGGGAGCGAATTTCCCCCTCCGATTTTCAAAAAAAAAAATATGGGACCAAACTGCAGGCAAACCCTTTCCAGCAAAAAAAGAATTTTTAAAATCGCTTCACAAATGACAGAGTTATGCGTGTACAAACATAAAAAAGTAAAAAAAAAAAAACACACACGAATTGATAACCTTCTTCTTTTTGGAAGTCGGTTAAAAAAGGATGAAAAATTACCCATTTTCAGAACTTGTTTCTTTTTATGCGAATTTAAACACAAAACTGTGTTTTCATGTAAATTTAAGTGAATAAATATAAACTTTTAGCAGACTTTTAAAAATTAAGCTAATAGGTTATTTAGATGAATATTAGTTGATAAATGTCCTTTAAAAAATCAAATTTTTAAAAAGCATGGCGAGTATTTTTTAAAATTATAAAGTAATTACAAATTTGTACTGGCTTTTCTACTAATGATCTGCATATTTTTAATATAGATTCTTTGAAAGCAATGAAAATGTAGTTCCTTAAAACTTACTTCCAATTTTATATACTGTATTAATATCTATTTTAAATATTAATAATCTCTTACACTGTAATGTTGCATAATAAAAAAATTGCCCTTCTTGAGTTTTGTTAATCTAAACTTGAACTCAATTTCAATATTCGTATCGGTATCGGAATCGGTATCGGCGATATTTATTTTTAAGTATCGGAATCGGTATCGGATCGGCAAAACGGCGTATCGTTACATCCCTAGTTAAAATATTCTAAAAAGTTTTTCCTATTAGTGTTTGACATAAAAAAACTGAGCACATCTTTTGTTGTACCGTCTTACTTGTCAATTGTGTACTTGGCTATGCATTCCGCGAACTGTGGGGCACTTAATAAGAAACCTAAAAGCTCTATGCTAAGGTTCAAAGATATTTGAATAAATATCACTAAGTTAGCCTGAACATACTCATATGTATGTATAGTATATGAATTATAACATCTGAAAACTTAATGATTTTATAAAGTGTTAAAACTAGAGAGGTTGAGTGCGTGTAAGAGGAAATTAAAATTAAGTCACTTTTATTTAGCCTCGCCTTTGAGAATGCGTATGTGTGAGTTGTGTTTACATACTATGTATGTATGTCTGTATAAAAATGTTTTCGACTATGTGCCCGTTTGTATGTGTTATGTAAAGCTTTAATTATTTTAATTTCTTTTATTAAAGTTTGTTGTTATATCAAAAAAAATTTTAATTGTCTTGGGCAAGCTAAGAATGTAGTGTGAGTTTTCTAGTTTCGCACTTGTGCGTTTTATTAGTTTTAATTCAAGTTTAACGGATTTATTTGTTAATTTTTAATGTTTGTAAGTTTTTTTTTGCTGGTAGCTGATCAAGATTTGTTTAAACATTTACTAAAAGTACATGTTTTAATAATGTTTGTATATTTTTGAAAGGGCATTTTAGCATCTAAGTAATGCCTGTCCATATAAATTACTTTGTAATTAAATTTCAATTATTTGTTTTATTTTGACTATATAAGCTGGTAATATTTTCTGGAAGTTATCAATCATATAAAGTTATTCTTTAAGAAAACAACAAAACTTTTAAGTGATTTTAATTGAAGAAATAAAAATATTTATAAGTCAAAATGTTTAAATTGGTGAGTGTTGATTGAATCAAGCAATGAACTAAAAATGAAAACAAACAGAAAGAATGAATAAAGAAAGAATAGAAAAACATAAAAAATAATAAACTAAGAATCATAATATGTTACAAAACAAAAATAATATAATGAATTGTGAACTCATTTTTTTTACGGCGTGAGTTTTGAAATAAATTGAAGTATGTCTTGTATAGTAAATAAAAAATTTTGCTTAAACGAGACAATGGAAATTGATTTAACAGAACTCTTTTTATAACTTATTTTGTGTTGCATTATATAATTATAAAGTATATTCTATATCAAAATATGCACATAAAGCCAAAATATGCTTTTTGGAACAAAATATTTAGTATTGTATTAAAATTGAACATATCCCTACAAAAATATAAAAATTAGGACAAGTTCAAAATAAAGACCAAGTTCTTGGTAAGTAAAATCCTGTCCTGCTAACTTGGCAATATTTTGACCTTTCTAATATGAGAAAGACTTATCGGGGGAAAATATTGCCAAGTAAGCAGCTTGCCTAAAAATCAGATGATATTTTAAATTTCATGATCTTGATCCTCATTTTGATCTTAGTACTTTTAACGGCCGGAATTTTCGGATATGAGCTTGGCCTTCTTTTCCCATTAATTTTTTGTAAGGATTTGATTTTTTCTTTCAAGTATTGTTTTTTATGGAAAAAATTGCCCAATACAAATGAGAGACACTCTAGCTCGCCTAGATGAAAAGTTCCCGTATTCAGGCTTTTGTGATTGCACTGTATAATACAAAATAATTTCATGGCTGTAACGACTGATTCTGGCAAAGGGCACCAACAAATATGTACCTCTATCAGCTTTTGAAAGTTTACATCTAGGATTGATTGTAAAGGGTAGTGCACATAATTATAGTGACAAGATACACAGTGGTATTTTAGTAGTAAAAAGGCAATTTTTCGACTATTACTTTTCAAATATCTAATACTGCAGTTTTATAGCGAAGTGATTCACTAACAAAAATCCGTAATTAGTTTTCTTCTAAGGCAACATTTTGTGATAGAAAAAGCCACTGAAGTTACTTAAATATTGTACAGCGAAAACTGATAACAATTTTCATGCAACTCATGTTACGCATGTAAGCTATTTTCACCGTTAATATTTAGCGTTTTAATTTTATTTTTAATAAAAAGAAAATTTAAATTTCATGTGGGCATTTCCATATCAGTGTACGTGACATTTGTACGCCTACAAAGTGGAATAGATTTTGCAAAAATAGGAGTAACTGAAAAGAAGTTTGTCGTTATATTCCATTCAGAGGATACTATGTGTGAAAGAAAAATGATTACATTTGGAACCCTGTTGTCCAAAATATCGAGGGAAATAAGGGCATGGCGTACGTGACATTAAATGGATGTGATGTTAAAGTGCATGTAAAAATATGCGGAAATTTGCGAACTATGAATTTTTTTTATTTTTTTTTAATTTCTTAAACGAAGCCAACTATTTTTCCTTTATTATCCGTAAATTTGAAATAAAAAAAATGTTTGAGATGATATTTTAATGAGCAAAATTTAATAGCGTACGTGACATAGCAGCGTACGTGACAGATTTTTCTTTAATACTTTAATAGCAACTGAAATTGACAGCTCTCAGTTGCCAGTTGCCAGCAGTAGTATCATTTTTTCTGAACTGCCAATCCAACTGAGGCTCGGTTGCCATCTATAATCGGCTTATAATAATTATTTATTTTTTTCAAAAATTGAGAAATATGTATAACAAAAATTTTATAACTTTAAAAATATATCCACATTTATTGCCAAAATAAGCACTTACCATCAAAATTTACAACTAAAAATTGATGCCAAACTACTTAAAATTTGATGATTCGCATCGATACTTTTGTGCGGGCCTTTTTGCCCTTTTCTTAAAAAAAGGGATAAAAACTGCACTTCAGCGGTGATATAACAACGGTCAGAAATGTTCTATAGAAACATTATCCACTAAATTTCTTTGAAGACAGCTAATCTCCGAACTCAACTTCAACGTGTGCTTAAGGGTTAATTTCGTACTTATTTACTATTAGTAGGCGGCATAGGGAATCCTGTAAGTCTTACGTTTAAGGTGTAAGTTTAGTAATTTTAGGTAAAACACCACGGCAAACAATTTTGTGAAACATTTTAGCCGCTCTATATCGCCGTTAAAGGGGAGTTTTCCCTTTTTAAGAAAGGGACGAAACCCCCATTTAACGAAAATTTGGAAAATTAAAATGTTTCTCGTAGTGTTTTACATAAAACTGATGAATACTATTTTTACCTTAAACGCAATGCTTACAATATTTCCAATGCCGAGTCAATATAACTATGTAGTGAAAAGGGGGGTTGGGAAATTTAGATCCCCTATACACGCCTGCTTTTTTTTGCTACCCTCTACCAGAATCAGCTTTTAGATCCCTGTTATTTGAAAAAAAAAAATTATCTTGTACAGTGTAATTTAAGAATTTTATGTTATATTAAGCATATTCTTTTTAAAGCTTACATTTTGTGCTTATGCTATTGTACTCTAGTGGTGTATTTTGTCAAAAACTAATTTTTTAATAATATCTCTTTATTTAGTTTATTCTTGCTGTTCTGTTCTCTATTGGTGCTGCTCGTCCTGGCTATTTGGATGCCTCCCCAGTCATTTACAGTGCACCCACCTACATTGAAGAACCAGCATATGCTAGTATTGGCTCAATTGTTAAATCAATACCCACAGCTGTTTCTCATCAATCCATTTCACAAGTGCACTCTTCGGATCATTACATACAACCTGTAGTAACTCCTATTCTGAAGACTACTTACGCTGCTCCAATAGTTAAAACAATCTCTGCACCATATTTACACACTAGTTATGCTGCTGCTCCTTTATACAAAAGTTATGCTAATGAGGGTCCATTCTTACAAAACTATCACGATGGTACATTTTTAAAATCATATGCCCCCACATATGGTGGCGGTTCATATTCACAATGGTAAAGAGAGGAAGTAAATATTGACACAGACAATAAAAATACGTTTATGATTCGAAAAAATAAAACCTCTTGTTTTAATGAATTTTGTATAGTTTATTTATTGAAAATTTTTTTCGGTTTATCTGTTATTATTTAAAGGCGTATTGTACTCGTATGTATAATAAAAAATTTGTAATTTGTATTGATTGCTTTTTATGTTTATGCTTTTAATTTTACTTCAAAGGCCAGCCATTCCAGCCTTTAGTGTATGTCAAACCTGTATCCCAACCTGTGGGATAGAATTCCGTGGAATATGCTGCGGGCGCATAAGCTAGTGAGGGTACAGCTGCCACAAGTTTTGTATGAGGTGGAGCATAATGTGCTCTAACGTAGGCTGCTGCTGGTTGATAATCCAAAATTGGCCTTAGGTAGGGACGCTTTTCATGCACTATAGTTTGACTTTGATGTGACACAGCTGTTGGCAAATGACTAACTGCATGACCTACTATAGTTGGATCATAGGCATAATGGTCATAGGTGGGTATGGCCACCGATGTGGATAAATAGCCTGGACGGGCTGTGACAGTACTGATGATAACACAAAGCACAAACTGAAATTAGATAAATAAAGGAAAAATTACACTGTGCACAGAAAAAATTACATTTCATTATGATGAATTAGGTCTTAAAAATTTTTTTCTAAATTTAGACAAAACATTTATCCAAATGTAAAAACGTTTTTATTAAAAAAGAAAATCTTGAAAATTTGTTGTTGTGTTCTAATTAAAAAAAAAACAGATATAAACAAAATAATTTACTGAATCAGATAAAATAATTGTCTACAATTTTTTTTCATAATCAGCAAAAAAATTTATAAATTGAGACAAACTGTTTATTGAAATAGGGCCTATAAATAATTTTTGTAAAATCAAACAATACATGTTTTTGTTGTTGAGAATTTACACTTATACAAAACCCAGCAAATAATTTTTTATTCGATATGAATCTATTATACAATTAGAGATCCATTAGATAGCAATGAAAGTATTTATAAGGAAGCATGAATAATAAAATCCAAATTAAACCTTTAAGAAATTTATTATTTGACATATTGTCATAGTTGTATAAAGTTGTAGAAAAATAAAATAGATTCATACCGAATTAAAAAACTTATTTGATGTGTTTTTTATAAGTTTCAAAGCCTACTATGCTTATTTTTGAAAATCATTTATTTGTAAATTTTCAAATGGTTTTTGAAAGCCTGTACATAAGATAAGAGGTTTGTAATTGTTCAAAAATATGGTTGAAGTCTACTGACGATTTGATAAATCTCCAATGAAATGCATATAGACAATGCTTAACCTTCTGCAAATAAATTTTATTTAAAAGTAAATAAGAGCTCAAAATGAAAATTTGATTCTATCAGATAAAATATTTATTGAATTTAAAGCAAATGCTTGTTTGAAAAGAAAATTTGAAAAATTTTCTGCGTTTACTAAAAAAAAAAATTAGAAATAAAATTAAAGAAAAACAATTCCAAAACCACAACTTTCTTCAAGTATGTCTTCCGTCGCACTGCAGTGAATTATGTTATCTCCAGGGTACAGTTTGCAAGTACCAAGAAGGATCGTATTAATCAAATCGTCGTCACCAACAAAACGAGTAACGTTGAGAAAAACGTTATAGCAGTAAGTGCATTAAACTCAGAAGCTCAGAGACGAGGGGTGGCCATCGAAACGGTCCAAAAGTGAGGAGTGAAATTTGACGGTGGTAAAGATCCCTTGGGATTCATGGAAAGAATAGAAGATATCGCCGACTTGTACGCGTTGGAGATGAACGATGTCCTAAGATCCATTCTCATTCATATGGCTGCGTAACAACAATACGAAATGGGCACAATGATGTCGTTCCAAAGAAGATTTTTACGATTTCCTTCTGCCTCCCCAATACTTTGATAAATTGGACGGCGAGATTAGAAAGCGTACTCAAGGACAGCGGGAATCATTCAAGAACTACGTGTTATGCGTCATTCAAATCTAAATTCCGAACGGCAATTCGAGAGAATCTTTCAGAATGCGCTGCCAGAGTATCAATGGTATATCCGCAGAAAAGATTTTGCGTTAGAAAACTTGATTCATCTGGCTGCCGATATGAGTGCATAACAGGTAGTTCCCACCCAGACAGGGGGGAACAACGCCGTATGATATTAGAGTAGTCGCTGACACCGCATGAGGTGTAATTCCAGTCTTATGTGGGAAGATAACTTGGGGGCCACAGTCTTTGTGGAAAATAAAGTTTGCAATGCCATCATAGACACAGGAGCCACCAAAAGTTCAGGTGATTACGGCCGTTTACATCGTTGGAGCTGAAATGAGAATCTTAACGTGTGTAAGGCGGGAACTATTTTCAGGTCACAATGAAGTCCTAGAAAGAGACACTATGAGAGTTGGATGTGGCTAGCTGCTATCTAAGGCCTTCTTCGAGTAACTAGTTCCTGTAATTGATTTTTGCTTGATTTTGTTCGCTCAGTTTTCCTATAATATATTTTTTATACACTTTTTTCTTATTAAGTTATGCTTTTAGAATGATATCTTATTTATTAAATTGAATTTCAAATTTTAATAACTGAACCTAACAGGATTAAAGTTAAACCAAATTTAAGAAACAGAATAAACACTGTTTCAATTAAAAGTCTTTTCTTTATATCTTACAATTTTCAACATATTGTTTTTGATAAAAAGTTATTTGAACTACCGTGATACGTTTAAATGTTAACTATGAACTAATTTTAAATGAAAACAACTAAACGTTTTTATAGCAAATTTCTAGTTTTTTGACCCATCTTCTTTACTTTCAGCAAAATGTATTACAAACCTATAGAATTTTAAGATTTTTCCGCAAAAGACAGCCAGCCACATCCAAGACAAATGATTAGTTCATAACTAATTTGCATAAAATATACTTACTTACGCTCCACTTGAGTAAATTTTTGGAGGGGGAAAAAACAACCAGCCAATCTTTAAGATGTATTTCTGTTAACTTCCAGTAATTTGTTTTGTTATTTAATAGTACGAGTCTAAAGAGTTTCCAACAGCTAAACTATATTAAACATATTTTTCTGTTGATTTGGTTTTTGTTTGTTCAAATGTGTCTGTTCGACTCCCACCATTAATTTTTCCTGTTGTTGTGTCCATTGTCCGCGGACAGTCACATGAGAAAAAAAAGAACCTGAAAACCATTTGGCATTATTGACCAAGTTTGCAAACAGCTGTCTGTCCCTGTGTTTGTCTTGTTTATAGATCTGGTTATCTTTTGTTGTTTTGGCTGTTTGTTTAATATGGGCCATTGTTAATATTTCTATTTTTTTCTAGCTTAATTTCTGCTATAACTTTTGCACACCCATTTTCCTTTAAACTAAAAAAACAGAAAATTCAAATATTCAAAATTTTTTCAATAAATCAAATTGGCGCTTTATCGACCGCATATTAATGTGATGTGATCACACGAAAGAGTGCCAACTATTTTACACTTTTTCAAATACTCACTTTTTTGTTTCCGTAGAATATAAGTATTTTGTTCAATAGTCTTATCCGCCAAAAATATCGAGGCTTTTCGAAGCAGTTAAAGAATGGAATAGCTTTTGTAAGCTCTTCAAATACGCCCTACAGCGAAATATCAAAAATCGATATAATTAATAGGTGAGACCATTTTTTGTGCTGCAGTTTATGCTTATATTATTCAGCCGATATTACTAAAATTATACAATTTTAAATATATTTATTGACAGATGTGCACAATCTATATTTTAGTAATATCAGTTAAGTATTTTGGGAGCTATAGACGTTTAAAATTGCTACTGGTACATGCGCACATAGTAGGCATGCATGTAATGGGTGATTTTATAAGAACTATCGGAAAGTAAAAAAAAAACACATAAAATTCAGAAAAATGCATGAAATATTTATTTGGATCGATAGTTGGGTCGATATAATTTAATGTTTGAAGATTATTTCATGCAAATGTTGGCCGCGGCTGCGCCTCAAATGATCCATCCGCTTAGTCCAATTTTGGCATACTCTTTCCAACATTTCGGCCGGTATCTCACGAATAATGTTGGCAATGTTGGCTTCCAGTGCGTCAATCGAAGCGGGCTTGTCGCTATAGACATTAGCCTTAACATAGCCCCACAAAAAATAGTCTAGAGGCGTTAAATCGCACGATCTGGGCGGCCAATTGACTGGTCCCAAGCGTGAAATAAACTGTTCACCGAACTCGCCTCTCAATTGGTCCATTGTTTCGCGTGCTGTGTGGTCGTTTGGCTTCAATTCTTGCACCAGCTGTATCTTATAAGGCTTCACACCCAAATCCTTCCGCAAAATTTTCCACGTAGTGGAGTAACAGAGGCCCAATTGCTACGAACGGCGCCGAATCGATAATTCACGGTCATCACCGACACTGGCCGATACGGCTGCGATATTTTCTTCAGTTCGCACTCTACGTAAACGTGTTGGTGGTTTAATGTCCAACAATGTAAATTTGGTGCGAAATTTTTTTACAATAGCCCGAATAGAAGCCTCAGTAGGTCGATTAAACTGACCATAAAATGGAAGAAGCGCGCGATGAACTTTCTTAACAGAGCACGCATTTTGGTAATAAAATTCAATAATTTGCAAGCGTTGTTCGTTTGTAAGACGATTCATGATTAAATTATAGACCAAACTGAAGATGTTTGACAGTGACACAAGATACAAAACGTGCGTGAGCTGTCAAAACTAGTGTTGCCAAAAAGATAATAGCAAAAAAATCACTCGTTATTAGCTTAAAGTTAAAAAAATTAAGTAGGCTGCCTTTTTGGCTCGCGCACGAATACACTTATGTATACCCCTTTTCGTTTTTGCCCCTTTTTTCATTTTGGAAGTTTTTTCGTTGTGCTTTTTGGTTAAGTTTATTTTTTTTTATTTCTTAAGTACTCGTTGTTTTTGGCAATTTTTTTTGGTTTTTGGCGCTTTTTTAACAATCGTGATTTTTTCGTTTTTTTTCTGGCGATTTTTCGTTTTCTGCCATTTTTTTTGGCGATTTTTTTAGTTTTGGCGATTTTTTGGCTTTCGCTTTTTTAACGTTTTTTTTCATTTTTTGATGATATTATTAGTTTTAGCGATTTATTTTAGTTGTGGCGATTTTTTCAGTTTTAGGGCTTTTTCGGTTTTGGGGAATTTTTTCGGTTTTTGGTGATTTTTTACTTTAAGCGATTTTTTCGTTCTGGCGATTTTTTCGATTTTCGGCGATTTTTGGTTTTTGCAATTTTTTTGTAGATTTTTTTAGTTTTGTAGTTTTTTTTGTTGGTTTCGGCGTTTTTTTTGCCTTTTGACGATATTTTTAGTCTTAGCGATTTATTTTAGTTTTGGCGCTTTTTTCGGTTTTGGAGATTTTTTCGCTTCTTTGTGATTTTTTTAGTTTCAGCGATTTTGTTTTTTTGTTTCAAGGTCCCACACTTGCTTTATCTTTACTAAAACTTTGTTGCGAACAATCTGAGTGAATGAGTGCAACGTTTTGTCTATAATCAATCTTTGTTGAGGACAATCGGAGCGATAAGGTGCCTCCCTCACTTTGTCTTTAATAAAACTTTGTTGAGGACAATCTGAGGTACAATGTCGTACGTTTGCCAAACAAATTAACATTTTGACCTCTTGTTGTCGATAATTTAGGTAATGCTACAGTAAGGTGGTAAGCGCGATAATTTATAAACACTAGCAAAGTCAGTCCGCAGCATCAAGAATTTAAATGAAACGGTAACAAAAAAGTAAATAAAAAGTTAATTTAGAGTATTAGAAGTATTAAAATAAAACCTGTTCTATGATTAAATAGGCGCCTATGTAATCGTCGACTACAAGAGGGTGCTGATGGCTGAGTAGTTAGCGCGTTTGACTACAAACCCTGAGGTCTTGCGTTCAAGACTAGTTTCAGGCAAGCCAACAATATCATGCATTTCTCTCATCTGTATTGGTGTGTTATTGTGTTGGTTGTTGTTGGACTGTTAAAGTGATGAAGGCATAGCACTGATCACTTTGGCAGTACCGGCAGCGATTAATATTAACATATCCTAATGCAGTTTACAGCACCCTCCTTCGTCAGTATCTATTGTAGCAGAACCGTCGGCAAGGTAAAAGAACTAATAAAATGGCTACACAGCTTAAACAACTCAATGCCTCTACTTGACAGGGGCTTGCAACACCGCTCTACAAAAAAAAATAAAAAAACGCGCAATAGCAGAATTGTAAATTAATTAAGCTTCCTATCTCTCTCCCACTTCACCACCTGTTCTCTCTACACTATCCATTTCCCAACGAAGGCAACACATTAATTAATTAACTGGTAGGCATTAATTCTCTTTAAAAAAAAAGATAAGCGAAATATGGCTTCTAGTATTGTTGAATACACAATGAGAGACAATATCGCTAGAACGATCGTTAACGACCAGTTTGTAACTATATCGTTATGAAATCATCGACGATAAGACGATGCATATTGTAGAACGATCGTTAACGACCAGTTTGTAACTATATCGTTATGTAATCGTCGACGATAAGACGATACATATTGTCTTTTATATACTCGCAGGTGACGATATGGAGGTATTGTCTTTTATATAGTCGTCGATGAAATTGTTAAAGTACATGTCATTGCGAGATGAGCGACATTGTTGCTCATCTCTGTCTTCAAGCATTGTTTTATAGCCGTCCTTAAAGATGTCCTAAGGACGTGGCCAACTTGGAAATAAAACATGTACGTGCGTTTGTAGATTTTGCTCATGCTTTTGCAAAGATAATAGCAGTACAACATTTTTTCTCTACTTTGGTGTTGTTGTTGGAAAGGCATAATACTAAAAGATTAAATGGGAAGAGAGCTCAATAGATTGCGTTAACTTATTTGAATGGATTTCATTTTTGTATTTTACCGCTGTTTTTAATTTTTTTAAATAAAATTTTTAATACATAGTCTGAGACATATGGATACTTTTCTATGAACCGTAATAAAAATTATTTATATCTGGTATACGGGCGACTATATCTTCCGTTAAATTATAAATAAAAACTATTCCTTGTACAATCTTTGATATATTTCAAATTATCAAACTTAGATATGAGATAGTGCAGAACTTTTCACTCACGATTATGCGCCATCGAGATCATACAGTTTACTCATATATGATCATGCGAAATTGTTTCCTTTTGCCTCATGCTCGCCCACGTGAGTGTAAAAATATGCCAGCGTGACTGATGGAAATATGCCTCTGTGGAAGGGGATTGGTTAAAGATTAGATAATTTATTCTGAAAATTTTGCAAAAAGCGTTACCCAGGGGGTGGCGATATATAAACTCCGAATATAGCGTTACACAATCATACTGACAATTATGCCTAAGCACGCAATATTATGCACAATCATGCATGATTTAGTCTTATCACGTGAAGAGAGTCCATCTCTATTTGACTTAACTCTACTCACATTACATTGGGAAAAATAACATTTTGCAAAGCATTTAGTTCATTGCAGCATTTTGTTAAATGTTTTGAGATTTCCTGGTTAAAAACAATTTTTTTGTTTGTTTAATGCTTTATTAGCCGTTTTATGATAATTTGTTTTTATTGGCAAAAATGAAAAACATAAATACTAAAATGCGTCATAATAACTTAAACAAAAGCAATAACTGAAATAAAACAATGGTGGTTAAATATTTATTTAACAAAGATTTGTTTTTCCTATTGTTATTAAATATATGTAAAGTCTATGTAGACTATGCAGGCAAAGTCTTGCTATAAGCCATGATTTTAATCGACTTAAATTGACTTTTTGTGTATTTTTAAAAATTTTTTTTCTTTATTATAGTTTTATTTATAATTTTAAAACAACTGATTAATCTAAAAAATTGCTTAAAAATTGGATACGACTAATTTTTGGCGGAGGTGTTTCTGCGTGATTTTCATTCAATTTAATTATCCACATTTTAATAACAGAATTTTGCTTCATAAAAGCAATAAAATTATTTCATTCGATTCTTTCATTAATCTAATGAAAATTCTATAAATTCAATGAAAATTTCACGGTCCTTGGAAAGAATTTCGTTGGTTGATTTTTAGTGAAAAGTTTCAGTAAATTTAAAATTACAATATGTTTATATTTTTTTTTTCTCAAAGCATAATCAATTTAATTATAAATCACATAAAATTATTAATATTATTGCACATTTAATGTCACATAAATAATACAATTCTTATGTTGTTATTACATTTTTAACTTAAAATGGCAAAAATTTAAAGACTTAGTTTAGTCATTAAATAGTTTTAATGAATATATTTCGTTATTTATGTCAAACTTGACCTTCTAAA
This sequence comes from Panzeria rudis, assembly GCA_956483635.1. Lineage (NCBI taxonomy): Eukaryota > Metazoa > Arthropoda > Insecta > Diptera > Tachinidae > Panzeria > Panzeria rudis. The sequence goes on from OY101448.1 coordinate 183,037,664, forward strand.
CATTTATTTACAGTAATTAAAACAATACACAGTGGCTGTTGTTAGTTGTCATTTCCACCAAAACAATAAATGTTAATTTCTATAGTACAAGTTACTAATTAACATGTAACAAGACACAAAAAATTGCAAGACTTAAATAAAATAAAACAAAAAAAAAAAAAATTAAGTACAGTTATTTATGCAGTCCCTCATACAGTTATTTGTATAAATGTACAAAATTTTTATCTTTATTCTCATGGCATTGTTGCTAAAGCATTTTTTTATATCTGATTATGATTGTGTCTCTGTACCTTTGTTTTCTGTGTTAGAAGTATTCAGTGTAGAAAATATAAAAAAATTCTTAAAAACTAAAAATTGCACGCACTGAATTATTGACATAATTAAAATATTAATTCTTACACTACTGAAAGTATTCAAATACAACCTGACTAATAAATATTTCGCTAGGTAATTATATTAAGAAATTAATGTATTTGTTTCTTTATTTTTTTGTTTGTTGTATATTTTAAGGCATTCGATTTTATTGGTTTCAATCTTAAATAAGCTAATAAATAAAAGCTTTTTATCTGCAGATTAAGTGGTCTGTTAATGGGGAGCTTTTTTCTCTTGCTTGACCACAAGTTAATTTTGATGTTAGTTTTTGTTAACATGCATGTGTCTTAAGTCTTTTGTTATAATAACGAATATAAGAAACAATTCACTCTAATCGAAAAATTGTATCATTAAAATATTTTTGATGTAAAATTTAAAGAAAAAAGATAATCATACCCGACATAGCCGACACGTTATTTTTTTTTGTACAGCAACTTCTTGAAGTCATTTTTTATACACTTCACAATGAAAGTGATGCACTTGAAGATGATGAACGATCGCTTAAGTTTCATACAGCACCATACTGTATACAAAAACTTCTATTTCGTCCCAGCTAAAACTTTTCTATAGAAAATTCGTCTTAGCGAAAACTATTTTGTGAAAAACTCTTTCCAGCGAAAACTTTTCTAAAGTAAATTCTACCCAGCGAAAGCTTTTTTCAGAAAACTCTTTAAAGCAAAATTTTTTCAATAAAATACTATTCCCAGCAAAAACTTTTCAATAGAAAACTCTTCCTAGCGAAAACTTTTCTATAGAAAACCCTTCCTAGCGAAAACTTTTCTATAGAAAACCCTTCCTAGCGAAAACTTTTCTATAGAAAACCCTTCCTAGCGAAAACTTTTCTATAGAAAACCCTTCCTAGCGAAAACTTTTCCATAGAAAACCCTTCCTAGCGAAAACTTTTCTATAGAAAACCCTTCGTAGCGAAAACTTTTCGGTAGAAAACCCTTCCTAGCGAAAGCTTTTCCGTAGAAAAGCCTTCCTAGCGAAAACTTTTCTATAGAAAACCCTTCCAAGCGAAAACTTTTCTATAGAAAACCCTTCCTAGCGAAAACTTTTCTATAGAAAACCCTTCCTAACGAAAACTTTTCTATAGAAAACCCTTCCTAGCGAAAACTTTTCTATAGAAAACTCTTCCTACCGAAAACTTTTCTATAGAAACCCCTTCATAGCGGAAACTTTTCTATAGAAAACCCTTCCTAGCGAAAACTTTTCTGTAGAAAACCATTCCTAGCGAAAACTTTTCTATAGAAAACCTTTCCTAGTGAAAACTTTTCTATAGAAAACCCTTCCTAGCGAAAACTTTTCTATACAAAACCCTTCCTAGCGAAAACTTTTCGATAGAAAACCCATCCTAGCGAAAACTTTTCTATAGAAAACCCTTCGTAGCGAAAACTTTTCTATAGAAACCCCTTCCTAGCGAAAGCTTTTCTATAGAAAATCCTTCACAGCGAAAACTTGCCTATAGAAAACTCTTACTAGCGAACACTTTTGTATAAAAAACTTTTCCCAGCGAAAACGTTTCTATAGAAAATTCTTCCCAGCGAAAAATTTTTCATGGAAAACTCGTCCCAGCGAAAACATTTCTATAGAAAACTCTTCCCAGCGAAAACTTTTCTATAGAAAACTTTCCAGCGAAAACTTTTCTATAGAAAACTGCTCCCAGAGAAAACTTTTCTATAGAAAACTCTTCCCAGCGAAAACTTTTCAATAGAAATCTTCCCAGCGAACACTTTTCTATAGAAAACTCTTCCGAGCTTTCGCTTTTCGAAAGAAAACGAAAATTTGTTTAATGAGCCATTATTTTTTTAATTATGCACTTCATTAAACGTGGAGCATTGGACTTAAAATATTCATTGTACATTACTTCCTATACTTTCCTTGATTTATTTATCATAAACTAAAATTGTTCTAAAACTTTACACATCTGATTAACAATTTGTGACACAATATTGTCAAAGACGAATTGATTTACCAGCTGAGACGACCGCTGTAAACAAAATAATTAAAAAAACAAAAATACCAAACTATCGTCGCAGAATTTTCGCAGATGAAAAACGTCATAATTCAAACGATTTATGTTGTCTCACACATAGTTGTTATAAATCATATCAAACAATTTAAAAAAGGTATTGTGTAGGTGTTATTTGACAAGTTGCAAACAACCTTTTATGGTGCACGACAACATAAAATGTTATTTGCAGTTGATGTTATTTTCCTACAGTCTTAAGGAAATATTTTAAAAATTCAACTGAAATAAAGTGAATATAAAACATTTCTTATTGCCACTAGTTGTCACAGAATAAATCATTTGCAATACACTCAGTCAGCCAGTCATACTGTTGAAATTGTATGAAACAATAAACTATATTTAAAAAAACAAATCTATTTAGTGGAAAATTTATGTCACACAAAAGCTAGAAATCATTACAATTTGACATACCAAATTTGTTGTTTTTTTTTTCTTCTTTAACTTAAGCAGATCAAAAAGACTACACCAATGATACATATTTAGTAATAAGAGTGTTGTTGCTTCTGGCCAGTGTGACATGATGTCTTAAAAATGGCCTTTTACGAGCACAATTGTTGAATGCAACAATTGTAGAGACATGAATGTAACATAAAAACACACTTTAGAACAGGTGCCATTTGTGGTAAATCGTTGTGGTAATAAAATGTTAATAATTAATTGGAAAATGGTTTTTCTATTAGTTGTTAAATGTCCGAAATTGAAAAATGTTAATTATGTTGGTTGTTGTTCTCTTGTACTGGACATTTTTATGATATTTTTCAAATCTTTCGATTTAGTTTTTGCTTTGTTTTCTACCATAAATCATGTTTACTTTGCTTTGGGAATTGGTAAAATTCAGTTAATGATTTTATTACAAAGTTTCACAATACAAATGATTTATTTTAGTCTCAATAGATTTGTGTGTTATTTATTAAAGAAAAATTAAACAAAGGCTTATAGTGTGATATATAAAGCGTTAAATGTCTATTTTCCTATATATAAGTGAAGATTTTTTAATGAAAATGCTTTAATAAAAATGGCTTTCGTCAAAACAATTGACTAAAGCGAAAACTGAAAGATTTTTAAAAATATATATATTTTTAAGCTAATTTGGGGCCACTGAACATTAATATGGCATTCATAAACGAGCTTTTCTGCAGTTGTTTCAGCTATTTCCAAAAATCTCGAGAACACTTCATCTGAATTGCACAAAATTTACACTTCTGTATAGATATATACTTTTTCCTTAAAGGTTTTAAGATATGAGAAAGGTACATTTTTACGTTTTTTTTTCAAAATTTACCATTTTGCAAAATATTCACCTGTAATGCAAAATAAAATTTCTTAAATTTATTTTTAGCATACATCTTAAAGGTAATTTTGTTCCAAACTTATTAACCGTAAAACTGGTTATATCAACCAAAAAATGAGAAAGTTACAATATATTTAGTGAAAACATCCAAATGTTAATTTTCAATCGTTGGTCCTTAGATCAGTACCAGTTGTTTTCCTATAAGTAAATTACTTACACGTTTAAAAGAGAAAGGTCGACATGTCGCATCTCAAAATTTAGAAAATTATGTATAATTTTCAACAGTGTATTCAGATTTGAACAATTTAAGTCTTTTTAAAAGAATTTTTGCGAAACAAGGGGAGAAATGCTTTTTCAGCCAACATTGTCAAAAATTTTTAAATTTTCAAGTTTAAAATTAAAAATGTAATATTTTTCAACTCAGAAACAATATTTCCATCTGCTTTTTTCTAACTATTCGGAATTTTGTTGTGTAACTAACAATGAAACAATTGAAAATAATGAACGAATAATACTGGACATGATAATTGGATAAGGGCACGACAAATGCTTAGAATCTGGCGAGAAATAGGGAATAACAAGCGTTAAAAGTTTGGCATGTACAAAGAGCATTAATTTATACCTCATTCCTCTGCTCTTGAGTAATATGATAAATTTGATCAGAGTTTACAGAGCTACATAGAAAAAATTATCACAAAAAATGTTCAAACAAATATTTGTCAGTAAATGTTCTTTACTGAATCAGTGAATTTTTTGATTGACTTATATTTAGGACGCAAACACCAAAAAACAACAACAATAACCCGTTTTCTGCGTCGTAAAAGATTAACCCCAAATTAACCCCAAAAAGATTAACACAAATAACAACAACAACAACAATGATAGATTACTACAAAAAGGAATGCGATTGTACCAAGTTTGTATACTGAAGATTTTTGAGTGAATTAATTTGGTAATGTCGCTGCGTTCAGTCTCATTAATTTTTTAGAGTCCTTAGATAAACATTCAGAGTTGAACAGATTTAGCAAAGTGAAATTTCATGAATGCTTAATGGATGATGATGATGACTCAGACAAACAGTTTGTCTGATATATAACAAAAAATTCAGTAAATATATTTTTTTGATTCAGTAATCTATTTTGTCTAGTATGTGTAAGCATGTATTTATAGATAAATTGTTTTATAAATTCAGACAAAAATATTGTTTGATGTATTACATAATATCCAGTAAATATTTTTATTTGATTCAGTAAATTGTTTTGTTTAGAATTTGTAAATATTCTTAGACAAATTGTGTTGTAGATTTATACAATTAGTTTACTAAAAACCCCGGTTTTTTTCAATGAAATTGTTGAGATTTTTTTGTCTATATTTACAAATTTGTATGTGGGCCCGTTTCCAGATAAAATATTTCCCAATTCATTGAATTTCATTACTGAAAATGAAATTTAGCTTTTTCTGGGTACCTTCATGTGAAATTTTATATTGATCGAACTTTTAGGTTAGAAATGGTTTTTTTATTCCCAAAATATTTTGTCTCTCTCCCAATGGCATTGTTCTTAGACTCATACTCGATACAAAAACTTTTTTTTATTAAAATTCAAGTTCAGATGTTTTCATTAAATATGTATCTGCTCGATGTTAACAATTTTACTCCTAATACGTTGGAAACAAAACTTTCTTTGAAATATGTGTAAAAAAACTGTTTAGATTTTTTTGCCATAGTGGAGTGATTTTAAGTGAATTAAAAAAAAAAACGTAAGAAATTCCAATTTTTTCATATCTTAAGGCCTGTAACTCAATGAACTTTGAGCCGATCATTACAGTTTAAGTATTAGATGGAAGATGAAAAAAATGGCTGTGCAACTGTGAAAATTTTTTTAATTCCAATGAATCGTTTTCAAAATTTTGGAAATAGTAAAAAAAAACTACAAAAAACACGTTATTGGCGAATATCTCAAAAACTTCTTTGAAAAAAAAAATTATTTCACGTTCGTGTTCAGCACCCCCAAATTATCATAAAAACACTTTTATTTTGAGGATAATTTTTTTGTTGTTGCACAGTGTAATGAAAAATACCAAATTTTTTTTAACGAAAATAAGTTCCAATCTAGCCTTTAAAAATTTGAGAGTAGAAATTGGTTTTGGACATGCCCTAGATGAGATTGCCCTTGCATGATTCTGAGGGTCGTCATTGCAGAAATCGTTTTTGGATGTGAAATTGTTTCCATCCAGCTAAAGAGCTGCTCTAAAACATAATATCTAAATCTTTCAATGTGACTTTCAAATGCGTCTTTAATACTTGGAAATTTATTTCATTTTCAAATTTGGTGATTACTAGAGATATGTTTACGCTAGTAAAAAATTTCTTTTGAAAAATTTGGCGCTGTAGCAATATTGTGAATGCCAAAAGAAAGAATGAAATTTCACATCTAAAAGCAAGCGAGCGATATTACTCATATTAGTCACAAACTTTTTTTTCGATCTGAAGAAATTCAATAGTTTTTCGTTTTAATGTCTTCGTTTGCTCTTGTCTAGCTTTGTAATTAACAAATTACAGCTTTAGCATAAAGAAAATTTATAATATTCAAATTATAGTTTTACTAAACAAAACATTTTACAAACAAATTAAAATTCTACATTCAAATCATGAGAACTTAATTTGTAAATGTAACAGAACAAAAAAAATCCATTTTTTATTACTATAACAAACTTAAATTGTTATACATACGATATAAATATTAATTTATTTTAATTACAAACAAAGCTTTGGGATCAGACATACCGACTCTTCAAATTAGAAACCAGTTGTTTAATGTGCAAGTGTATGACTCAAGGAAGCAGTTCATTCATTATGAATGAACCAACAATGTAACGTATTGCAATTGTAACACAATTTAATTTTTTATGTGAACACACCTGTTAAATTGCTAATAAATACAAAATCTTAAACTATACGAAACACTTTATTTAACAAAAAGTATTTATTAAATTTAATAGAATATTAACATGGACTATAAATTGAAAAAAAAAATTAATTAAATGTTTTTGCAGTGAAACAACTCATGCTGGTTTCTTAAAATCGAACGTAATGGTAGAGTTCAGCATAATTATAACTTTGTTTGTTTGTTTGTAGTTATCCAGTTGTATTTATTGAAAACCACACCAAACGGAGGAACAATTAGAGCCAACAAAAGTTATTGTTGTTTTGAAATAAAATTAGTTATAAATCATAAGTTGATTTTTGATTTAGATATCCTACAAAAGAGCTAGAAATAAAATATTTCTACTGATCCGATATAAGAAGCCTAAGCATTCTAAATTTATAATAACGCTCGAATAAAATAAACGTGATAGTGGCAACAAGATAGCTTTCATTACAACAATGTATGGTTGTTGTAAACAAATTATAGTTATTTTTAAATACTTTAAAATCTATGTTAGTCATGATAAACATCTGACACCTAAATTACAACAAAAATTTTGTTATCAAACAAAAATAAGTCTCTTTTTTTTTGTTAACTTATAACTTAAATACAAATCATTCAGACACAAAGCTTTATATATGCAGTAGTTATTTTTAAATAAAAAAAATTTTTTTTCTTTAGAGGAAGTTATTAATTTCAGTATTTCAAAAAATATTTAAATGTTTCTTTCCTCTATGGTAGCAAAAGATCTAATGTTTGTTATAGTTCAAGGCTTTTCTTTATGATTGTGTCATAGTTTAATTTTCTTAATTCAATGTAATTCCACGCACTTAGAAATACACTTTTATTTTTGTTAAATTCTTAATTAAAGTTGTGTTTAATAAAACCGGAAATGTATTGCAATAGAAAAACGTAAATTGTACTTTAACATTAAATCAATTTCATGTCTGTAAATGATTGAATGAATTGTAACAAGTTTGTGTCTTAAGTCTTTTGATTTGATTTTTTTGTACTTCGAAGGTTTTTTTATTGCGTTAACTTTTATTTCTTATAGTTTCTATATTTGTTTTTTACTTGGTTATTTGGTACATGACATTTTTAGTACAAGTCCCAGTGAATGAGTTGAATATGTAATTAATCACAGCGGTTTTGTTTTGTTTACCAATGTAACTAATAGAAATATGAGAAGGTAGGATAGGATTCATATTATAGTTTTCGCCTCATTGAATAGATCCTGTAATAAAATTATATATTTCGATTGTTTTTTACAGTTTTGTGTATTGAGCGTTACTTTTGCTTTCACCGTTGTTCTAGGAAGGATTTTTCCGAAAAAAAAATACAATAGGGCTTGAAAGCATCTACATTAAATTCGCAATTTTTACGGCGTATGAGCAAAACGGTCCTTAGATTCAGACTCAGTAAATTGCGAAATACTGTTAAAAATGGCTACAAAAAATATGTAATTTTTCTCGAGTTACTTAAAACTTTGAGTGTGTACGAGCCAAAAGAATCAAAGATTCGGACTCAGAGCATCGAAGCGCTTATAGGTATGTAGATCTGGTCAAGTGTATAGTCCATTTTTTGTTTGCTTGCCAGTGTTATTAACTTTGAAAAAAGAACATCCAAAAATTTAATTTTTCGGCTTCTAAGGCATATAACTCATTAGATTTTAGTCCGATGAACACATTGTAGTCACTGGCTGAAAGAATAGAAAGAAGTCTTTCGAGCTGTGTCTAGAGGTCTGGTCACAAACTGGCCGATTTGGCATGGAATGCTCCATATATGTTTTGGCATATTTGCGGTTTTCAGTGCCGCCGTTGTTTTCCTTGAAACTTCTGGGATTTTGGTGAGGTTTTTGTAAACGTTTTGGGAATCCGGGGAGTTTTCGGTGTTTTGGGAAGATATTTGTAAACGTTTTTGGAAATTCGGGGAACTTCTGGGATTTTGGGAAGATTTTTGTAACAATTTTTGGGAATCCGGGAAACTTCTGGGATTTTGGGGAGATTTTTTAAAACGTTTTTGGGAGTCCGAAGAGCTTCTGGGATTTTGGGGAGTTTTCGTAAAAGTTTTTGGGAATCCTGGGAACTTCTGGGGTTTTCGGGAGACTTTTGTTTTAGTTTTTGGGAATTCGGGTAACTTCTGAGATTTTAGAGAGATTTTCGTGCCAGATTTGGGGAACTCTTAGATCGGTTTTGTGTCTAAGGTTGGTGTATCCTTTCTTAGTGTATGTGTCTCGGCTAAATTCTTGAGAAATATCACCTAAGTATCCTCCAGGCAATATTTAAAAAAGTATTAATTTTTGTAAAAAATATGTCTGCTATGAAATACTGTTTTTTAAGAATATTTTTTAAATATATCTTCTTCCTATTAATCGTAATACGGTATTTGTTTTTGCTTCCATACAATCTAAACAAATGACAAGTGTGATTTATTTGTTTCAAATCATTTTGATGATTTATAAGTACTTCTTGGTTTTTATAGGTGTGCTTCTCACGAAAAAAGACAAAATTTGATTCTTTAAAAACTGTTTGTTTCATAAGTCTACGAGAAGTTGTCTTTGGAGCGTATTCTGTATTCCTCTAAAGAAAAAGTGGTTAGATACGACAGACCTTCTAATATAGGACTAGATATGCAGGTTCACTTATTTTCTTGGGCAATGACGTCATAAGTCTCAATCGAAAGCAATCGCGCAGCAGTACTTTAGACGTCAAATGAGTTCTGTTGCATTTACTATTTTCTACATTTTAGTTTTTTAGACTAAAATCTTGCTATATACTTTTAGTCTCTTACGCTCAAATTTAGTCTATGTAATAAGAAAAAAAAAATTATTCAACGACCGATCTTCGATATTTTTTTTTAGATCAGCTAAAAGGTCTATCGATACATCCCTAATAATAATTTTGATAAGAATATTAAAAAATATATTTATTGCTTATTTAAGTCTTGATACTATTTTGCGAAATAGTATTAATGGTTCTATAAAATTATAAATATTAATAATTTGTTGCATTAACTAAATGCTAAATTTTAAAAATTATGGGTAATAACATATTGAATTTTAAATATTTTAAATGTGCTTACAATTCTTCTTAATTAGTAATTAAATGTTACAAACATTGTTAAAAAAAACTATAAAAACTCGATGGAAATGCTATCATATATTTTAGTATCAGAACTGGACATAAATTACGAATAGTTGCGTCATTTGAAACAGATTTTTTGCACTAAATTTTAAAATAAACGGCTGTGATGAGAATATTTTAAGCAGAACAAGTTGTTTGTTACCTTAAGGAACTTATCTCTTAATAAAATAAAGACTAAAATCAACTAAAAATAAATTTTTCTTGTGATTAAAATCTCTTGTCAGAAGAGGTGAAGCCTAAATGTAAACTTTCAAAACGCTGACGTATGTATATATTTGTTTGGTGTCCTCTGCCAGAATCAGTAGTTAGAACCATGTTTTTTTTTGTTCAGTGTTATAAGAATTGTATTTGAGAATAAAGTCTATTGTGTGGGATTGAATATATGTAGAATATTTTTCAAACGTCTGCAGTAATTAAAAAGTATACACAAATGAATTATTTCACATACTACATATTCTTTAAGTCACTTGAATAATAAAACTATATAATTTTAAGCCCATAATTCACTCCATGTGCAGCAATAATTGGTGACATTTATTGATAATATTTTGAAATGTAATAGATTATGCCACATTTAATTTATCTAATCTTATCGCTTAAATGTTTATGTAAAATTATTTATTTTTCCCACTTTAAACATCCTTGATAATCGTGACTGCACTGTGACGCTGTCTAACTGCTGGCCATTAATTATCCGCAACGTTGTGCGTAGACAAGTCTGTAGCAGTTTGCAACAAGTTAAATAAATAAAACGGAAAAAAGAAATCGTATTGAAATTCACAATATTAAATGCTGAAGGCGCAAAATGTTAAATAGTTTGGTCAATTGTTAATCATTCATAACGGACACAGTGTTTGCTTGCTTGCATTTTTTCGTACGAAGCTGATTCTATGTGCTTGTAGTTGAAATATATTTTCCTTTATTTTTTTAGTTAATCATGTGACTTATTTGGCTTAAAATCGCAAGAAATAATCATTTAGTCATTTATTCGTTCAAGTCAATTCTTTGCAACTCCCAAACTCACGCATTTAATAAAGCGGGGTCTGTAAGTGGTCAGATTAAAAAAAAATTTAAATAAAAAGCAAATTTGTTTTTAAAGAATATGTGAAAAGTTACGTACATGCATTTTGCTGGTTAAAGTCGAATGCACAAGACCTTATATTGAATTTTATACAATAGAAATATTGTAGTTGGTTGGAGTTTTCTAAAGAAAAATATGTTTTAGAAACTTTTTTTTAATAAAAGTAGAACCACTTTTTATAATTTAATTCTTACTGGGAAGATTTCTCCATAAACAAAATGTGGATTGATAAAATACTAAACTCGTTTTTATATTATTTAATTATCTTGTCATGGGAGTACAATGTCTGTGCAAGGTTTCATTGAATCGGCATTGTATATTTTTCCAAACAATAAATTTTATTGTTAGAAGGACCATAATATGCTTATAAAATTTTATAAGAATATGTTACACTCACAATATTATTACAGTAATGGAATGTATTTTATTCAAGAAATATTCCGTGCAGTCATTTTTAAATGAAAAAACATTTAAAATTATCTTATTTTTAACCGATTCTAACATTCAATAAAAAAAAAGCGAGGTACACACTAATACGGATTTTCGGTTGCTTTCAATATTGTCCGCTGTCTATGTTATAAGTACCAAAAAGTTCATGCATAAACTAACACACACACACAAACAAACAAAATATTCTGTACATAATGTTAGCTGGAATTGTAATTTAAAATACATTTATAAATATTCATTTTCAGGCAGTAGTGTAGCAGATAGTGTGCTAGACTAATAACCGGGAGCTCACATGTTCAATTTCAGCCAATACCATTTTTGTGTGTTTTCTTTTTATTTTTAATGTTAAATGCATAAAAATAAGTAAGTTTATATTAACATCGTGCTGCTAGTTTACATACTATGCTTTGGCCGAGGGGTTGGTAATAATAAACAGTGAGTAAAATTATAAACTTAGTAAAATAATAATTAAAGATACCAACTAATAAGCCTTTAACATTTAAAAATAAAGCATAAATCATTTATTTTTATGGAACTTGGGGTTGATTATTTAATAGTAAAAATAGCAGAAGCAATTTTTACGGAAGTTGCGATTAGCGAAAGAATCATTACATCATTTTTTACGCTTCGAAGTCTGCTAATTTCTTAAATTTAAAATTTAATAAACTTTTTTCTGCATTTAAATGAAAAGTAAGTAGACCAGTATTTTATAGTACAATTTCAGTTAATTTTACGTACAGAATATTTTGAGTGTACGTATAAATACATATATATTTGGATATTTCAATGGGCGTGGTACTTCCCAGCTTTCTTGTCATTTACATTTATGTGTGGAGGAGCTCAATAAGTGTACAAAATTTCACAAAAATCTGTAAAGTAAAAGCGTCTAAAGATGAATATTAGCTTTTAATGGGCGTGGTAGCGTCTACTATTGTACTCAATAAGTGTACAAAATTTCACAAAAATCTACCTAAAAATGAATCCTAATGTAAACTTTCAAAACGCTGATACGCGTATATATCGTATTTTGATGCCCTCTGTCAGAATCAGTCGTTAGAACCATGTTACTGTGGTAATTGCATATTGAGAACGTAGCACTGTCCACTTTTCTAACCATTAAATTATTTTTAGCAGAGGAATTCAATAAAATGTTTATGCATTCGTTATAACCCCAACTGAAGTGTAGGGTGGCAAAAGTGATTTGTACAATTTGCCATGCATTTGTTTGTTTGTTTGTTTTTAATCATTAAAATCCGCATTTTCTAACAAACACAGTTTGCGTTAAAAAATCATACCTCATATTTTCCATGAGTACAAAAGGAATACGACTTGGAGATCTGTTATCGATTTTGAAAAAGTACGCAGAATAAAAGAAATATAAATTGCACGAACTTATTTAAGACTTTTGCTACAAACTTAACAGAAACAGAGCTATAAAAGAATATATTCATGATATGAATTGTTCTTGCTTGTTAAATTTTATTTAACAAAAAATAAAAAAATAATAATAATACTTTCAAAGCGACAAATTGAAGTCATTAACCCTTTTTGGGGTCTAGAAGACTGAGCTTATGATTGTAAGCGTATTATGAAATATTCAAGTCATTAATGATATATATGAAATTGTTAGATTTCGAGTTCCTTCAAGCTTCTGACTATTATTTCAGTTTTTTGTTTAAACATTTTGCCCAAAAATTAATATCAATGCGTGTTTTTTATTTAAGCTTACAGTTACGACAGCCCACTTACTTTGTGTGTAGAATTTATTTAAATGCGCTAAAAATATGTATGTGTCATAATTTTTGTAATTTATAAGCTCATTTAATATTTTCCATAATTTATTATTTCATTTTTAATTTATATGGTTAATCATATGTTGGGTAAATTGCATACACTCCCTCACGAATGAATGCATTCTAAAAAGTGAAGGTTTATTTAGCTACTGAGTGAATTAATTATTCTTAGAATAAATCGCATTTAAATGGTCAAAAGGAATAATGAACCAAATTGTGTTAGAAAATATAATCTGATTTCTACAAAGTAATTCCTTAGTTTGGACTAAAGTTGGTAAATTTTTAATGAATTAATTTTTAGAGAATCAAGAAAAGTTAATTAGTTACAGTATAAACGGCAGAACGTAATAACGCTGTTTCCGTAAAATGCAACTATCCATCATCAGTGTTCCTGTGCATTTCGTGTGCGTCTTCACTTCTTAGAAGTTGTTGGTTGGTTGCATGGAAATTTCAGTCTACATCTGCAATACATTTTAAGCAGTTCTCCCACCCACTTTTTGCACGTTATTATAGTGAGTCGGCATAGGAAATCATGTTATCCTTGCGCTTCAAGTATAAGAAGCGTTCAACACTTTAATATAAAACTCAACGAGGAACATTTTTATAAAACATGTTAACCTTCCAATGCTTTGACGTTTTCTTGAAAAAGGGGCGAAAAGCTCCCCTTCAGCGATGATATAGCGCGCTAAAATGATATACAAAAATGTTTTCCATAACATTTTTTTATAAACAAAGACAACACGCGAAGCGAATAGCTTGTCTGCGAAAACCACCCAGGGTCTATGGCAGGAATCGAACCCACGGCGTCTGGACTGAGAGGTTAGCATCGCTGCCACTCAGCCACAGTGGCCGCAGGGTTAAAATTGTACTTATTCACGATTAGTACTCGGCATAATAAATCTTTGTAAGGCTTATGATTAAGGTATATCTGAGATGTGTTCAGCACATGTGAAACATTTTAACTCTTCCCTGTATGGGTATTTTGATCTCTTTCTTAAAAATGGAGGAAAAATTCCCCTTCTGCGGCGATATAGTCTGCTGAAATGTTTTACACAAATTCATAAAATTCTCTTCAAAGACACTTAAGTCCACACCCACCTTGAATGACGGAAATCATTTAGAACTCAAAATGTGTTTAAGGGTTAATTTCATACTTTTTCACAATTAGGCATAGGAAATATTGTAATCGTTACGCTTAACTTATGAGAATTCTTCAACACTTTTATATAAAACACCAATTGTAATGGAACATTTTATCCTTCTGACGCTTTGTTGTATGGTTCTTTGTTGGCCCTTTTGTAAAAAGGGGCAAAAGACTTTCATTCACCGACAATGTAGCAGATGAAAATAAAAACAAATTTCACAAAATTCTACTATTCTATTATAAGCGTTGGAAATTGCTTTGAGCGTTGGTAATGCGAAGTTTGTCGGCTATTTACATTTAAACAACACGAACATTAAAATAAACAACAACCAAACAACAATAAGTCACACAACTGAGCACAACAATGCATTTTAGCTACACTGATGGAAAAACCATCATAAAGCTGGTGTATTTTGACATCAATGCCATGCCAAGTATCTTCGTTTTTGACCCCATGACACTTTGTATCAGCTGCTTATCAATGCCAGTGATGCCAAATCTATCATCTATTCACTGACACACTGACATCAGAAAAATGTCTAATTGACATAAATTTAATGACAAATTGTCTTCAATATAATATCGGTGACAGAAAAACCGTCATTATGCTAACGTAATTTGACATCAATGCTATGCCAAGTATCTTCATTTTTGAACCAATGACACTTTACATCTTTGTGATGTCAACCTTTACATCAGCTGTCATCAATGGAACGATTGATTTTCTATTTTCTTACTTTTACTTGTTTCTATTTTAGTTTTACATTTTGTTATTTTATTTTTCTTCTGATGTTGGTTTTACGCCTCTACCATTTCAGCTATGTAACCATCCAAAGCATCGGCAGCACAATGTAAACATAAACATTATTGTTGTGACATACATATGATAACTAAATGTCATCAGTATAATAGCTAAATGTCATCAATATGATGATTAAATATCATCAATGAGATGAATAAGTGTCATCAATATGATGACTAAGTGTCATCAATATGATGACTAAGTGTCATCAATATGATGACTAAGTGTAAGCAATAATATGACTAAAAGCCATCAATATGATGACCAAATGTCATCAATACGACGAAAAGGTATCATACCATCGTTTGCTTCAATGTTTTGTCTGTACATGTATGCTGTACTGGCTTAGTTTTTAAAAAGACTTCAATATTTTATAATTAGCTCTGTCATAGTAATGATGATAAGTGTACATCAATGCAATGTCATGTTTTTTAACTTTTTGAAAATGCGTTTAAACACAAAAAAAAAAATAAAAAATAAAAAATAAAGCAATAACATTTGTATTAAAATACAAATTACAAACATTATAACATTGTTTACTTATTTCTTTTATATATATTTTACACTTTAATAGTATATAATAAGTGACATCGTATTGATGCCATTCCAGTCATAGCATTGATGATACTTAAATTATGATAAAATTCTATGATAACATTTGTCATACGATTGATGTCAGCTTTCGTTGTATTGATGACATTTTTCATTGCATTGATGTCAGAATTCTGATGATAGGGCGTCATAAATGCGATGCTACAATTTTCTATGAGTGTATGAACAATGCACAGAAACAACAAGTTATATTTTAAACATTTAATACGATTTCCAATCAACATTGCTACACGTTGATTTTACATTGGTATGTTTTCAATGTGAATAAATAATTTTTTTCGATGTCTTCTGGCAAAATAAGTCGTTGGAGCCTAGTAAACTCTTTTTCTATTGTACAGTGTATTTTCAGAAAGAAATTAGAGCAAAAATCTTTATTAGACGAAAATACATACTCGTATGTATACACTTATCAAATGAATTAGAAACCTCAAAATTTTCGCTAGAGAATCATTGTAACTATATCGTAAACATACGAAATGTTTGTACTTTTTTCTTTTTCTTTTTAAAGATATTTTTCAGCTAAATAAATTTTCACTGTGCAGCCTATAGAATGAAATAACAGAATGCGAATAAGAAATCAAATTGTGTAACAAATTTCTTGTCAATCAAACGCCCCTGACCAAAATCAAAAATTTAATAAATGCAAATTCAACATTTGGTTACATATAAAAAAAATCCCTTCACTTAATTGTCACCACCACTGTGCTAGAAATATACATGTGAGCCTGGAGCCTATTTTAAGTGGCACATTACAAGTCTTGTTCAACAAACCAAATAAATGATTTAATGAAATTTTGGCCATTAGATATACATATAAAAAAAATATTCTAAAATACAAGTCGTATGTACCCACTTAACACACTGTTACAATAGTGATTGACATAAAATTTTGTTATTTTTGAAAATATTAATTTAAATATTGATTTAATACCGATTGACCTCAACAGATAATTTTATGGCCAGTTTAATTGGTCACTAAATTTCGTATGCATGTGCATAATAATATATGAGAGATGAAATCTTTAGAATTGAAAATATGTTAAAATCGTACTCCAGTTTGCCATCTACTGGTACAAATGAAATAGCTAAAGATACCCTGTCGGAAAATCTCTAGTCGACTACAAAAATAATCAAGTTATGTTAACTTTTCTTAGACTTACTAAGTGCTAACTACAATGCAATGTAGGACTCCCCAAAATCAATTCTTAAGTTGAGTACATAATCGGATTTGGTGAGAGCCAACAGCTTTACTCTCAGCTTTCAACTGAGAGTCAACTTTAAGTTGATTGAAAAATAGTGCAGAGTGGGACAATTGACTACCGCCTGGGACATCGCAATATTAAAATAGTTTGTTCTTTCTACTGGAAAGTAGTCCAGGGGTCAGTCAGCATTAAGTTGCGAAATAGTTAGCTTAAAGTTAATATAAAGTTAACTTAGTTTCCGACAGGGTATTTACATGTTTAGCCACAAATCCGTTTTATATACAGACATATTATTTGCCCCGTATTTCATTTGAAACTCATTTCCTGTCACTCGTGTGATTTATGATTGATTAATTTTCAGCTTGAAGTTATTTTTGGTTTCCTTCAAACATGATCTATTTTAAACTTTTCTTATTTATTTATTGCATATGTAGAATGTGCTTTTCAAATGGAATTTTAAAGATTCATGACTTTAACAAATTGTTAAACTAATTTTTCTATTTAAACAAAATTATAACAAGTAGTTTATATGTTAATTGATTACCTTAAATAAATCACAACTGTAATTGGTTTTAAATTTGCACTGTACACAGATATCAGCTTATGTTGTAGCAATCACCATGCCACCAAATGCTCTTGAACAGTCTTGTAAGCTTTCGTCATTGTTTCTAAAATATTATTGAAAGTTCAGCATCCATTCTTTTAAATTTTTTTAACTATTGTTGTTTAGGTAAATTAGATGCGGGCAATGTCATGTCTTATAAAAAAGATAGCCAAGAGGGTTCTAAACCGCATAATTTTGGTCGCTTATCTGTAAATATATTGAACATTTATATTATTAATTTTAAAAAGAAAAGTTTCAAAAAAATATAGAAATAAAATTATTCGATAAAAATTATTCGAATAAAATTAATCGAATAGAATTAATCGACTAATATTATTCTCTGCAAAATTGTGGCAAAACATTTAATAAAATGTATTACTCGAGCAAATTTTAGTAAATAAATGTTATTCGAATAAAATTATTTTAGTAAATGCAATCATTCAAATGGAATTATTGGAATAAAAATTATTTGCATATAAAATTATTTACATTTAATCGTCATTCTTTGTGTTATTTTACCGAATTCACATTGTTTCAACTTGAAATAACTTTGATTCAACATGGTTCTTCGTATTATTTCAGTATCAAATTTATTTTGTTCTAATTGTACTGGATTACTTAATCAACTTGAAATATAATTTTTTAAAAACGATAAATATTGTTTAAACGTTATTGTAAAATAATGTTGATCATAAAGCAAAATCAATCTCAAAAAATGTAAAACTAACTTTTTTCGCCGATTTTATCATGATATTTTTCTGTCCACTTCATTTTTTTTAGAAGAATTACAGCTTCGCAGATTTTTTAATAAATTTTTCACAAACGCTTGTACAAGGTGTAACCGTGTGTACAATAGTTTTGCCATACAGAGCTACATTAATGTCAAGTAACGCAATAAGACGTGCCTGATGAACGTAAATACATATTTGAAAATATCGACTGCATTTATGAAAATATCGACTGCAAGCCCCAGGTATCGCTGATATATCGGCAACAATATTCGATGCGTTCCCTATTAAATAATTGTGCACGAATGGAACATTTTTGTTTCGGACAAGAAATTTAAATAATTAATTTTCTCAAAAATATGTGGTCATCTAAGTCGTAGAGAATATTAAAGAAAGTGGGCATAACTCGTTTCAATTGAAGCTGCTAAGACATAAAATTCTTGGAAATTATAGCGGAACACTTTGCTTACAATTTCCCATCACCTTTGTCCGCCCACGCACAGTGGTTCGAATTGGAAAAAAGGTAATAAATCTGTATCTTTGAAACCTGTGATCCGATTACAAAATGATGTACATATGTTTAAATTATAGAGGATGACCTAAGCTTTAAGAATGTTGAAACTTGGACCACATTGTTGAATTATACGTTGTCCTATAGGGTGTCGAAAAATCTTGTCGAACTCATAATTTTTACAAATTTTATCCGATCTTGATGAATTAAAACTTGGTGTAGAGCTTATATGTATATAGATAAAGAAAATATAGGTTACTTTATTCAGATATCTTTTATATTTTCAAAGATATTTGGTTTTGAATTTTAGAATTTTGGTTTCTGGCCTCGACTTTGTTCTCTATTTCGTCAATATCTCCGGTAACAGCATAGCCAAAATTAAAAAAAAAAATTTTATAATTTTTCCCAAAATCGTTGATAACATGCAGAAAAAATTTTTTAGTTATCCTAATTCATGTAGTCCTGAAAATAAATCTTAACGGAAAACTTTGAAATGAGAAAAAAAAACCGGCTAAGTTTTTTCTCAATATATTTGCAAAACTAAAATTTGTTATTTAAGCATTTAAATTTATTATGTGAGATAATCTCGAAATTTTATATAAAATAAAGATTTATTTGTTGAGGATTAAGCAAAGTCTATATGCATTTCATTCGTGCTTTAACAAATCATCAGTAGACTTCAACCATACTTTTAAAAAATTTCAAACTTCACATCTTGTGCACAGCCTTTCAAAAACCATTTGAGAATTCACTAAAAATTGTTTTTGAAAATCACAAGAGAATGAAATAAGCGTAGTAGGCTTAAAAACTTATGCAAAACCCAACAAACAATTTATATTCGGTATGAATCGATTTTAGTTTTCAACAACTTTATAAGATTTAAGTCTACTGATGATTTGGTAAAGCACCAATAAAATGCATATAGACATTGCTTAACGCTCAGCAAATAAATCTTTATTTTTATTTAATAAATAGTTAAAAATGAGCGGTCGGGTTGTTATATATAAAAGCCAAATTAATTATATTAAATACATCTAACACAATTGTTTACAAATTTGAAAAACTCGTCCCATGCTGCATTAGGCATGCGATAGTGATATATGGAGATTCTTAGTAACAGGAATTGGAAACGCTGGACCCTCCTATTTTGTGAGGTTCGTAAAAAAAATGTATGAGCCAAAAATTTGGAGGGGTAGAGTGGGGGCAAGTGGCTCCTCGTCGGAGTCAAAGTTGGGGGTGAAGTAGGAAAAATCGACATAAAGAGACATAACAGCCCCGGCGTCATCCCTAGTGGGGTCGAATGTATGACCGACCCCACTTAACTTTTTATCCCCGACATTTTTCCCGAAGTAACCTACCACCCATCTCCCCTTCTTAAGGGGGCTCCCCTACAAAAGTTTAATTTTTATAAATTTTCTTCTCACTGCTCTAACTGTCCACCGGGATCCCCCAGTGAAGTCAAATGTATGACCGACCCCCAATATTTTTTCATTACCAACATTTTTTCAGAACATACCTACCCTCTAGCTCCACTCCCTAAGGGGGCTCCCATACAAGATGTCATTTTAGAAATTTACTCCAACCGCTCTAACTGTCCCTAGGGTGACCCTAGGCAAGTAAAATGTATGACCAACCCCCAATATTTTTTCAGCCCCAACATTTTTTTAGAACATACTAGCCCCCTATCTCCACTCCAAAAGGGGGCACCCATATATTATGACATATTTCAAAATTTGATTCCAACGCTCTAACTCTCCCAGCAGTGCCCCTAAAGAAGTAAAATGTATGACCGTTTCCCAATATTTTTTTATTATAAATAATAAATATAAATTAAAAATATTTAATTTAATTTAATTAAAAATATTTAATTTAATATAAATATAAATTAAAATAATAAATTTATATGGGTATCGCCTTAACTATTAAAATAGGTTATAGGTATGTTCTGAAAATATTTTTATAATAAAAAAATATTGGGAAACGGTCATACATTTTACTTCTTTAGGGGCACTGCTGGGAGAGTTAGAGCGTTGGAATCAAATTTTGAAATATGTCATAATATATGGGTGCCCCCTTTTGGAGTGGAGATAGGGGGCTAGTATGTTCTAAAAAAATGTTGGGGCTGAAAAAATATTGGGGGTTGGTCATACATTTTACTTGCCTAGGGTCACCCTAGGGACAGTTAGAGCGGTTGGAGTAAATTTCTAAAATGACATCTTGTATGGGAGCCCCCTTAGGGAGTGGAGCTAGAGGGTAGGTATGTTCTGAAAAAATGTTGGTAATGAAAAAATATTGGGGGTCGGTCATACATTTGACTTCACTGGGGGATCCCGGTGGACAGTTAGAGCAGTGAGAAGAAAATTTATAAAAATTAAACTTTTGTAGGGGAGCCCCCTTAAGAAGGGGAGATGGGTGGTAGGTTACTTCGGGAAAAATGTCGGGGATAAAAAGTTAAGTGGGGTCGGTCATACATTCGACCCCACTAGGGATGACGCCGGGGCTGTTATGTCTCTTTATGTCGATTTTTCCTACTTCACCCCCAACTTTGACTCCGACGAGGAGCCACTTGCCCCCACTCTACCCCTCCAAATTTTTGGCTCATACATTTTTTTTACGAACCTCACAAAATAGGAGGGTCCAGCGTTTCCAATTCCTGTTACTAAGAATCTCCATATATCACTATCGCATGCCTATTCAAACATATTCATTACAAATTTTAAAACCTTATAATTATATTTTTAATTACGTACTTGATGGTTTTCCTTCAAACATTGAGCAATCTGCTGCCGATTTTGTGTACGGGCTTGTTGAAGGGACTTCCTGTTAATAATATAATTTCGTGGGTCACGCTGAAATGCGCGTGCTGCAGAAATCAGTATACGAACTGCTGCTCCGTCAGAAATCTTGTTGGAATCTTGTTGGAATAAACGCTTGACGCCAAAAAACCATGACCGTGTCAGTCACCAAGTACGAACTGTCGTTAGCATTCATTTTACGATTTCCAGTGCCATAAAAGTACATTTTGAGTACTTGTCTTCGGGACGGCAATTTCGTTCCCATAATATTTGAGCACGGTTGCCCGATTAAAAAAAGTTCAGAACGTGATCTTAAATTTCTCACAGCACTGCTCGATGTTGATGCCATTTTTATTTAAATAACTCACGAATCTATTTAAAAATATTTAAAAATTAGTAAGTTAGAAAGTGTGTTTTTTTTTTTTTTATTTATTTTTTTTTTTTTTTTTTTAGATTTGAATGGACAATGTCTTTGCACGTTAAGCCAGGCTTAACGCCAACTTCTCATTTAAAATGTATAAACAAATTTATGAAAGCCATCATATTAAGTGTAAATAGAGGATATGTATGTTTTGAAAATATTTTAATATTAAAAAAATATTGGGAGGCAGTCATACATTTTACTTCTCTAGGGGCCCTGCTGGGAGAGTTAGAGCGTTGGAATCAAATTTTGAAATATGTCATAATATATGGGTGCCCCCTTTTGGAGTGGAGATAGGGGGCTAGTATGTTCTAAAAAAATGTTGGGGCTGAAAAAATATTGGGGGTTGGTCATACATTTTACTTGCCTAGGGTCACCCTAGGGACAGTTAGAGCGGTTGGAGTAAATTTCTAAAATGACATCTTGTATGGGAGCCCCCTTAGGGAGTGGAGCTAGAGGGTAGGTATGTTCTGAAAAAATGTTGGTAATGAAAAAATATTGGGGGTCGGTCATACATTTGACTTCACTGGGGGATCCCGGTGGACAGTTAGAGCAGTGAGAAGAAAATTTATAAAAATTAAACTTTTGTAGGGGAGCCCCCTTAAGAAGGGGAGATGGGTGGTAGGTTACTTCGGGAAAAATGTCGGGGATAAAAAGTTAAGTGGGGTCGGTCATACATTCGACCCCACTAGGGATGACGCCGGGGCTGTTATGTCTCTTTATGTCGATTTTTCCTACTTCACCCCCAACTTTGACTCCGACGAGGAGCCACTTGCCCCCACTCTACCCCTCCAAATTTTTGGCTCATGTATTTTTTTTACGAACCTCACAAAATAGGAGGGTCCAGCGCTTCGAAATCGAAAAATCGCTCACTATCGCATGCCTAATGCTGCATGTAGCGTGCATGTTTTAATCGATCTAAAATTTCAACTG
This sequence comes from Panzeria rudis, assembly GCA_956483635.1. Lineage (NCBI taxonomy): Eukaryota > Metazoa > Arthropoda > Insecta > Diptera > Tachinidae > Panzeria > Panzeria rudis. The sequence continues at coordinate 183,060,505 of OY101448.1, forward strand.
CAGTCATTTTTGAAGCATATTCTTTCAAAACATTGTAAATAAAAATGTTAGAATTTTGAGAAAAACGTCGAACAATTAAACTCATTTTTTTCAAAATTTAGCTATTTTACACGGTTATTCAAGGTCTTGCCTTGGATTCCTGTTCACTATTACATGAATTGAAGTACCTAAAAATATTTTCCGTATGTTATAAAGGATTGTAGTAAAAATCATTAAAATATATATATTTTTTTAAATTTTGGCTATGCTACTATTGGAGATATTGACGAAACAGAGAATAAATTCGAGGACAAAAAACCAACAATTTTAAATCGAAGCCGAATATCTTTAAAAATATTGACGAAATTTTAATGAAATTAACTGTGTTTTCTTTATCTATTTATAAACTTTACACCAAGTTCAAATTCACTGAAATCAGGTAATATTTGTAAAAGTTATGAGGCCGTCAAAGTTATTCATGCCCAAGGTAGTCAACTATGATACCCTGTAGCTCAACATGTGCTTACACACGATGGTCCAAATTTCAATATTTTTAAAGCTTAGGTGCTTGGGTTCTTCTCTATGATTTTTATATATGTACATCGTTTTGTAATCGGACCGCAAGTTTCAAAGCTAAAGATTTATTACCCTTTTTTTCAAATGGAACTATTGTGCGTCTTCGGCCCGCTACCATTGGCAGGGCACCTTCAGTCGGCCACCTTCAGCCGACAAGCTTCTGCCGGCCTCCTTCGATTGCTATGTGAGACGTCTGCTCATCTTTATCGCTCTTCGACACACTCCGCCTTATCAGCGGACCCGGTGCCATGACCCCCACAAAAAAAGGTAAAATTTAAAGACAACAAAATTTTACCTTGATGGCACCAATTAAACGAAGATAGTAATTTCAACCTCTAGATGAAAAAAAGCTAATTCATCATCAAAAACTATAATCGCACGGAAGTTACTTAGGCGATACTTCTCAAGAACTTAGCCGAGACACCTTCCTTAAGCAAGGGCACCAACCATTAGCCAAGACACAAACATGATTCAAGGACTCCCAAAAATCGCTCAAAAATCCCAGTTCCCCGGATTCCCGAAAACTAAATTAAAAATCTCCTCAAAATTTCAGAAGTTTCGCAGGTTCCCAAAAGTGAGGACAAGATATACCCAAATCCCAGAAATTCACCGGAAAACAACGGCAAACCGAAAACCTCGAACCTACCGAAGTGGCAACACTGAGTTTTCAAGGAATTTTACCTTCGCTCCGGCCTGTTGCCATCGTTTTGAATTGTCGTTCATTGTACTTCATACCAGTATTTGTTACACGTATTTTCTTAAGGCCTTTTCACGCTGTAATACAAGCTTTGAAATTTTTGTTAGATTTTGTAAGACGAAAATCAAATCAAAATCAAACTGACTGTCGAAAAATCTTAAAGAAAATCTTCTCATTTCATTTTGTTTCTGCACTATCACATTCCAAATAATTACATTACAAATAATTAGAAATAATTTGCAATAAACTAAATTTTTTTGTTTTCTTTTTTATGGCGGCAAAAAAATTCACAGCTGTTTTTGTTATTCCTATGTTTGTTTGTTCAAAAGGCAACCCTGTTAAAATGAAAAATGTGATTGTATAGAAAATTTCTTAAAAATAGTTTTACTTAAGATTTCAGTTTTTGACAATTATTAACACCAAATCGTTAGCAGTATCCGCTTACACGTGATTGTTACACGTATAGCATAGATTGTTCCAGGTATAGCATACAAAACATTTATATGCTGCATATCATATGCACAATGTGATATAAGGAACTTCGTTCTAACAATTTGAATAATTGGAAATAACTTGTTCCGATTTAAGCTGTTAAAAATTCAATTATGAGCAAGAAAAGGATAATCAAATTTTCCTCTACTCCCTTTACCGTTTTTCCATCCACGTTATATGTAAACAGGGTCCATATTTGAACGATAAAAGAGCTCTGTTAAACTCTATGGCTTGTGATTACGCTCGTCACATACATCACTTATGCTATATTTAATATGCAAAATAACAAAAAATTAAATTATAGCAAATTGTTTTTAGGTCGAGGTCATTTGATGACTTTTAATTGTTGAAGTTGTTGATATTTTGCTTCCAATGAATTTATAGCCATGTGACAAAATGCACAAATATCAAAGAACAACCTAGAATTACTTTTGTTGTTGTGCTACAATTTGTTGCAATACAAGTATTTTCTTCAATATTGGAGTATTGATAGTTTGATTGTTTAGCTTTTTAGTTAGACTCTTTTTTGAAGTTAAATGTCTTTATTAGTTTACAATTTTTTTTTATATAAAACATCCCCATACTCACATGATATAAACTCATTTGATCGTGTGTTTTTTTGTTTGTAGTTTTATTAAAGAGTTAAATATTTGAAAATAAATAAAAATAGCCTTCAAGATCTTATGAACTTTTAACGTTCTTAAATTTGTAAAAAAAATTATTGCAGAACAAAATTTATTTCTGTGCGTATTAACAACAATTGTAACATTATCAAAGCAATGTCATCGCGGACATTAATTTTTGTTAGAAAAGCCCTTCATAATGAACGGCTAAACAATTAATACACTTGTCTTCATGAGTTTTAACTAATTTATTGTACAAAAAAATATTTAAGCAATAATAAATACGTAGTACATTTAATGCAGCCAGATAATTCTTTTGTTTAATGACCATGTTGTGGTTAAATAAATTGTAGTTATACATTTCTTGTTAATTACCCCGCCTGTGTATACTCCACGTTTTTCCATTGGCTACTAGTCTTTAGTATTCATTAATCCGCCAGTCTCTTAATTGCTGCAGCATAATTTCAACCTCCAGTTTTATGTGATTTTTGATTTATTTTTCTTTTGACTGTTGAAAGTATTGAATTTCTTGAAAAAAATTTGATTTATGTTAAATAAAATATCAATTAATGCCAATTTTTTTTTGCTTTTCAGTTTTAATTACTCGTTAATCACACTAACATTTAGATATTTAATTAATAAAAATGCATTCATGCGTGTGCGTATATTTCGAAGTGTTCGATTAGTTTAATTTGAAATTGTTCATAATTAATAGTTTTCAAAATTGGCTTTAATTACCTGTTCATGGCACTTATTTAGATAACGAAAAAAAATTTTATTTCAATAAACCAATTGGACACATGTTGCTCATTTAGAAAGGATTGTGATTGCTTTAAATGATTTTAATTGTTAAACAAATAAATAAAAATATAAAAAAATTCGAAATTTGAAAAATTTTTTTCAATAAACTCTTCTCAAAGCGCTTTTGAAAGCTTTTATTACGAAATATAGCTATCTACATCTACAGCCTATTTTTGGAAAGATGTCTTTCTCTATTGAAAAAGAAAATGTTACTTGAAAAATATTTCTATTATTAAGAAAACCATCGGACTGAAAACTCACAACTTCAAATAATTCATTCAAATAAAAAAAATCTTCCTTTTAAAAAATCTTATAAAGAAAACAGTTTTCATAGAACCATTTTTATTTGAAAATTCTTCACCCAAAATTTTGGAAGACTCCTCCCTAAATTTTCCTTAAAAATATTTACAACAAAAATCATTGAATAACTAAAATAATTTTATGCTTAAATTTAAACTAATTACTGGTACTTAAATTAATAAAATGAAAACATGATTATGCATTTGAAAAATCAAAAGACTCAAGAACAAACATGTTTTCTAAACAACAATTGTCGGGGATTAATGAAATCGATCATGCACTGATAAACAAACATATAAACGAAACGATTGGCAACTATCAATTTCTCATTAAATTCTTGTAAAATGAACGGTGTTTTTTTTCCCAGATTTTTGCTGTATTTTTAACTAATGTCAATAGTATAAATCAAACAACATTAGTATAACAAGTATAACAATAAATAATGAATAGAAAATGTAGAAAAATTCTCATAATACAAGCCGACGACCAGCGTAAGTATTTCCGTTTCACTTTTCAATAACGGATTCAGAGAAAACATTTAAATTAAATTAAATTAAATGCAATTGAGATTTGAAATATATTAACGCCATGTAGAACAATTTGAAAGGTAAAATAAGTAAATTTCTTGATAAAATACAATTTATTATTGCAAAACATCCTGTTCTAAAGAAATAATGCTAAAAAAACTCTTAATGAAAAGATTTGCTAAAAATAAATAAATTCAGTAAACTGCGACTTTTGCTCGCATTTGCCGTTTTTTTTTTGGTTTTGGCGCTTTTTTTAAACTTTTCGTTTTAAAATTTTTTTTTTATTTTTGCAGCTCTTTTTAGTTTTAGCTATTTTTTTTGTTTGGCGTTTTTTTTCGCTTTTTGATGACATTTTTAACTTTTAGCGATTTATTTTGGTTTTGGCTTTTTTTCAGTTTGACGCTTTTTTCGGTTCTTGGGAATTTTTTTCGGTTTTTGGTGATTTTTTAGTTTTATCGTTTTTTTTTTGTTTTGACATTTTTCGTTTTGGCAATTTTTTTTTTGGTTTTTGGCGATTTTGTACTTTTCGCGCTTTTGTTTCATTTTGCGTTTTCTTCGTTGATTTTTCCATTTATGGCGATGTTTTTCATTTTTGTATGATATTTTTAGTTTTATCGATTATTTGCTACTATTTGAAAATATAAGTCGCATTGTTCAATTGTATTTGTGAATTTTTTTACAAAACTTTGAAAATTGATCTTAAGTAAATTTTTGACTATCTCTGAGCGATTTTGGCCATATTTGGGCACATCTCTGAGAGATTTTGGCCATGTTTGAGCACAAATTTACTTGTAGCGCATTGGGACCAAAAGAAAATTTAGGCCTAGGATCCACATTTTTCGAAAATATAACTCGCATTATTCAATTGTATTTGTGAATTTTTTTTACAAAACTTTGAAAATTGAACTTAAGTAAATTTTTGACTATCTCTCAGAGATTTTTGACTATCTCTGAGAGATTTTTGGCCATGTTTGGGCACATCTTTACTTGTAGCGCATTGGGACCAAAAGAAAATTAAGGCATAGGATTCACATTTTTCGAAAATATAACTCGCATTGTTCAATTGTATTTGTGAATTTTTTTACAAAACTTTGAAAATTGATCTTAAGTAAATTTTTGACTACGAGTATCCCTGAGAGATTTTGGCCATGTTTGGATACATCTTTACTTGAGGCCTAGGATCCACATTATTCGAAAATATAAGTCGCATTTTTCAATTGTATTTGTGAATTTTTTTTACAAAACTTTGAAAATTGATCTTAAGTAAAATTTTGACTATTTCTGAGAGATTTTGGCCATGTTTGGGCACATCTCTGAGAGATTTTGGCAATGTTTGAGCACAAATTTACTTGTAGCGCATACGGACCATATAAAAATTGTAGCCTAAGATCCACATTATTAGAAAATATAAGTCGCATTGTTCAATTGTATTTGTGAATTTTTTTACAAAACTTTGAAATTTGAACTTAAGTAAATTTTTGACTATCTGTCAGAGATTTTTGACTATCTCTGAGAGATTTTTGGCCATGTTTGCGCACATCTTTACTTGTAGCGCATTGGGACCAAAAGAAAATTGAGGCATAGGATCCACATTTTTCGAAAATATAACTCGCATTGTTCAATTGTATTTGTGAGTTTTTTTACAAAACTTTGAAAATTGATCTTAAGTAAATTTTTGACAATCTCTGAGAGATTTTGGCCATGTTTGGGCACATCTCTGAGATATTTTGGCCATGTTTGGGCACATATTTACTTGTAGATTCTTTGTAGCATACGAAAATTGTAGGATAATAAAATTGTTTACCTAATAAGTGCCACTGCAAGCAAGCCTGTTGTTAAAATATAGACTAAAAGTAGGGCAAAATGTTTTTCTTTGTACATTTAAGGGATAAATTCTGTGAAATACAATGAAATTTTCACATACTCAATGCAGAATAATCGAAATTATTATTAGTAAATGACATATTAGATTAGACGTACATTACAGTCTAAGTACTTAGATCCTCGAACTTCAACCTGACATTAATGATTATTATCTGGGTTGTTCTTATTTTGTCCATCAATAGAAGATACAGACGATACGATAAAATTGCCTGATCACATGGTATATTCAAGATGTGTATTTAAATAAACAATAAACAACACAATTAGTGCTTATAAAGTGGGCAATTGATTTCAAATAATAGTAATCCCTTACGCTGCATTTCTGTATGAGAATGAACAAAAAATAATAATCCATTCCTGTTTTCCTAATTTTAACTTTAACTCAAATTCAGTCAATGTGTCAGTATCGTCGATAGTTTTGTCTGAATATTTATTTGTATTAGAACGTAAGTAAATATCAGAATTTCCGCTTAAGTTTTTTTTTATCACGTATCGACTACTAATTCCACTAGATACATCAATATATTTCACACTAACTCGAGCATACCATTGCTCGATTTCGATTAATAAAACACCAAAATCTGCATTTCAAAAGTATTTTTAAACTTTATAGGTTTTCTTAGTTTTTCTGATTTGATCAACAATTTCATAGATATTCTTAAATTAGTATCGAAAAAAGTGATTTCTTATGCAAAATTAAAAAAAATTTTCTTTCTAAATTCACATGAAAATTTTAAAAGTCCAAAAACTTTTCCTTTTAACCATTTTCTTAAGGTCATGCATGTGTCTTACTAACAAAATAAGTCATATATCATGAAAATCTACGAATAAATGTTGACTTTATTAGCAATTAAGTGAATACACCCAGCCACTTAAAACATACTTTCGGTAATAAATTTATTTTTGGTTTGAAAAAAAGCTAAGAATTCTTGCCGGCCACTACCTTTTACTGTGTAATCTTTTGCTTAAAAGAAAAATGCTGTTGTAATTATTTTTAAATTTAGTTGTACTCGTATAAATCATAATGGCAGTTTTTTTTTTCTTTTAAACAATGAAGACTGAATATATTTTAATAGTCTTGCTAATTAAGTAACTAACACGTTAAGTTTAATCAAATCAAAAAAAAGTAGCCAAAATAAAGCAAATCGTAGTATTGACAATTAAATTAATTTGATTGTTAATGAAATAATTAAATCAATTACTTGAGCATAAAGCACTTTAGATATATTTTTTAACAAGAAAACTTATAAGTATTTTTGAAAAAAAAAAACTTAAAATAAACTTCAGTTGAAATAAACAAATGCATGTCTCAAATGTAATCGTCTTGGTGGTTTTAGCAAGTCGCTTTTTTTTTTTAAAGATTTCCGGTTAACAGAAAAAATAAGCACGCAGAAATAAAAAAAAATTCTTAAGCAAACACAAAAAGCAAAATCAAATGGCATAAAATTAAAACTTTTGTAAGTAGAAAAAAAGCTTTGCTTTTGCTGAACTATTCAAGCCACCCTCTGTTAACAGGGGTTTTTCTACTGAAAGCTTTTTAGCAAAACTTCAATGAAAAATATTTTACGTTGAAATTATTGTAAAAACAATAGTTTGTACACGAAACTGTTTTGTTTGTTAAATTGTGTGGTTTTTATTGTTGTTAGTGTCTCATTTAGATTTGTGTTTTTTTACTTTACATTTTTTCCCTCAAAGATTTTTATTTTCTTAGTTTAGATTTTGTTGTTTCTTAACATTAAAGACCTATAAATATTGCAAGCTGTTGTCAAAATGAATCAAACCATAAGTTGCTTTAAGCTTTAACACATTACATTTATTTTGTACTAGAATCGTTATATTTGTTTAAATCTTAACAAAATGTTCAAATTGGTAAGAGAAGTTAGTAAAAAGGATATAGATAAATATATTTGTTAAAATAAATAGTTCAATGGTGTTTGTGTGTTAAAAAATAAATTGAATTGAGTGCTTAAAAACAAAAGACTTAAGACACATACATGAAAAATGTTTTAGTTTGAAATTTTTAAAAATAATAATTCGCACTTGTTTTACTCTAAAAAGGCATTTGAACGTGATTAATTAGAATGGGTGTGAAATAGTTGATGTCAAGATAAAGTGTAATGGATTTGAAAAAACAATTTTTATAAATGTATTTGATAATTGCAAGAATGGATGCTGAAAATTGGTTTCCTGCTAAAACAAATTACTGTTTTTTTTATTTAACTTTTTTTAATTAATCTCTTCAATAGTTTAGTTTTCAAAATTGCAAATTATAAGATTAAAATGCTTAAGTATTTTTTTTGTATCAAAAGCTGTTAAGAACCATGTTTAAATAATGATAAAGATTTGGTTTTTTTTGTTTGGTGACATCATAGTGCATTTAGTTAAATCTATATTTGCAATATAGTTTGCTTCTTAAAGTTTCCTCTTGATCCTTACTAAAATATTAGAAATTTATTGTAACATAACAGAGTACGGCGATCATAGCGGTTTTGTAAAGTATTAAAAGATTTTTAACTAAAATTTGCTGATAAAATTAGTGTTTATTGTCTGTTGTAATAAAATAACACTGTAAAACACAAAAAAAGCATAGTTGTAAAGACTGATTCTAGCAGAGGACAATAAAAAATATATTGCACGTGTGTTTACATCTAGGATTCATTTTAGGCGGAATTAAAACTTCTCTCCTTCCTCACATAGTGACTCGGCATAGGAAATCTTGTAAACATTACATTTAAGATAGAAGTTGTGTTAAGATTTTATATGCAGAATACCACGAGAAACATTTTTGTGGAATTTTTTAACCCTCTAACTTTTTGTTGTATGAGTCTTTTTGTCCCTTTCTTAAAAAAAGTGGCAAAAAAGTTCTCTTCATTGGCGATATAACGGGCTGGAATGTTCCAAAAATATATATTTTTCCTTTAAGACTTCGGGGTATGATACAGCAACACCAATACAAAACAGAGAACAAAATGTTTCGTTATTCTCTTCGCAAAAGCTAAAATTGACAAACGCACAGGCATCTTTTGTTTATTTGACAAATTTGAGTATTTGAGTAGTTAAGTGTATTTAATGCGCATGCTTAGTAAAAACTTTCTCAACCGATTTTAATAAAATATCAATTGTGCACATCTGCAAATGAATACCTTTGAAATGCTTTATTATTTTTTTATATTTTAATCGGCTGCATAATATGCACGTAAAAGGGATATCAAAAAATCGTCATGGGTCGACTATGGATAGCAACCGAACTTTAGTTAGGTTGTCAGCCGGCAACTGAAAACTTGTGGTTGCCAGAAAAGCACTAAATAGCAAGTAATATTATCAGCTCTCAGTTGTTAGTTGCCATCCGTAATATCGTTTTTAGCAACTGATAATCCAAGTGAGGTCCATCTGCTATCCCTAATCGACCCAATAAATTTATTTTAATTATTAAATTATATTGAGAGACTTTTCAACTCTTTTCATTAAAATATATACTTCTTAAGCTTCTATTTGTTCAAAGAAAATCTTGAAAGTGCCAAATAACAAAAAAGAAAGCAGTTGTCTGAAAATTTTTAAAACGAAAAAACAAATATTTAAATACTTTTTTCAATAATACTAAAAATTCTTCAACAGCACACCGAAAATCATTGAAAACAAGGTTAATTTTAGATTTTTCGGTAGTAATTTTGTTTCATAGGTGCTTGATGTTAATTCAACATGATTTTAAAATAAACTTCAAAAACATTTTTTCTTTTGAAATAACTATATTTCATGTTGCTTTAATATTCCAGAGCAGTTAGAGCAAAGTTATGTTGATACGGAAATAATATGAAGAATCATTTTGAATCAAAGTTATTTCAATTTGAAACAATGTGAATTTAATATTAAAACTGCACGAAGTATCATGTTGAATCAAAGTTATTTCAAGTTTAAACAACGTGGAATTTATTTTGAAATAACACGAAGAATCATTTTGAATCAAAGTTATTTCAAGTTGAAACATCGTGAACATGATACTAAAACAACACGAAGAGTCATGTCTAGTCAATTATGAAATAATGTGAATTCCATACTAGAATAATACGAAGAATCATGTTGAATTGAATTTATTTCAATTTGAAACAATGTGAATTTGATACCGAGTCAAAGTTATTTCAAGCTCAAACAACGTGAATTTAATACTGAAATAACACGAAGAATCATGTTGAATCAAAGTTATTTCAAGTTGAAACATCGTCAACATGATACTAAAATAACACGAAGAGTTATGTTTAGAGAACTTCATACTAAAATAACACGAAGAATCATATTAAATCAAAGTTATTATAATTTGAAAGAACGTGAATTTGATAACACGAAGAATCATATTGAGTCAAAGCTATTTCAAGTTGAAGCAACGCGAATTTCATATTGAAATACTACTAAGAATCAACATGATTCAAGTCATTTCTATTTAATATAACGTGAATTCAATACATAAATAACACGAAGAATCATGTTGAATCAAAATTATTTCAATTTGAAACAACATGAATTTCACACTGAAACAACACGAAGAATCATGTTATATTAAAGTTATTTCAAGTTTAAACAGCATGAGTTTATATATAGATATTCCCCAGAATATTTGTTGTTGTAGTTGGCTGTTAACAGCTAAGATATAAACTCGGCCTCATCTGTCATCACATGCTTGGTAGTCAACGTGCTAACGCCTGAAGCCTCAACAGCTTGAAAAATACATTATATATATTGCAATCATAAATTTCATTTTAATTCAACTGGATTTAATCGATGATTTAACATAAAATTTATTTCATATTAAAGTTATAAGCATGTTGATTTAAAATGAAATGTAACGTTGATTTTTCGATGATTCACTAAAGCAGATACAACTTTAATTTAACATGATAAAAATATATTTTACTATAAAAGATAATTTTTTTTTTGATTCAGTATTGAACAATGTCATTTTAACAATGAGAAATATTAAATCATCGATATTTAGGTTTAGGTTAATAACTTTTCATTTGAAATTAATAAGAAAGAAAACATGGAAATTGAAATAAAGTCTGTACTTTTGCAGAAATTTAATATCATTTCCAATCAACATTGCTATGTGTTGATTTTACATTGGTGTGTGCACTTTAGGAAATTTTACCCCTTTTGTGATCATTGCTAATTACAGCCAAACGGCAACACCGATTTAACTAATTTTTCGATTCGACCTCTTAAGTTCCTTAACATTTTATATCATTTAATATCACAAAGAACATTTTTCTTCACTCACGCTCATGGCTTGTCACGCGTGACAAATGCAAGTTACTTATTCTACAAAAAGTTTCAAGAGATTTGAACTAATAGCAACTAGAGCAATTACATACAAGCAGTGATTCGAATCCATAGATCTGTGAAACCGACTATTTTTTTTCATGGTCACACCACGAACCTTCACAAAACACATAACTGAGACTAAACAAAATTTTATAAAATTGTATGCTAACTTTTAAAAGGATAAAAACCTTATTTAAATGGCGCTCACTTTATGTCCTTGTACGTATATAAAACATAAATATTAAGCAACTATTTTCTTTATAACATTCCAGATCGTTGCATTCTCTGCTCTCTTCGCTGTTGCCTCTGCTGGCTACTTGGGTGGTTATGGTCTAACTGCTCCCGCCTATCATGCTTCCGCCGTGGTAGCTGCACCAGTATATAAATCATATGCTGCTCCCATTGTACATGCTGCCCCTGTGGTACATGCCGCTCCTGTTTATAAAACTTATGCTGCACCCGCTGTTGTACACGCTCCACTTGCTACCTCATATGCCAACACCTATAAAATCTCTCAAAAGGCCTATCCTGTAGTACATGCTGCTCCAGCTGTTGTAGCTGCACCAGTCTATAAGTCTTATGCTGCACCAGCTGTTTATGCTGCTCCCGCCTACGGTTATGGTCATGGTTTATCCTTAGGTCACGCCAGTTACGGTCACTCTATCTATCATTAAATTATTTTACAAAAGGTTTAATTATCTGCTTGTTAAAAGAATTTTATATCTGTTCACATGGCAACCAACGACTACTCAGAATGTGTTTATGAATTTTTTCTTTTTGAAACTGTGCTGCTCTTCATAATTTAATTTCATTTTTTATTTAATTTAACTCATATCTTCTTCAGAGGAAAATTTTAGTAATTTCCTCTAGAAATCTTGTCATGCATTTGTTTTGCTATTGTAGAAAGTTTTTCATATATGTATATTTCATTATGGAAAATATTTCTTCAATAGTTTTATTCATATTCTGCCTTTTAAGTATTAAGTATTATTTTATACGAAAGAAAACATTTTTGCAAAATGTCATCACTAAGAGAGTTTTTTTGTAAATTACAAAAATCTTTTTTATTTAAGATCTATTTTTTAATACTAGAGATCTAGAAAGAGAGAGAGTGTGTGTTTGTACCTGTATATTTACTCTTGAGTTTCGTTTATGGTTTTCTTTGAGATTTTTTCGAGTTTCATCTAGCCGAACTTCTAATAGTAATTATTACACTTAAAATGAAATCGTTTGTTTCCGATATGTATAATAATGTAAATATTTAAAAAAGATACAATTAAGTTTTATATCTTGTAAATAAATGTAAAGAAATTTACGAAAAAACGTGAAATGTGTTGTTTTATTTTGGGAATAATATTTTAAAAGGTCATTGAGAAGAGCAAAATAAATTTGTAAATAAAATTTAAAGTAAAAAACAATTCTCTTTCATTCTTTCTTCTGTGTTAGCAGTACATACAATATTTACAGTACATACAATATAAAATTTTGTCTTAGAATGTATTGTACAATGAACCAAAAATTCATGGAAAAAGTTCATTGTTTCAATAAATTGTTCATTATTTTGGACTAATTGTTCATTATTATGGACTAGTACATTAAATCAGTAAGCTCCGTCATTAATATTGTTAGAGAATAACAATAACGAATGCATTCAATGAATCGTTTTGCATTGAACTTTAATGGATATTATCATTGAAAGAACGTATGCGTACATTGAATCAACGTATGTTTGCAAAAAATTTATGAATCTAGGTTAATGAATGGCATTCATTGAAATTATCTCAAATAATATTTTCAGAGTGTATGTTGCTTACGTGTTCATATTCGGCTGTTAATCACAAAAAAAAATGACTGATTCTGGTAGATTACACGGTGTTTTGAAAGTTTACATCTGGTATTCATTGAAGGGGAATTACAAGCTCCCACTTCCCCTTTGGCACATTGCTATACTGACTTGGCTTCGGAAATTTTGTAACCATTTCATTTAAGGCATAACATATGTTCAGCATTTTTATATAAAATATTACGTGAAACATCACTCTTTGCTATATGGATCTTTTCGCCCTCTTCTTGGAAAAGGGGAAAATATCTCCCTTCACGCAGTAGTTTTTCATATAAAAATCGTCGAAAACAATGTTAATTTAACATTTTTCGTTAGTGATTTTGCTCCATAGGTATTTCATGTTAATTTAACATGATTTTACAATAACCTTCAACAAAATTTTTACTTTTGAAATAACTATATTTCATGTTGATGTAATATTGCAGTACAGTTAGAACAAAATTAAGTTAACACTGAAATAATACAAAGATTCATGTAGATTCAAAGTTATTTTAAGTTGAAATAAAGTGAATTTAATAGTGAAATAACACGAAGAATCATGTTGAATCAAGTTGAAACAACGTGAATTTCATACTAGAATAACACGAAGAATCATGTTGAATTAAAGCTATTTCAATTTGAAACAACGTGAAGTCAATGTTATTTCAATTTGAAAAAACGTGAATGTAATACTGAAATAATACGAAGAATCATATTGAATAAAAATTTTTTCAAGTTAAAACAACTTGCATTTGCTACAGAAATAACACGAAGAATCATGTTGAATCAAAGTTATTTCAAGTGGAAATAACGTGAATTTGATATTAAAAACAACACGAAGAATAATGTTGAATCAAAATTGTTTCAAATTGAAAATAAACGAATATAAGTAGCAATTTTATTAATTATTTTACTTACCTGATTTGTATTTGTATTTTAGTTGGTTGCCCCAGCAAAGATTTGAGCTCGGGTCTCGTGCTTAACAGTCACCGTGCTAGGCACTGCAGCCACAACAGCTTCTAACTTTACATTAGATATGTACTAATATAAATACCATCATAAGTAACATGAAATTCATTTCAATTAAGGAAGATTTAATTGATGATTCCACATAATATTTGTTTGCAAGTTATAGTCGTGTTGATTTAAAATCAAATATAACGTTGATTTTTTATTGATTCACTAAAGCAGATCCAATTCTTATTTAACACGATACAAATTTTATGTATTCAATATGGAACAATTTAGTTTTAACAGTGAAAAATATTAAATCATTTTTCGTTTAAAGTTAATGCAAAACAATAGTAATTTTAAGGAAAGTCTGTACTTTTGCAGCAATTTAATATGATTTCCAATCAACATTGTGATATGTTGATTTTACATTTTTATTTTTTCTGTGTATAACAATATGGAAAAGGAGGGGAACTTTAACTCCCCCTAAAATGAACTGCAGGTGTAAGTGTAATTAGTGCTAAACTCTCCTATAAAGCTAGTCTTTTTTAGACTAGTTTATATTAAAAATATGTTTTACGTAAAATAAGTCAAATAGTATTTTTTAGCTTTCAACATTTTTTTCGTTAATAACATCTCTAGAGGGAAGAGAACCGGCCACAGTGGTATTTTATTAACTAAAGAATATTGGTTTTTTTCTCAATTAAAATGTTGAAACATTTATGTTAGAATTTACAAATTTCTTTCTAAGCTCCTTTTTAAACCAAATATATAAAAATAGTATTATTGTTTAATAATATGGCTGCTAAATATTTAATATAACTTTTTTTTTTCATTTTAGGTATGTGTGTTGTTATTCCAAGTTTCTGAAACAGGTAAATTTGCTTGAATCAATAGTATTTTTAAGCTTACAAGAAACCAAACATAATGTGTTTCTCTAAAATTATCCAATTTTCTGTTTATACATCACGTAGCTTTCATAAAAAGAAAAATGAAAAAGTTTCATATCAGATCTTCCTAGAAAATGTCTATCTTATGTGTTTTATTAGAAAACATATACTCCATTCATCTCTGTCTGACGCTTGTGGCTTTTGTTGAACGAAAGTAAAACTAATACCCATAATAAAATGTTTCACAGTGAGAAAAGACAAACTTTATTACCGCAGAAAAATTATATATATAGTAAGTTCGGGTAATGTGGTATACCTAGTTTTTTATTTACCTAAAGTTTTTAAAAACTTGTGTTCTATTACAAATTTTCGGTTTACACTCGGGAAAGTAAAAAGTCTTTGAAGCCTAAATTTCGGTGAAATTAGAGATAAGTAGACAAGCCATTAAAAAAATTGATGGATAATGTGGTATAGTATGTTCTGATAAACCATACCATACCTCCATATATACCACTTCTCATTTTCTAACGTTATATCTTTGGGAATGCTTATTTCCTTGATATGGCAATGAGACACAGTGTACCACTTTACCGCCTTTAGCTATACTACATTAGCCGACCACTCGATTTATTTAACTAATTACGAAATTATAAATATACAAAAAATATGCAATACTAGCAATGCCCGGTGTGCTTCGCTACCCCATTTCTGTGCAGATATAGGAAATTAAATAACAAAATAACACAGGCCTGCAAAACTATTTGGATTTTCTTATTAATTGTTGTACAAAAGAGCTTCCGAAATGACAATAATTGGTGAAAAACGTTAAAAATAATTGAGTTATGAATTTTTAGTCGAACTGTATGGTTTTTATCCAAAGTTATTTAATTAGTTTGGCTTAAGTTCATTTTTAATTTAATCTTTCGATCAAATTATTTTTTATTTAAGAAAGAAATTCTAAAGCATGTAAATATTGAACATTCAAAGAAAAATTTGGCTGTACGGAAGGTTGAACTGACAGCTGTTTCGTGACCACCAAGTCTACTCATCAGAGTCCTTTACCCACACTACCACTGACAGTGGCAACAACACTGTAGCGAAAATCCTACTAATATTAGTAAGCTCAATTAGCAGACTGTCGCCATCTTGTGGTGAGTCGCACCTTATTGAACTTTTTCTAAATGTTCGGAACTTCACTAACTGTATTCCCTTAGCATGTTCAACTTTTTTTTAGCTTTTTCAATTTCAGTCTTACCAGCGTGGAATATCATCGATATTCCCAATGCTGGGATTTATTGAATGTTTATTTTGCCCAAGTTTTTTGGAACAGTACACATTCATGTTTTAGCTAAGTGCCCTTAGAGTTTTTTATAAATTTTGGAATAAAACCAAAAAAACATCAAAATCATAGATTATTAAAAAAGGTCGACAATAATTAAATTGAAGCATTTGCAAAAATTTTAATAATTGAGCTATGAATTTTTAGTCGAACTGTATGGTTTTTATCCAAAGTTATTTAATTAGTTTGGCTTAAATTCATTTTTAATTTAATCTTTCGATCAAATAATTTGATCGAAAGATTAAATTAAAAATGAACTTAAATTAAAAATGAACTTAAGCCAAACGTTAAAAATTTTATAATATCTTATCTTCGATCCACTATAACTCAGGCATTTTTCATCCGATCAAAAATATAAATCATTTTAATCGATTGAGCCTTTGATTCTAAATGGCGCTTGAAAGAGAAGTGTTATCTGGCAAATGTGACATTTAAACGAAGTTTATATATGCAATATATAGACCAACATCTTCTACATATTTTATATGAAATTATTTTTAAAACTTTATCATCGCAGACCTGTGTAATTAATAATTTATATGGCGGTACCCGTCCTCCAACTCTTATACCACCAGACTCTTGGTGAAACGAATAGAATGTTCTCAGCGTATCCCCTACGTAAAGTTAAGAGAATTGCGCTATGCTGGTTCTGCAGATATGTGATAATTACAAATTGCTTTTATAATTTATATGCTAAAATTATTTTTACCTTTTGCAAAAAAACACCTTTCAACAAAAAGTACTTTTTACAAAAAGTACCCTTTACAATAAGGAGTTTTTCCAAAGCGTTTCTTTTAAGAAAGTGCATATCTAGTTTTTAGTTTTTTCCCAAAATACATTTTAAAAAAAGTACCTTTTCGAAAAAGTACCTTTTCAAAAAAGTATCGTTTCGAAAAAGTAGCTTTTCAAAAAAGTATCTTTTCCAAAAAGTACCTTTTCAAAAAAGTACCTTTTCAAAAAAGTACCTTTTCCAAAAAGTACCTTTCCAAAAATTACCTTTTTCCTAAAAGTAGCCTTTCTAAAAGTACCATTTCCTAAAAAGTACAATTTCCTTAAAAAGTACCATTTGCAAAAAGTACCACTACCAAGCAGCAAATTTTTTCCTTAAAGTACCTCTTCGAAAATGTAACATTTTCAAAAAAATATATTTGAAAAAAATTACCTTTTCCAAAACTATCATTGCTAAAAACCAAATTTTTTCCAAAAAAGTATATTTTCTAAAATGTAACATTTTTTAAAAGCACATTTTCAAAAAGTACAATTTTAATAAAGTATCTTTTCCAAAAAGTATATTTTATAAAAAGTACGTTATTAAAAAAGTAACTTTTTCAAAGGGCATATTTTGCAAAAAGTACGATTTCTTAAAAACATATTTAGAAGAAAAAGAAAATGTTCAAACAAGTACTTTTTTTTCAAAAAGTAGATTTTTCAAAAAGTAGATTTTTCAAAAAGTAGATTTTTCAAAAAGTATCACTTCCTAAAAGTATATTTTCAAAAAAGTTAATTTTCTATAAAGTATCTTTTCAAAAAATTTCATTTACCACAAAGAAAATTTTTAAAAAAGTAACTTTTCAAAAAGTATCTATTTGAAAAGTACCAAATATATCAGCAATTCTTTACATTTGGTATATATTTTATCCCCTTGTAGAAACAGAACTTTTTCCAAAATCATCTTTTATTGCGTGGTCTGGGCTATGAAATATCCATAAACCATATTAATCAATACACATAAAAAGTATATGCATAGAAAAGGTTCCAAAATGTTTGAATTTAAAAAAAGTACCAAAACACGTTTGAGCGCTTCTTAAGGAGACAAGAATACTTTTTACATTTTATTTCTCTCTTTATTACTTTAGGAGATAAATGGGTTACATTAGAAGTACCAAAATTAAATTTTTACACTTTTTCGTCCCCTAAATTTACAAATTTTTAAAAAGTTCCAAGTACTTGTAAGATTATTGTCCAATCCAATGAAAAGTTCGCGAATATTGTGAAAAGTTTTATTAAAACTCAACCAACGAAGAAATTCTTTCACAATATTCGTAAAATTTTCAATGGATTTGTGAATTTGTCGTTGGATTAATAAATTAATCAATTTTATTAATCAATTTTATTAAATTAATCTAATAAAATTGATTCAACCAGTGAAATTCTTTCACAATATTCGTGAAGTTGTGATTGGATTTGTGAAATTATCATTGGATTAATGAAGAAAATCGAATAAAATTATTTCAGTGATTTTATGAAGCAACATTTTTAATGAATGCTCTTAGTTTTAGAAAAAAGCACTTTACCCGAAGTTACTCTAAAGATAATATATTAAGATCTGATCAATTGGGAAATGTTCTGAATACGAATATAGCCCGAGAATAATATCACTATATAGAGTATACTAGAATCAGTCGTTAGAACCTCATTATACATTTTTTTGTGTTGCACAGTGTAATACTCTGTTTCAAAATACTGATGATGCCGCGAAACTATAATTTTAATTTTCTTTTATAGTGTATTTAGAGTTGAAAAGGTCATTCGGAAAAATGTCAGCTGAGTTTTCAAAAAAGTGATTTCAAAATTAAACACATTAAGGCCATAAACATTTTGTATGAATCATTATAAAAAATTTTATTTAACTTTTGTCCTCTATAACAAGTGGCTATTATATTGATTAAGATTTAATTAAACTATAAAAATTATTTATATCACTTCTTCTTTCTCTATTTTTAACACATTACATAGTTCAATGTGTATGTTTTTTGTATCAAATCATTAAATGTTAATAAAAGCATTGTTAAAGTAGCTACTGAGGCCTTCTAATAATATGGTGTTTCAGCACTCCAGCATGCACTCATATAGAGCACAGACAGCACACTAGCTAACAAGTTGCTACACGCTTAACGCTTTTTGTTTTTTTTTCCTTCTAATTTCTGGTCTTGTTTAGCCAATTGGACGTGCAATAAAACATGAACTTCATGTTGAAAGATAAAATAATCTAATTTAAATTAATCATGAATAATAGTTAGTAAAGATAGTATTTAATAATAAAGAAAGAAAATAGTAAAAACAAAAATACACAAAAACAAGCGGCATTTACAAGGAATTAAGTTTTAAAGTGCATATAAATTTCTGAATAAGTGTTGTATACATTTACTAATCAATTATTTATTTTAAATCATCTGAGCAGTGAGTGCTATTCTGCAATATTTAATGAGATTTACTACATTTTGATATTGGCAAAATATATTTATTCACTCCAGTTTTGCATTTTCGATGTAGATACTAGAGTTGTTATTGTGAATAACTTTTCGCTCACGATCGTACACACTCAAAAGCATAAATAGTTACTCATGCATGACCTTTTCTTCACGTGAGTAGAAGAGAAAATTTATTACGATCACAAAAGCTCAGCGAACGAAATTATAAAAAAAAAACTCAAACTATATGGAATATCATGAAAGCATAGCGAAGACAAATTTTTTCAGATGTACTCGTATCATGCTTTTGAAAAGCTTTTTATTTTTGGAAATGTGATCATTAGTTTTCACATCTCTGCACATAATTAAAACAATGGCCGCGGAAAAACTAAACAAAAGACTTAAGAAACAAGCATGGATCATTACTGCAATCAATAATTTCAGTTGGTGACACTTGTTTTGCAATTCGTGGCAAGTTATGAAATAAATAACGTTTGTTGTTTTCTTTTTTGCTAATTTTTTCAATACAAACTTCATTTCGAAGAAATATGTATTATTGTGATATTTCATTAATCAATTTATAAACGAATTTTTTTAAGTTTTAAAAACAGAACAAAAAATTTAGCAAAATTAATAAAAACTTAAATTAAGGAAATATTTCAAATATTTGTTAAAAAAAAACTTTATTTGCCAGTTTATAAAAAACAAATAAAAAAACCGACACATTGTTATCTGTTTTTTTTTCTGTTTTAATATAAAATTACATTTTTCTTACAAGCTGGTTTGATTTTTTTATATCTTAAAAATTTAATATAATGCACATTTAATTAAGATACATTAAATCTCTTGTTAAGCAAACAATTATTTTATGTTGTTTTTTTTTTCAAATTAATTAACATCTATTTATACAAAAAATATATGAATTCAATGTACATATTTCAGAATTATGATTATTCAAATCATTATGTACACGAATAAGCAGCAAAGATAATTATACCTTTCACGAACTTTGTCTTCATTCTGATCTCAGTACTTTTTACGGCCAAAATTTGGGGAACTTGACCTTATTTGCACTAACTCCTTTTTGCGAAGTTATTTCTGTATAGATAGATATATTTGTATATTTGTATGTATGTACAAAACTACTTTTAACCAGGGACCGAATATAACAGCTATTATCAAAATTTCAGTCCAAAAAGTCAGACAGAAATAATTTGTCTATGCGATATATGAGTATAGCAATGTGATGGTCGTGAGCTAAGGAATACAAATCTAAAAATACTTTTATTTTGTTACTTTTTTCAAAAAAGTCAAAATATAACTGTTATTTTTGACTCATAATTTTTCGGTCAAAAATAGAAGTTAAAATTTGACCGATATTTTTTTGGTTAAAAATAAAAGTTAAAATTTGACTGATATTTTTTGGGTCAAAAATAAAAGTTATATTTTGACCGATATTTTTTTTTTGGTCAAAAATAAAAGTTAAAATTTAATCGGATTTAGAAGTCGCTACCCCAGCGTTCTTTGTTTATTTTAACCTCTTGTCATGCTTGATATTAGTGAGCAGGAGCATCAACTATTGAACCAATTTATTTAACGAAATTGTATATAAGATCTATTGATGCTCCTTATATTCGCTTACAACTTAAATCGATGTTGATTATAGCTGCTTTACACTATCTCACAAGCCGTTCGACTTCTGTAGAAAATGCAACGCTGATCTAATGAGTTTATGGAAAGTTTTAAAAAAGCAATAACAACACATTATATCAGGGTAGCATTTTGTGCAGATGTCGAACAGCTTGTATAATAGTCTAAAAACAGCTTTAGTAGGATATTCACCATGTGAGATTATTAGCTCCAAATATTACTTGCTCTTTTTTGAAATTTTAACTTTTATTTTTGACCGAAAAAATATCGGTCAAATTTGAACTTTTATTTTTGACCGAAAAAATATCGGTCAAATTTGAACTTTTATTTTTGACCAAAAAAATATCGTTCACATTTTAGCTTTTATTTTTGACTAAAAAAATATCAGTCACATTTTAACTTTTATTTTTGACCAAAAAAATATTAGTCAAATTTTAACTTTTATTTTTTACCTAAAAAATAATGGTCTAAAAATAACCATTATTTTTTTAACGAAAACATATTGCTCAAAAAATAACTATTATTATTTGACATATTCGAAAAAAGTCATTACAATTACGGTCCCTGCTTTTAACTTAAAGTTTTTATGCGTTTTGATTATTTAATATGATGATGACTGTGTCAGGTGGAATTCTAGAAACAAAATTTGGACCCTATAAATAAGGGGCACCCTAAAACCCACCCCTACACACTGAAACATTTCATATGAAAATTTTCGAAAACAGGGTTAATTTAACATTTATCGGTAATAATTTTAGTTCCAAAGTGTGTTAAGTCAACATGATTTCGCAATAACCTTCCAAGAACATTTTTCCTTTTGAAATAACTATATTTCATGTTGATTTAATATTCCAGTACAGTTAAACCAAATAGTCAAAACAAAAATACAAATTTTGCAAAGCATCTTTTAAAAAATGAGCTTTGTGAAAAAAAGAATTTTCAAGGAAATTCGCTGTAGCGGTGTACTTTATTTTCACACTTTCATTTGAACCTTCTTGTTAATAACTTTAATTAAAAATTTTTTGAATTCAAGGCTTACTAATAATTTCCGCCCACTCAATTCATTCAACAGAAATATCTGTTGAACAGTTATTAGAAAAACTACCACGAAATTAAACTTTTTAAATTTTTCCAAAAATACTATTTGTTTTTTTTCTATCTCTTTGCTACATGTTTAACGTTGCACAAACAATAATATGCACAAGAATAAATATTTGTGAAAAAGAATGTGATTGAAAAGTTCCCACATATTGTTTGAACATATTCATAAATTTAATTTTTGTCTTGTTTATTGTTTTTCGTTTTGTGGGTGATTACAATTCTTTTGTTTTAAATTTTATTTATTTCTTACAAATTTGTCGCTATTTTGTTGTTGTTGTTGTTGTTTCTTTTTGTAATATGTTGCATGCATAATGTAACATATCGAACATGCAAATTATATGTTTGAACTACTGCTGCCAAATTAAATCTATTGTATTGTGGATTATTGTTCAATGATTTTAACAGAAATGTTATTAAAGCAGCTTTAGCTTAGCAGAAGTTTAAAATGTTAGAATTACATATTTAAGCTTTAAGCTAAGTTTAGATAGCGACAGATGGCGCTAGTTATATGATCATACATTGAAAGGTTGGCTTTAGAGTGGTTGGCGTTTTGGCTAAATATTGAATAAAGCTTTTCCTTAAATCCAAATGGCATCACTAATTTAACTCGAAGCATTTTGAAAATATTTAAAACAATACAATAGATTTATTTCAAAGCGTAAAAAGTTCTGTTGTTTTCATATCCATTAGTACTTTTTTTTGTCTCAATATTAAATTATGAAAGCTGATATTATAAATAACATATTTGATTTAAACAACACTCCCTTAAAAAAGAATTGCACATAATTGAATTACATATTTGCGAAATGCGCAGATTTTTATTTTTAAATCACAGACGTCTGAATATAAAATGTAATACTCCAATAGTGGTGACAATCATACGCGTATTGCACATTGGGTTGATTAATGCGAAGTATTCGCAAAAATTTATATATCAAAAATATTTAGAATTAAGAAAATTTAATTGTTAGCATTTTCAGAAATGGCAATCTGACAAACTGGTGTAATAGTTGACATAGAAAAGAAGACAAGCACCATAGGATTAACGCCATATTACATCAGAGTTATGAGGGTTTTTCTCTCAGTGGAGATTTAAATTATTTCATTTCTGATTTTCAATTGCTGCTAAATTCTTTTTAGCATCATGAAATTCAAAGCCCAATCATATATAAAAGTTTTGTTAAAGTAATGTTCAATGCATTTCTGTATAAATTTCATATTTTTTAGCAGACACGCACTTTATATTCAATTAATGGCTACAGTGATTGATAATTTTCTTTGGATTAAAAAAACTCTGTAATTATTTTCAGTTAATTGTAAACAATTTGGGTAACGATCAATATATTTTTCTTATTAAACAGACGATGATCTTCTCACAATAAATGTAGAAATATTTTAAACTTTTAGAATCACAAATATAGTCTCTTCTATTTGATATTTTTAATTGTGTAACGAATACTGGTAACAATTCAAAACGAAGATAACAGGCCGGCGCGAATGTTAAATTCATTAAAAAACTCATACATAAACTAAAGAAAAACCTACCCGAAAACATCCTTAAACTTTTAGAAAGCTAGTTAAATGAGCGAAAATTTGTTGTTAAAGAAGGTAATTTTCAAAGCCTTCCGCAACCCATTGAAGCCGGAGTTCCTCAAGGCAACATCCTCGGTCCTGTATTATATCTGATATATGAATCTGACTTGCCGGTAAGCAGTAACATACACATATCAACATTCGCTGATGATACAGCTTTTCTAAGTGTTCACAAAAGCCATCAAGAAGCCACCCGCAATTTGCTAGATTATATACCCCAGTTGGAACAATGGCTAAAACAATGGCGGATAAAAATTAATGAACAAAAATGTCTACACATTACTTTTACATTGTGCAAAGAAACCTGCCCACCTATTTAAATAAATAACCAAACTATACCTCAACACACTGAAGTAAAATATCTCGGTGTTCATCTTGATCGTCGTCTAACATGGAAGTCACACATAAATGCAAAGGTGATCCAAATGAAATTAAAAGCAGCTCAAATGAATTGGCTCATTGGAAGGAACTCTACTCTAAGCCTAGATTGTAAACTTCTTCTATACAACTCCATTCTAAAACCAATATGGTCTTACAGAATCCAGTTATGGGGAACTGCCTCGGCACCAAATGTAGAAAAAATTCATAGGCAACAAAATAAAATACTCCGTACGATTACAGCAAACCCATGGTATGTCAGAAACAAGCGAATTCATAAAGACCTAGGTGTGCCGCCGGTTAAGACAGTGTTTTCTAAACACGTGACAAGCTACATAAAAAGACTTGAGTTGCACCCAAATCCCCTAGCCCGAAACATCATTAACTTTAGAAGCCACACTCAGCTGAGAAGGAGGGACACTCTTGCTCTCAGCCGAACACGAGAGACGTAAACAACCAAACAACCAACCGCTGAAACAAATATTTTTGTCTGGCACTGGCTGGACTTAAAAATTAAAATTTCAGAGTTAAGATTTGATTACTTATTGTTAGTGTAATTTTATTGAAGATGCAATAAATAAATACATATAACCGAAAAAAAAAATTAAAAAACTCAGTGTTGCCGCTTCGGTACTTTCACGGTTTTCGGTGTTGCCGTGATTTTCCGTGGAAGTTTTGGGATTTTGTGGAGATTTGTATCCAAGTTTTTGGGAATATGGGGAACTTCTCGGATTTTGGGAAGATTTTCGTTAATTTTTTTGGATTCCGGAAATTTCTGGGATTTTTGTCATATTTTTTTGGAATCCGGGGAACTTTTGGGATTTTGGCGAAATTTTTGTTCTAGTTCTTGGGAAACTATCGCCCAGTTTTGTGTCTTTGCGAATGGTTGGTTTCCGTACTAAGTGAAGAAGTCTCGGGTAAACATCAAGTGGTCGGCTAAATTCTTGACAAGTATCGCCTAAGTATATTTCTTGCGAAAGTGGTTCTATGTTAACGAATTGTATTCTTTTTTCATCTAGGGGCTTAAATTACTATCTTCATTTACTTGGTATCTTCAAATTATAATTTGTGTTCAAATTCTAATTATAGTAGCGGCCGAAGACGGCAGGAACTAGCCGATAGGGTGTACCCCAAAGGCGACAGGAGTTTACTTCCAACACGGTGTCCAATGACCCTGTGCGTTCCTATTGTATTTAATGTATTCAGCTACATTTCAGCAGTTAAACGGATTAATGAAGACCAGGTAACGGCACATGCAGAAAAAGACAATCAGCACGACGTTGCTACGTTGGTCTGAGGGCACAACTAACATTAGTACAACATATTGTTTACCAAAATTTTAATGTACTAATAACATTAAACCGTCCTCCGACTCTTGTTTTTAATATTGCCACAACACTGTAAACTTAAATTTAATATGTACTCACAATTTTGCTATTCTTTATATGCAATTTTTTATATTTGAGTTTTTTAATTAATTTTAAAAATTTCTGTTAATAATATATTGTGCGACTTGAATGACTATGGATTTGAACTTGTGCCTACATATTCACAAGCAAACGTCTTTACCACTAAGCCACAGAGCCATATAAAATATCAACAGAACAAAGTAAATGTAAACATAAAATTACTCTGAGAGCATCTGAGAGAGAGTTAAATTTATTTGTGAACTAAAGTCACATTTTCGGTTTAACAGTATTGCAGTGGTACATGATTATTGTGAATATGTTATTTCCACAGTTAAGTCATAATTTTGAATTTGCAATCTTGTGGCGGTATTGGATTACTATGAATGCAGTATTGGGAAATTAAAGTCCCTATTTTTGTGTAAACAGTACTATGGTGCCACAAAACTTTTGGAAGAGTCGTAATTTTGTATCTACTGTGTTGCGGTGGTACATATTTTTTGCATAAAGTCACAATTTCTGCCTGGAGGTTAATGCATAAAACAGCGGATAAAAATTTATGATTAAATTCCGTTACCTCCAATTGTTTCAAATCGTTACAAATTTAACCTCATTTTAAATTTATAGTTTCTCAATCTGTAAAAGAGACAGTATCGCTGTTGCTAGAACGAAATTGAACACATTGTCTAAAATTTTTTCTTATACCTTGTGCGTTTTTAAAATGATTTGATTTTAAAAATCAATTTCTAAAAAAAATAAATCTAAATATTGCAATTAATGTATTCTGGAGTTTAATTTTAGTCCGGCATATTTATTTTGTCACATCTCCTAACAACTTGGTAAAAAAATTTATAATGCAGATTTATTTTAATTTTTTTAGCCCAACTTAGAATTGCTTTAACCCAGCGTGCGTTGTCTGCATTGTTATCCGTCATCCGCGAGTGTCTCAAGTACTTATAAAAATATTGAACTGCTGTCAATACTAATAAACTATAATCGATTGCCTTACTACGCTATTGCATTATATGAAATGCACACACATTTCTTTAAAAGCTCAAAATGCAAATTGTAGTAGAAATGAAAAATATAAAGAAAAAAGAAAGCAAAAAAAAAATCCTGCAAAAAATTGGTCAAGGGCTGTCAGATTCATTTCAAACTGTTTAAACAGTTGCAACAAACGGGCCAATGAACATTCTAAATACGTAAATGCATAAAATGTAAACTAATAAATAAATGTATAAAATATCATTGTAAATTGACGTAAATTTATTAGAACTTTTGCATACAGACTTTGCTTTTTTCAAGAGTTTGTGGCATGATTTTGAATATTTTTAAAATTGCCAACACGAGAATTCAATAAAAACAAAGTTGGAATAATTTAAGGAAATTTCATTATGAATTGTGGTAATTTTTTATGAAACATGTTATTTGCTAGATTATAAAAGATTCAAAGGAGTTGCCCGAACTCTTGATGTAAATAGAATATAATAAAAATTTTCTTAAGGAGACTAAAAAACGGCCACACAAAATATGCAACCAAAAGTAATTAGTAAACAAATTTTAATATGCATACTAATAAAATTAAATGCATGTGCACACAGAAAAATTTTCATGTAAAATCGTCGAAAGCCGGGCTAATTTAATGTTTTTCGGTAGTGATTTTGCTTCATAGATACTCTTCATGTTAATTCAACATGATTTTCGATAATCTTGAAGGAACATTTATCCTTTTGAATTAACTATATTTCATGTTGATTTAATATTGCAGTGCAGTTAAATCAAAATAAAGTTGATACTGAAATAATACGAAAAATTATGTTGAATCAAAGTTGTTTCGAGTTGAAACAACGTGAATTCGATATTGGAACAGCACGAAGAATCATGTTGAATCAAAGTTGAAACAACGTGAATTTTATATTGAAACAACACTAAGAATCATCTTGAATTATAGTTATATAGCTGAAAGAACATAACTTTAATGTAGCTATGTATTAATTATGTTACTTACCTGATGGTTATTAGCATAGGCATCAGAAAACTTAATGTTGAAGTTGGCTGACCCAGCCAAGATTTGAACTCGTGTGTGTGTGTGCACACACGCTTACTGTATGTGTGCACACACACACACAGTAGCAGTAGCAAATTTAAAAATTCTAAGTCGATCTCAATTGGTTCTCGGCAAACTTTACAACAGTAACTTGGTTCGATGGACTAGAAACACCCGGTCTGTTCGGTTTTAACCAAACCCAATACACCAATGCTGGTGTGAAAGTTCGCTAGTGTCTAATTGATATCGCCAAACAGAGTCAGTAGCTGCAATTACTTAATGCAACTCGTTTCTGGTCCTTCGAGACGGTAAAACAATACCGCGAATGCTGTGAAAGTATTTATTGGCGATGTAAACTCGTATTGCATTCCCCTAGAGCAGAGGTAATCACAAAGAGAAGCACTTAAAATGAGAATGTATTAGTGTTTATGCAAATGCTGAAAAATGGAGAGACAGGAAACTACTCATTTGATATCTATTTTTTTCTTTTTAATCTCAACTATGTGTTTTGTTTTTGTTTTATCATAAAAAAGCGACGGCGACCTGCTTATTTGCAAGCTAGCATACAACTGAATGAAATTATAGTTTCTCACACTCTTCGAAGTGAGTTTCGTATACAGTCGTATTGTATATGTGAAAGTAACGAAAAGTATTCGGGCACCGGTGGCTTAGCAAGATGATGTCTGTCCTAGAGTTTAATTTAAGTTCACAATATCTGTTTGTGTGCCGCTAAACAGAGCTACACTTATACAATTTTGAGTTTTCGAGTTATAATTTGAAAGGACCGCAAAATATACTACCGATCGTCTACAATTTTAATTATCTTGAAAACTCTTTACAAAGATTAAACAATTCAATTGATTATAATTATATTCAAATTTACGTTCTTACTATCTCTACGCTTTTTTTTGTACTTGTTCCTTCTTATTTTGCCTTTTTTTATTCCTTGTATGTAATTGAGTAAATCGAAATATTATTCCATCATTATTTTCAAACTATTTATTTTCATTTCTGTTATTGGTTGTTTACTATTTACACAATTGAATATGGTCACAAATAAAAAAAACTAATAAAAACAATACTGAAAGGTGAAGGAAGTTCAAATTGTGCACGTGCTATTGAAGCACACCAATAGTTTATAGGGTTATAGAAAAAATTACAATAATTATGCACTTAAATATTGCAAAGTTAGATTAAATTGGTAGTTTCTATATAGTGAGTACACTGCAAGGACTACAGGCTGTTTATAGTGGCATAAAGTGACATTTACACCGTAATTATTGCAATGAAGTGCTTCAAAGTCCTAGAAAGCATGATAACGTCTTCTTCTGAATTCAATCCATAACTATCTTCGACAATTGAAAGAAAAGATGGCTGATATTGCTCTCGCTTTTGCAGATGTGCTCACCTCTTGGAACTCAAAGTACTATATTCAGTGAAATGTCCTTCAAGCAGCTTGAGAGCGCATATTTCGCATAAATCATATTTTTCTGTAATTAATATAATTAAATATGTCGGCTATACCACACAATATAAATTTTCTGATTCTAAAAAAAAAAATTAGCCAGTCGTTTCCAAAACAGAGACAGGGATATACGCACATAAAACCGCAAATAATAAATTTAAAAAAAATATCAGAGTTCTTAGGGAACAAACTTAAAAAAATATTAGTCTAACAAATTGATGACAACCTTCCCCTGTATTGTAAGAGGAATTCGATGTGGGTGCAAACGTTCCAAATTGATAGGATCTCTTGAAGTTGATGAATATTATGATGAAATATTCGATTACATTGTTTCATACTCGCTTGTATGTAGAATAATTTTTATATTAAAAGCAACTCAATTCATCTTTGATCTTTACGATCTCTTCCTTTTAATTGAATACACTGCATTTATGGCTTTTTTATATCCCACTAGACTACAATAACAAAAAAACCTTTTAACAACTTTTACCACACCGGCTCATAACCTTGTCACATTACATTGAACTGTTGCTAATAAAAGACTATAATATTACAAGTGTTTTACACTTGCATGAGCTTTTTATAAGTACTTTTTTTGTATTTTTATTATTTGAGTAGATTTACATGAAGACTTTAATTGGGTTTTAATTTTGATTTTAATCCCTTCATTTTATTCTCTTGTACTCTGGCTGTCTTGTGTATGATTTCTTGTATTTTGCACACATGATTTAAACAATAAATAGCACACGCAAATGATATTTAAGTTTTTTTTATTGTGAATACAAGTGCTCATGAAAACATAATTATTCTTAATATTACAATACATATATATATAAATTATTTTTACAGTAGAGCAATTCAGGCATCACCCTCATTCCATTGGGTACGCGGGCATGAGTCCGTTTCAGGCAACATCATTGCGGATAATCTGGCTAAGAGGGGAAGGAGCCTTGCTTCGGGATGTCGATATTGACAATCTATGCGGTCTCCTACTCTCATCTTGCTGGAGACGAAATGATGCTGCCTTTATGCAGTTGGCTCAAACCAGATGGTACAATGAACCAACCTGCTCTATTGCGAAAACAATCTGGCCTCGCATTGACTGAAACAGGACTAAACAACTTCTAAATTTCCCAAAACTACACCTGCGGAATCTCATAGCGACGGCCATGGCGCACTGCGCCTTTGGAACCCAAGCTAGACGTAGGGGTCTCCCCTAAAATGATTACTGCTCGAGCTGTAATGAGGAAAAAGAAGAAGAGAATATAATGCACCTTTTGTGCCTTTTTGCCCAGCTCGCCTTCGCCTTCTGAGCAAAAGATTCTTCGGAAGCCTCTCTGAGCTCGCAGAAATGGAGCTCAAGGACATAAGTTCCTTCATCAGGAGCAGCGGGTGGTTCACTCGCCGACTACTCAAATGGCGTTTAATTCACGAACGACCCTTCCTGCATGGAACTCCGTACGGCTAACTCCTTCCTCTTCTCTTCTTGCTATCTTCTAATCTCTCTATCAACTTCTCTCCTCTCACCCTATACGCTATTCTGTCCTATCCCCTTTCTTTCTTTTCTTTACAGGTATCACAAAGAGGCCACTATTATTGAACGCAAGTTGTTGGAACCTGATAACCTAACCTTACCTACAGTAGAGCTTTTAAGTTAAGTTTAAAGGAATATATTAATAAAATTAAATAAAAAAAATATAAGCGTTTAAATGCTTTGTACACATGAATGTATTAGCTGAAAGTAAAAAAAGTATACAAAATATGCATGTACACAGAAAAAACTATCACCAAAAAATTTTCACACAAAAGTTTGTGTAAAATAAAATCTAATTTTCAGTAAATGTTCTTTACTGAATCCTTGAATTTTTTGTTTGACTTTTATTTGGGACGCAAACACCAAAAACAACAACAATAATGATAGAAAAAGGTATACGATATCGGAAATCATACAAAGGTAAATTGTATCAAGTTTGTTTACTGAAGAGTTCTGAGTGAATCAATTCGTTACTGTTGTTTCGATAATTCTCATTCATTTCTTTAGAGTCATTAGATAAACAGACAGAGTTGAACACATTTAACACAGTGAAATTTCTTAAATGCTTAATGGATGATAATGTTATTATTTGAAACTTAAAAAAAATTATTTACCGACTCAGATAAAATGTTTGTTTGATATATTATATAGAATTAAGTAAATATATTTGTTTGGTTCAGTAAATTATTTTTATTAGAATTTGTTAATATTTAGACAAATTTTTTTATAGATTTGGACAATTTGTTTGAAATTGTTGAGACATTTTTGTCTGTATTTACAAAATTTGTTTGTAGGTCTGTTTCTAGGCAAAATATTTATTAATTCATTGAATATCTTTACTGAAAATGAATTATAGCTTTTTCTGTGTATATATGTAAATTTTACTTTTAATGATAAATTTTTTTCTCTGTTTTGAATTGGTGTTGTTGTAGGAAAGGTATCATACTAAAAGGGAAGAGAGTTCAATATATTAAACAATGTTATTTGAAGGTATTTTGTTCTTTATTTTCGGTATAGTCAAGTTTATGTATTATGAATTAAAAATTGTTGCCTTATATCTGTGGTACTAAAGAGTAAGTGCTTAAGTCGATCTAAGCAAATTTTTTACGTAAAACACTACGAGAAAATTTTTTGTGGAATATTTTAACCTTCTAACTATTCGTTACATATGTAGGTCTTTTTGTCCCTTTCTTAAAAAGGAGCTAGAAACTCCCCCTTCAGTGGCAATGTAGTGAGCTGAAATGCTTTAAACTCTGGTATATGTTTTCAATGGAACCAGACTCAACTTGAACGATAGAAGTCATTAAAAAATTAAAATGTGCTTAAGGTTAATTTTATACCTATTCACAATTAGTACTCGGCATAAGAAATCTTATAAGCTTTACGTTTAAAGTTTGATATGTTCAGCTTTTTGAAGGCAAATCACCTCGAGAAACATTTTTGTCTAACATTTCCGCTCGCTATATCACCGTTGAAGGGGTGGTTTTCGCCCCATTTATCAAAAAAGCGGGAAAAGGACCCATGCAATGAAAAGTTAGAGGGTTAAAATGTTCCACAAA
The DNA here is from genome assembly GCA_956483635.1 of Panzeria rudis. NCBI lineage: Eukaryota > Metazoa > Arthropoda > Insecta > Diptera > Tachinidae > Panzeria > Panzeria rudis. The sequence goes on from OY101448.1 coordinate 183,092,623, forward strand.
AATATTCTCGTGGTGTTCTACATAAAAAAAACTGAACACTCATAGAAAAATGTATCATCGCATTGATGACGCCCTATCATCAAAATTCTGACATCAATGCTGTGACAAATATCATCAATAAAACAAAAACAGAAATCAATCAATCAAACGTCATCGTAGAATCTTGTCATAGCTTAAGTGGCATCAATACTATGACTGGTATGACATTAATACGATGTTACTTATTATATATTATTAAAGTATAAAATGTGTATAAAAGAAATAAGTCAAAAATGATATAAAGTTTGTAGCTTGTATGCTAATAAAAATGTTATTCTTTTAATTTTTTCATTTTTGTGCTGAAACGCATTATTAATAATTAAAAAAAAAAACATGACATTGCTTTGATATACACTTATCATAATTACTATGACAGAGCAACTAATAAAATATGGAAGTCTTTTTAAAAACTAAGCCAGCATATCATACATACACAGACAAAATATTGAGGCAAACGATAGCATGACACCTTTTCATCATATATATGACAAATAGTCATCGTTCGTATGTCTCAACAATAATGTTTATGTTGACTTTGTGCTGCCGATGTTTTGGATGGTGACATAGCTGAAATGGTACAGGCGTTTCTTTATAAATGTGCGATGAATTCACGAGCCTTGCATCAAGACCAACATTAGAAAAAAATAAGAAAAAGTGAAACTAAAATAAAAACAAGTAAAAGTAAGAATATATAAATATGTAGAATTGTTTAAATAATTGCATTGATGACAGCTGATGCAATAATGTAAAATTTTATTGGGTCAAAAATGAAGACACTTACTTGACATACCACTGATGTCAATTTATATTACCGTTATGACAGTCCCCCTAAAATGAATCGCAAATCTAAACATTCGAAACGCCGACGTAAACTTTGAAAGCGCCAATGTATGTATGCATACATATATTTTTTGCTGCCCTCTATCAGAACCAATCGTTAGAAGCTTGTTATTTTTTTGATTTTGTTGTACAGTGTAATTAAGCAACGGAATCTGAAAATATATTACATCTCAGTCGTTTGTAAACCGATTTTACTTATTTTAGTATACAACTTCCAAATACAATATCTGATAGATCGGTCTTACATTCCGTTACGTAAATTACCTTGGCTCTTCGATATACACAAGCACACAAAGTGATATGCTTCTTAAACCATTTCTCCCTTCACATAATACTTTTACGATACTTTAAAAAAAATTAAAAATCGGGAGCTATCGAAACGTCAGTTCAATCAACCCTCCGTGCAGTCAACATTTTCTTTGTCTACACGCTTCACATTTATCTCTAAATAAAAATATAATTTAATTGAAAAATTAAATTAAAACTCTAAATTTCTTTGGATATAAACACCCATACAGTTCGACCAAACGCATAACTTAATTGTTAACAACTCTAAAGACACCCAGGAAAAGGATGTACATGTTGAAATAAACTGAACAAGCAAACATTGACACACACTAGTACTTGTAATTATCAATGATAATTCATACTAAAATAGGGAAATAAAAAAAAAGAAGCTTAACAGAAGACATTATGAAAAATGTGAATATCAATAACTATCAAATGAAATAGAGCTCTAAGAGTGACAGTATGAATTGATTAAAAGTAGATGATATTCAACTGTTGACTGCTTACCACTGACTTTGGTCGAGTGGTCTAAGTGGAAAAGAACTCTTATGAGATTAGCGGGAGCTATCGAAACGTCAGTTCAACCCTAAGCGCAGTAAAAATTAATATTAAAACCCAACTCAATCCAAAATAATTGAATTTCTTTGTATACAAACCTATTCAGTTCGACTAAACTCATAACCAGGGCTCGGACTTTCATGCAACAAAATATTTTTTATAATCGCTTAACAAATGCAACTAAAAATGAAAAATATGCGCAAAAATATGCATTTACTTACGAACAAAGTACCAAAACTAAAATGATATGAAAATATTTTTATTATTAATTTTTTTATTATTATAAGAGAAAAAAAAGAAACAAAACCAACATAATTATTTAATGCATCTAAACTTTAGTTGCATTGCTAGTTGTCAACTGAAAATTAATAGCTGCTAGAAGGTCACTAAACAAGAATTGTAATTGACAGCTCTCAGTTACCAGTTGCCATCAGTGTATCATTTTCAGCATCTGGCAACCCAACTGAGGCTCACTCAGTTGCCATCCATAATCGGCCTATTACATTTTTTTTTTCAAAATTTTAGAAAAATGCATTAAAAAAATTTTTATTACTCCAAAAATATGCGTTTATTGCCAAAATATGCAAAAATAAGCACTTACCACTAACATATGCAAAAGTATGCAATTACAAATCAATGCCAAGCTACTTAAAATTCAATGATTCTCAGAGATAATTAGTCAATACCTCTTTATCTATCACCACAAAAAAACATGCATTTGCATGAAGGTCCGAGCCCTGCTCATAACTTAATTATTAAAAACTCTTCTTAAAAAATCTAACAAATCCACAACTTGTGCTGAAAAAAAATTATATAAAACAACACAATCAAATAAAAATCAAATCGCGTGCTTGTAAAGTGCTTTTTAATCAAACGTAATATTTATTTACTGCGATAAAAGTAATAAAGAAAATTATGTAAGAAAGGTACAGGGAGCGCACTTTCAAAAGTCAGTATGCGAGCAGTTGTTATTGAACATTTGTTTGTTTTTTTTTCTTTTTTTTATTCTTAATCCCACAACATGTGCTGCCTCATTGATTTTAATATTGAGATTTATTTTGCTTGTGTTTTGACTTTGACTTTCGTTTTTGTTTTGTATTTATTATTATTGTTTTTTGAATGTTATTGAAATAAAATTACCTGAAAATCCATACAAGTATCAACTTGTGCTAACTTATGGCGCATGCAATGTTCTGTGTACAGGCGTGTGACTCGTAATTGTAAGTCAACAAGTTGATTTCGATTAAAGAAATTAAGGGCATCATAATCAATTTATATAAACTTGGGAAAATAAGTTAATATAGTAACAATGAATAGTAATAAATTCAATTCTAAGGACTTTATATTAAAAGCCTTATTTATATATTTGTTAATTTATTGATAAATGTCCTGTCAAACATCTTTGAATTTCTTTATAAAAATGTTTAAGGTTATCAAATGATGGCACACCATTAAAGGTAGTTCTTAATCATTATTAAATCATTTGAAAATAAATTAAGTAAAGTGCGACTTTGGCTCCCACACGAAGGGTTCCGTACGAATACAGATATATCACTTTTCGTTTTTGCCCTTTTTTCATTTTGGCAATTTTTCCGTTTAGCTTTTTTGTTTAATTTTAGCTTTTTTTTTACTTTTTTCGTTGTTTTGTCGACTTGTTTGGTTTTTGCGCTTTTTTTCATTTTGCTGATTTTTTTTGCGATTTTTCGTTTATTTGTCGATATTTTAAGTTATGGCGATTTTTTGGTTTTGGCGTTTTTTTTTTGTTTCAGCGTTTATTTATTTTTTTGTTATGACACTTTTTTTCGTTTGGCGAATTTTTCGGTTCTTGGCGATTTATTTAGATTTGGCGTTTATTTTTATTTTTGTTTTGACGCTTTTTTTATTTTGTGATATTTTTCTATTTTTAGCGATTTTTTCGTTTTTCGACGATATATTTAGTTATAGCGGGTTTTTTCGGTTTTAGTGCTTTTTTCGGTTTTTGGCGTTTTTTGTTTGTTTTTTTTTTCACCTTAGCGATTTTTAGTTTTGAAATTTTTTTAATTTTGGATTTTTTTTTGCCTCTTACGGTTTCCAAGATACAGCAAATTGTCTAAGTGATAGAACACCCTTTAATTTTTATTGTTTTAAATATCAGTGTTAATTCGTGTAGTCTATTCTACAGACTACACAATTTAACACTAACTATGAAAATTTAAAGTTTATATATATAAGTGTCTGTATATTACATTAATATTTCAACATGTTTCGTTGTTCGCTTTAGAACACCCTTTAATTTTTCACTGGCATATAGATGTTGTTGTAGCGGACAAAGCTTTACATATTGTATGAAAATCTCAGGTCCGTAGCGCTTACGGTGCCCGAGGAAACATCCTGTGACTGACAGACAGACAATAGGGTCCTTTACACTTTTGGTGTACGGAATCCTAAAAATAACAGGCCTATTATTTGGCCGGCACAGAAGCCAAATATGACGATGATCTTTTACATATACGTAAGTTGAAATAAATTATATTGACTGTTCGATTAAATAATCCTGAGCAATGAAATTCTCTATGGCAAACCGTATTTAAAATTTCGTAAATGGTCAAGAAAACGTGACATAGATTATAGCTGCATGACTGCAAATAATACTATTGAAGTTGCATTATGCAGATATAAATGCTTTTGACGTTTTTTGTCACTTATGGCGAAGACGAAATAATTGATTAATACTCATCAGCTAAAAATCGTGAATTAAAGAAGTAAAAAAACAAACAAAAAAAGCGTGCAAAATAAAAATGGCTTTTTGACTTCTTAGTATTAAATTCAAAGGGAAGTATACCCATATAAATGAATACATAATACTGGCGGCTCTATTTTGAGGTACTTTACGAAACAGTGATTGATTACACTGTACAACACAAAAAAATAACATGTTTCTAACAATTGCTTCTGGTATAGGGCAACAAAAAAATATATACGTGCATCGGTATTTTGAAAGTTTACATCTGGAAATCATTTAAGGGGGAGTTATAAAATTCTCTATGCCGATTACTAATTATGAATAATACCCGTAATCCAAGCTTTGTGAAAATTGACAAAATTATAAAAAATTACAATTTTCATATGCTGAACAATATAAAAATTGTCATTTGTTATAATTTTGATATTGCCGGACAGCTTACACATTTTAAGTTTTGAATGATTTCTTTCGTTCCAGTTAATTCTGGAGCTTAAACATCTTTGAAGACTCATAGTAGAATTTTATGCCAAATATTTTTACAGAACATTTAGTCCTGTACATCTCCACTGACATGAAGTTTTTGTCCATTTATTAAGAAAAGGACAAAAAGCCCCATACAGCAAAGAGTTAGAGGCTTAAAATGTTCCACAGAAATGCTTCTCATGATGTTGTACATAAAAGATTTGGACACATCATATATTAAACATAAGACTTATAAGATTTTGTATGCCGAGTCATTATAACTATTTATGTACGTGCAAGACGGAAAAAACTTTGACTCCTTGAAAATGTTCTTTGAGGGTGTTGTTGGCTGAATGGTTGGCGCGTTTGATTACAAACTAGTCTTAAGTTCAAGACTAGTTTCAGGCAAGCCAACAACATCATGCATTTTTCTGAAGTGCATTGGTGTGTTATTGTGTTGGTAGTTGTTGGATTGTTAAAGTGATGAAGGCATTGCACTGATCACCTTGGCAGTACCGGCAGCGATTAATACTGAGATATTCTAATGCACTTCATAGCACCCTCCTTCGTCGGTATTGTAGCAGAACCGTCGGCGAAGTAAAATAACTAATAAATGGCTACACAGCTTAAATTAATTAATTCCTCTACTTAACACCAGAGGGCGGCAACGCTTCTCTACAAAAAAAAAAACGCGCAATAGCAGGGTTGTAAATGAATTAAGCTTTCTATCTTTCTCCCACTTCACCACCGGTTCTCTCTTCACTATCCCTTTCCCGAAGAAGGTAACACATTAATTAATTAACTGGTAGGCATTAATTGCCTGGTTGTGTTACTTTTCTTTAAAAAGAAAAAAATATCCCATATGCAAACTTTCAAAACTTCTAAATGAACCAGTCGTTAGAACCATATAATTGAAAAATAATTCATTTTGTTGACCAGTGTAAGTTAAGTTGTTCAGAAATCTTTGACGAAAACTCTTATCTTCAATATTTGAGCTCTTAAAAACTTTGCAGAATATTGTTGTTGTCGTTGCAAGGTCGTTGACCCCACACTAGAGGCACATAGTACAAAATATGCTTGATAGTTCCCGCGTAATATGGATAAAAACGAACATATGTAAATCCTAAGATTTAGGGAAGCAATGTTTCTCAAACTTGGGTGGGAAATAAAACGGACAAGTGTGATGAATTACAACAAGAGCCAAGTATAGTAAAGTTCCAAGCCCCCCAAAAAAAAGAGCTTAATGCGAAAACTGGTTTAATGCTGCATATTTGCTGCTTGATTGATGGGCTAAGGGTTAGCCTAGATTATAAAGAGCTCTGACGATGGGATCGTGGTTAATCCCGAAAACATCAATGTTCAGTTCGACCCTTACAAAAGTCAAGAAATTAGTCTTAAGCCTGAATAATAAAAATTTCTTTGGATAAAATTCTCTACAAATTTAAGAATTTGCCATTACGCTAAGGTTCGTAACGTAAATCAATTTAATTTTCAACGTATACAAAAGAACAGCATAAAGTTCTTCTCGGAAGCCGCCACACTCCCATCATCAGTGCTCTTGAGTTCTCCCACTGTTGTGTGCAATAAACATATAGGTAACATAAACATAAACAATTTAAGAATTCTTTTGATACTTTTTGTAATATGGTAATCATACGAATTCCTCTCATTACACGCCGCTACTCACTTTTTCAGATCTCCTTATATCAGCGAGAGTTTACCAAAATGTTGTCTCTTGTTTGCTTTGAGCCTGAAACTTTATATCGCTAGGGGCTCAAGGTAATTATACTATTATTGCTCGCTGAATTAAGCTGGAAAGTGCTATTAAATGATATAAAAAATAAATATCACGAGCATACTTCCCTTTAACATTTTGATTAATTATATAACTGCTTTGGTGCTATTTTTCCCCGTAGTAATTGAAGCACGCATTTCTTGTAATTACGTTAATAATTGTAAAACGGTTTAAAATAAAATGTATATAATAAACCAACAAATTGATTAAATTTCGTATTTTAATTTTACAACTTCAAGTGCAAACAATTACAAATTCATTAAAAAAAAGCAAATATGTTTAAAATTGTAAGTTAAAAAATCGATAGAAATTAAGCAAACAAAACTTAATATAATTAAATTTTCTTTAAAGACTTCAATCGCGTTTGTGCTAATATTGTCCTGCTCCTTGGCACAAGCTGGTTTTTTAGGTAATCAAATGGCCTATAGTGGTGGTGGCTTTCCTTCACCTGCCGAACATCATTATAAAACAGTTTATGGTGCGAATTATGGCGCAAATTATGGTGCTCCTTATGCAGCCCCCTTACCGGTAGCTCCCTTAAGTGGTCATCATCCTTATGCTGGTGTTGGTTATTCTGCATCTCCCGTTGTTAAATTTCATAGTAATGGTGGTGGTTTTGATTGCAACCCCTTCACCACATACGCTTCTGTGCGCTCTCATCACAAGTTTGCTTTTCCTGCTCCTGTCCCATCGGTTTATAATGCACCTCCACCCGTATCTTTTGATTCTCCAGCAGTCAGTTACAATGGTTTTGAAGTTCCAAATACTGTGGTTAAATTTGGCCCACCAATTACGACTACAACTACAACGTACTCGACAGTCTCCGCTGGACGGGGTGTTCCAGTGGGTAATCCTTTAAATGCCGTACCTGGTTGGTAAACAATAGAAATTTGCAAGTATTTGGAATAATTTTATTCATTAATGTCTAATTTTTAGAATAAGTACTCGTATATTTTATTATTAAAATAACATTAAATTAAAAATCGAAAAAAAATCCGCGAAGAAAATAAGTATATGTTAACTTTAAAATGGGTGGACCAATTTTCTTCAAACATGGGTTAGAAGATCTTGGATCAAGCCACCTTTCCAACTAGATTTAATAAACTAAAATCGATCTAGCTGTTTGGGAGCTGCAGTGTCAAGAACACACGGATTCAACAGGATTCATCTAGAAAAGATATGATATCTTTTAAACGGCTGAACCGATTAAACATAGTTAAGCCATATGGCATTATGGGTGTTTGAAGGTTCTTACTTTCAATTGCGTCCGATTAAAACAATTTTTTGTTATGAAATATGGCTTTTTGAAGCTTTTTTTCAAACATAGTTAATCCTCTTGGTATTTTCGATGCCATATGGCATCATGAGGTTTTAAAGGCTCATACTTTCAATTGCGTCCGATTAAAATTATTTTTTGTTATGCAATATTGCTTTTTGAAGCTTTAAAAACAACATTTCAAAAAATATACATATATGTATTTCTGTCACTCTGCATTGAAATCTTACAATTTTAAAATATTACTGAGTCCTTGATTCCTTAATGCACTTTGCACTATAAAATACCATATTTTACTAAATTGTGCAATACATTTTTTTAAATAAAATTTGCAAAAGTCTGCATAAAGATGTCATTTATTAATATAATTTATTGTTGATTAAAAAAATATAACCTAGCCGTAGGATTTTTTTAAATTTGTATGACACTATACGGCATCAAAATTTACTCAAAGGAAGTGATTTTTTTGTGATTTGAGAAAAAAATCCTTACGCCATAACTCTTTATGGGGGCGCTCAAAATGATTTTTTCTTTTTGATTTTAATCAGTAATTTGGTCGAAAAATTTTTCAACCCAAGTGCGTTTTCCCTTTTCTAAAAAATGGACTCATCTTTCAAAGAGGTAAAATGTCACAATTTGAATATTTTGGAGCAACTGCTTTCAAATACACTATAGCTATAGATAATAGTAAAAGATCACCTTGTGTAAAAAATTCAATTCCTCTTCTCCCCCCATTTTGGCTCCATCCATAGAATAATGGACTGATCCCTCAGAGAATTCTACTTTGGAAGAACTTGGAAAAGGACTTCTTCCAACTCAAACTGTTAATTAAGCTTACTACAAATACAAATATATGACCACTTCTTCGCCCAATACCCTCTACGTTTGTCCGGCCATGTGTATTTTATACACTATTGAGTACAAATGATGCCATATGGGATCATTCCAAAAAACCACTTTGGATTATACTTTTTGAATAAATTAAAAAAAATTTAAATTTACTAAAAATATTTAAGGACGATTAATAACAAAATTGGATTTATTAGTATGAATATTTCGAACGTATTTGCTTTGTGAATCCAAATTGATTATTAGGCTAAGGTTCGTAACGTTATATTCAGAAAGAATTGGGCATGATTAATATTCCAAGGAACAAGGGAAAAATTAACATCAACTTAATTGTTCAACTTACACAGCAGAACAGAGTAGCGCCAATTTCGGAAGCCGCTACACTTCCATCGTCAGTGCTCACGTGTATTTGCTTATCACGACTTGTCAGGTGGCTCTGTTGAATGTGATTTTAATTCTTATATATACAACTTTTTCGTGAAAATTGAATACGAAAATTAAATCACTCTCAAGCTGATATTAAAGTGCACTTTCCCAGCGTTGCCATCGGTTTATTTTTCTTCATTCCCAATTTTCTGATTATTGTTGAAAAATTAAGTTGATGTTAATTTTACCCTTGTTCCTTGGAATATTAATCATGCCCAATTCTTTCTGAATATAACGTTACGAACCTTAGCCTAATAATCAATTTGGATTAACAAAATTGGATTTTTATAGCCTGAATCGAAAAACATGTACCGAAAGGGTTAAGAATACTCTCGAGCAAGTCACCTTTCAAGCACAAAAAAAAACTAAATCAAAATCGGTCTACCGATTAGGTTTGTACGATGACTTATATAGACACACAGATGCATAGACACACACTACAAACTTATAACGCCCCTCTTTTTTGTTCGGGGGTTAAAAAACTTATAAATTAAAAAGAAAACTGATTACTTACCTTAAATCACAAACTTTTAAAATCTAAGGCTTAATCGCCGTTTTCAACAAGTACCTTTTATAAAATGTATATTTAATAAAAAAAAAAGTACTTTACCCTCTGGCTTTGAGTTGTTTCAAATAACAGAGTGGTTGCATTTATTAAACTAAAGCTGCTCATGCCTTTTGCTAACAAAATCACAATGCGGATGTCACAAGTAAAAACATTCAGGAATTTACGATTATAAAAACTATTTTAAAAAAGCAGCCATAAATTTATCTTTTAAATTTTTAGTTTAAACGTCACAAATTTTAGAGAACAATCTTAAATTAATCGAACAACTTAAAGAGAAGCAGATAAAATTAAAAAATAAAACAAAAGTCGTTTAACAACTTACAACAATTGATTAGCATGACAAAGGCACAAATACGTTTTATTTTTATTTCATTAAAAAATTATGTGTTTTTCTTATTAACAAAAAACAACAAGCGCTGACATATTAATAATTTAAAAAAAAAAAGTATTAAAAATCTTTAAAATAACAAAAAACCTTAAGCAAATTTGTGTTGTCTTAGGTCTTCCAAAAACCAGAAATATATTTTTGTACAAATATTACGACAACAATCCATCCATCCGTTCATCCATCCACTTTAAAAAGATGTGGCATGGAACATTCAACAGGAATATGAAATGATGAGGGGAGAACTCACATTGCTAAAATGCAAACAAGTGTTCACATGAGCATATTAAAAGCGCTAAAATTTAGTGTGGGCAAATCATTTATCTTCAGTTTAAATTAAGTTGTTTGAAGTTGATGCTTAAAGATGTTGTTGGCTGATTACACTGTACAACAAAATCAGAAGTAAAGTTTTGTGATATATTTTAGTACTAATTGTGAATAAGTACGAAATTAAGCCTTAAACACAATTTTATTTTTCTTTAATGATTTCTAGCGTTTAAGCTAAGTCTGAAGCTTAAGTGTTTTTAATACATATCTTAGAATTTCATCACAAACATTTTTGTGGAACATTTAAGCTCATTTTATTGCCGCTGAAGGGGAGTTTTTTTTTGTTGCCTCATTTTTAAGAAAGGGACAAAAAGGCCCATACAGCCAAGCGTTGCACAGAAAAAATTATCACTAAAAAATGTTCAAACAAAAGTTTGTCTAAAAATCAATTTCATTTTCAGTAAATGTTCTTTACACAATCAATGAATTGTTTGTTTGACTCTTATTTAGGACGCAAACACCAAAAACAACAAGAAAAACTGTGTCGTAAAAAAACAACCCCGATGACGACATACAAACAAATAACAACAACAGCAACAATGATAGCAAAAGAATTGCGATTGTATCAAGTTTGTTTAATGAAGATGTTTGATTTTTGGTTAGTGGTGCTGATACGTCGGCTGGTGTCTGTTCGGCTGATTATGGTATGGCTGAGGAACTGATGCTACTGACAGTGCTGTGTCCTCTGGTAGAAGGAATATTCGCAAGAAGTAAAATGTGGCTGCTAGTGTTGGTGGGATTAATGATGGTATGGTTATGTCTTAATAAGGGTGCTGTTGGCTGAATGGTTAGTGCGTTTGAATACAAACCTTGAGGTCTTTAGTTCAATACTAGTTTCAGGCAAACCAATAACATCATGCATTTTTTCGGATGTGTATTGATGTGTTATTGTGTTGGTTGTTATTGGACTGATAAAGTGTTGAAGGCATAGCACTGATCACTTTGGCAGTACCGGCAGCGATTAATTATAACATATCCCAATGCACTTCGCAGCACTCTCCTTCGTCGGTATTATAGCAGAACCGTCAGCGAATTAAAAGAGCTAATAAATGGCTATACAGCTTAAACAAATGACACCAGAGGGGCTGCAACTTTGCTCTAAAAAAAACAAAAAACACGCAATAGCAGAGTTCTAAATGAATTTAGCTTTCTATCCCTCTCCCACTTCATCGCCTGTTCTCTGTACACTATCCCTTTCCCAAAAGAATTATTTGTTAATTAACTGGTAGGCATTTATTTTTTTTATAAAAAAAATAAAATAAAGCTAAAAAGTGTCACTGTTTCACTGATTGAGGTGTTGCTAGCTGATAGAGTAGATATTGTGCTGGCTCTTAGGGTAACTATTATTTTGTTGGAGTATTAGGTTCTCTTGATGACGCTTATAGCTGATAATGAGCATTTAAGGGGAATGTTAGAGACCGTCAGTCCACTAGCAAGGTTGATTAGCGGCTAATATTGCTGTCCTTTTGGGCGCAAAATGCTGCTCCCCGGTGGGTGCTTCGAAACCAGTCATATCATGTGATTTCATGTCATATTATGACATGTCATGTCGTATAATGTCATGGCACATCATATTATTTCATGTCATATTATATTCCCCCATATTCTGTAACTGTTTGTCGACGTCACGTAAAGACAATACCCAAAAAATTGGCATATTTCTATTCGTCATCGATAACAACTTACAATTACTGACAGCCACTTTACTATTCTCTAAGGCATAGGAAATGGGAAGGGGCTGTTAAGAGTAGTAAATTTTTGTCGACAGCGAGTAGGCAAGAGGCAATTTTTTGGTATTGTCCTGAGGTGACGCCGACAGACAGTTACGGAATAAGGGGGACTATGTCATGCCATGTCATGTCATGTCATCTCATCTCATCTCATCTCATCTCATCTCATCTCATGTCATGTCATGTCATGTCACGTCATGTCATGTCATGTCATGTCATCTCATGTCACGTCACATCATATTATGTGATGTCATATTATAGCTTTATTTTATATATTTTAGGTAAATAAAAGGTAAGATACTTCGTTCTAACCGGTGTCTCACGATAGCGTGAGGAGTTTGGCAATTTTTTTAAGAAAACGAAAATGAAAAATATTTTTTTCTTACCCAAGCGCAGTAAAGGACTATCGTTTAAAATTACGATAGCCGAGGGCACTTTTTTACAGGCGGGAAGCTACAAATTTTGGTAAAATAACCGCGAACTGATAAAAAATTATAGCTGAGAATTATAGAATTTTCTTTTTAGTTATTCATATTCGGGATTTTGACTGAGACGGCTTTATCGATATTCTTGATAAAAGCTGTACAGTACGTTTAAGATCCTAGGACTTTAAAGTCAAATATTGTAGAATAGTGTCATGTCCAAATTTCAAGAGTATCACCAGCGTACACTTCACATTGTAGCAAGTCTTTTAGCCTGTTACGTTTAAGGCCATTTCAAAAAGTCAACTTTCAAGGGCTTTTACCATATTAACAAGAGTTTTTACATCTTTTAAATGACACATATAAAATTTCATGTATAAAACGTGCGATTGATTCCGATATAAACCCAATTTTTTTTAGCGAAGAAAGAGGTCACAAAAATAACAACCTGTTTATTATGGTTTTTACTCTAACTAATTAATTCGCTTTTGGGATGTTTTTGCAAAAAGAAGAAAATAATAATAATAATAAACAACATTAATTAAGTTTTTTGAACTTTTTATTCAAGTGCCGTTTGACTTAAACAAAAATGAAGTAAAAAAACTGTCTGCTGTTAAAACATATTTTAGAGTTGAAACTTTTGCAATCAAGCTAGAGTAGAGCAAATATGGTAGATGGTAATCATGCTACTTTAATGGCCATTGAATTGATACAACTTGATTATGAGATAAGATTAATTTTATTTTTTAATTATTCAATTCTCATTTTTTTATCTCATCTTTGGCTAGAACGAAGTTTCACTTACTTTAAATTTTTTAAAAGGGACTTTTTTTTATATTGACCCTTTAACAAAAAAATATGGAAAAGTTATGAAAATGACTAAAAATACGTTTCCACAGACAACGAAATCGTAGACGAAAACAAATTTCCATACATTAGCAACGGAAAAAATTTTGTTTCAGAGGTTTTTTTCGTTTCACGAAAAACGTTTTTTTGCAGTTTATAAAGCTATTTCCAAAAATCTTGAGAACTGATTATTTGAATTACGCACTGCTGCATAGACATGTTTTTCCTCGTTCTGCCCATATTGAAAATGTGTTGATCGGATCAAAATTTACCGAGTTACAGGTCTTTAAATTTTGAAAAAAACTATTTTTCCACGTTTTTTGAAAATTTACTATTTTAAGTTGCTTCATTAAGGCAAAATAAAATTTTTTTAATTTATTTTGGACCCACATCTGAAACAAAAATTTTTTTGTCCAAATATAGCAAGCGTAAAATTGGTTACATCGGACAAAATATGAGAAAGTTACAACATATTTAGTGAACACATCAAAATTTTAATTTTCATTCGTTGGTCCTCAGGTCAGTACGAGTTCTTGCTTCTATTCCATTACTTTTACTCGTTTGAAAAAGAAAGGTCGACATATCGCATATCAAAGTTACCAAAATGATATGTAGTTCTCAACACTGTATTCAGATTTTTAGAAAGGGTTGATATATTTCCAAAATATTTAATTCTGCCACACTTACATTTTTCTTATACTCATACTCCATACAAAATTTTTTTTATTAAAATTCAAATTCGGATATTTTCACTAAATCTCTTGTAACTTTCTAACTTTTTGCCCAATGCTAACCATTTTACTTTTTTTACGTGGGGAAAAAACTTTATTTAAATTATGGATCAAAACAAAAATTTAGATTTGTTTGCTTTAATGGAGTCTTTTAAAAGGGTAAAAATCGAAAAAAACGCAAAAATACAATTTTTTTCTCAGTGAATTTTTATCTGATCAACACAGTATAGATATGAACTGAAATAGGAAAAACATATCTATGCAACGATGCCAAATTTGATCAATTCAAGTAAACATTACTCAAGATTTTTGGAAATATCTTTACAAACTGCAAAAAAAAAACAGTTTTTCGCGAATGTCTCGAAAACGGTTCTTAAGAAAAATAAATGAATGCCATATTCGTGTTCAGCGGCCCCAATTTACCTTAAAAAACATATAATTTTTGATTTGCATTTTTTTGTGAACTAGTGTAATGTAATGAACGAGCCTTAAATTATTGATAGTCAGGGAAACCAAAAAAAAATTAACTATATTTTTTAATATGATATTTATACGTTTCACAATCTTTGAAATATTTTTCATAAATTTTGTGTGCATATTTTTGCATATTTTGGCATATTTTTTGCATATGTCTGCAAATTTCACTCTTAGGGGCTTACTAAACATCTATTTTTTATGTTTTCGGCCTACTTGGCTCTATTTCGATAAAATTTTTACTTTTTTAAATTGCAATGTTCATATGAACATGTGAACAGAACAAAAATAATGTACCGTGATTAGCAACTTAACTTTATTCGTGGGTTAAGCGACTTTATATGGCTGTAATCCATTGTTGCTGATGACAAGTCTTTAATAGATCATCAATTATTATGTTCAAAAAACTTTCAACCTCGTGTGCTTATACAGAAACTCTCAAAGAAGAAATGAGAATTACAAAAACGTAAATATAGTAAGCTAAAAATCCTTTATACGAAAAATAACAAACAACTTACATATATTCGGCATGCTGCTAATTACATGTGATATACTGATTTATTCACTTGTTGTCACTGACTGAGTAGCTTACACATGAACGAAATTGTTAGATATAGCTACACTCTAAAACACTACTTCACATTTACGATCATATATTGTCTAAATTTGTGTTGAAAATTTCTCCTTGTCTAAAATTACATCGATTTTGTAGTTATTTTATTAAAGGAAAAATCTTACAAATTAAACGTATTTAGTCCAAGTGGAAAAAATGTAACATAAAGTATAATACGGCTATGGCTGAATGGTAGATACGTCAGACTATCAGTAGGAGGTCGCGGTTCAAGCCTGCACGCAGCAAATCGCTTTTTTTAGCAAAAACATTTTGTTCAAAAATAATGCGTGTGTAATTTTAGGTCGATAATAATCTGTAAAGTGTTGCCGACTATTATCGACCTAATTTTCAACAAAAGTGTTTTAGATTGTATGTAATTATTTTTGGGCTCTATGTGATTACATTTCTTTCATTGAGTTCAAATTTTTTATTTTTTTTTCAAGTCAGTTCATCTGTTTTTTGTAAATAATTCTGGAATTAATCGCTTATTAGTTGTGGAGCTATTCATGAAATTATGTCGAAAAATATATATTTTTTAAGGCAAAACTTTAGGTACTTTTCTTTCCTTAATATCAATTAAAAATCAAATATGATAAATACACTTTTTAGTATTATATCACATACCACCCACGATGTTGTAGGCCATAAAACTAATTTTTTCTTATATGCAAAAACAGCATATCATGTATTTCAATATTTTAACAGAGAATCACTCAGCTTATACAATTTTATTGTAAATTTTTCTCTGTCAAGAGAAGGATCTAATATGCAAAACAGGTTGTATCAACGTCAATTAATACTAATGATAGTCACTAAATTCAAACATAGCAATATTTTACATGTATACATATTGTTTTAATATATTAAATAAATAGTTTAAATATTTATGTTAACTATTTTTATTATGAAGAAGCCACTACAAATAGCTGCTCCCAGTTGTTATCTGTTTACAGTCGTTGTCACAAGTATGAGGGCATTAACTAAAATTTGAAGAAAAAAAAAATAGTTTAAATAAAAACTTTAATTATTCACGAATATCCAATTTCCCATTATTTGTGGTACAACTGACTGTTTAATCTTATATTTTAATCTTTGAATCACTTAATTTTTTTATGCAAATTGTTTTCAAATATTTAAAAGCTGCATTAAAAATTCATTATAAGCTTTGTTTTGGTGTAAAAAACGTTTTATTGGTATCATCAACACATAAAACTGGCGATAAATCTTTTAAGTGTTACTTTTAAAAATTTTATAACATAATTTTAAATTGACAAGAGCTTAAATTTAATTTGATGTTAAGAAACTGATAAAATTTAATATATTTAATAGGAAATAGCGCTTGTAAACTTGGACATGTTTTATTTGATTTCTTTAATTTTTCTTACACGCCTTATAACTAGTTTATTGCATTTTTAATTTCCTTATTGAAAATTTCAAGTCCTATAAATTATATATAAATACAATTTTGAACAGTTACAAACCCCTGTTATTTATTTTAGGAGCACTTAAAGCTCTAAAGATATTTATTGAAAGATGCACACAATCTATATTTTATTAAAACTTGTGCAGTATTTTGAGAGCTATAAGCGTTTACTACTAATACATGCAAACATAGTATTCATGAATGTAAGCTCATAAAGTTAAAAAACAAACAAAAAATGCACGTATGCTTAAAGATTTTGCTTTTGAAAAGGGAATAACATTATACAATTTTTTCTCTTTTTTGAATCGGTGCTGTTGTAGGAAAGTCATAAGACTAAAATGGAAGAGTGTTCAATAAATTGAATTAACTTATTTGAAGGAATGTTGTTGTTGTATCTTATTATTGTTTTTTAATATCAGTATGTATACACACAGAAAAAAAGGAATGTGAAATCCACATGCCGCAATTTTGATTGGAAATCATATTAAATTTACAAGAAATAATTTATCGTTTGAGTGTGTTAGTGTTTATTTGCTTTGTTCATTGCTACAATTCACTGTTCTGCTTAGTTGTGTGACTTGTTGTTGTTTATTCTTACATGTTTCGACGACAAAAAACGAATTACCAGCGAAAATTTACTGCTGCTGGTTTAAAATTACCATTGTTTCATATTAATTTTAAAAGGAAAATTATTAATCTAACCTTAAATCACGGTTAAAACAATTTTGTTATAAACGGTAAGTTTCATTTTCAATCGACATGACTATAAATTTAATTTCAAATAAGCTTTATGTTAAACAATCATTTAAATCATGTTGAATTAAAATTTACATACGATAGTATTTATTTAGTGTATAAGTAAAGAAAAGTTTGAAGCTGTTGTGGCTTCAGTGGTTATCGCGTGGACTATCATGCAGGTGGCACGAGTTCAAATTGGCTGGGGCAGTCAGCTACAACGCAAAGTTTTCTGATAACTATCACGTAAGTAAAATAATTAATAAAATAGCTACATTAAAGTCATTTTGTTTCAGCTTGATATAACTTTAATTCAACATGATTCTTCGTGTTGTTTCAATATCAAATTCGACTCGAAATTACTTTGATTCAATATGATTTTTCGCATTATTTCAGTATAAACTTCATTTTGATTTAACTTTACTGGAATATTAAATCAACATGAAATATAGTTAATTCAAAAGGAAAAATTTTCTTTCAAGAGTATTGTAAATCATGTCGATTTAACATGAAACACCTGTGAAGCAAAATCACTACCGAAAAATGTTAAATTAACCTGGTTTTCGACGGTTTTACATGGAAATTTTTCTATGTATAGGAAAGCTATTAACTATCATTAATAATCAGGGCTCGGACTATCATGCAACTAAAACTTGATTTTAAGCGCTTAACAAATGCATCTAAAAATGTAAAATATGCGGGAAAATATGCATTTACTTACGAACGAAGTACCAAAACTAAAATAATATGAAAATATTTTTTACATTTTTTATTATTATTAGAGAAAAAAAAACATAAAACAAACATAATTGGGTATATTATTTAATGAAACCGAACTTTAGCTGCGTTGTCAGTCGGCAACTGCAAATTAATGATTGCCAGAAATGCACTAAATAGCAACTGAAATTTACAGCTCTCAGTTGCCAGTTGCCATCAGTAGTATCATTTTCAGCAACTGGCAACCCAACTGAGGCTCGGTTGCCATCAATAATCGTACTATTAATATTTTTTTTTAAAAAATTGAGAAATATGCATCAAAAATTTTTTATAACAATAAATATGCATTTATTGCCAAAATATGCAAAAATATGCACTTACCACCAAAATATGCAACTACAAATTGATGCCAAACTACTTAAAATGTGATGATCCGCATAGGTAATTAGACAATACATCGTTAAGTATCACCATAAAAAACATGCATTTGCATGAGAGTCCGAGCCCTGTTACTAAATTATAGTTGGATTATAATGGGATATACGAATTTTTCTTGCTCTCTGTGTATATCATAATTTTAAAGAATAAAACAGCATTAGATCCTGTTGTGAAACAGGCATTATTTGTGAAGCCACGTTCGTTGTCAGCTGCCCACATGAACATTGTGATCTGCCAGAATTCACTACGAATAGTTAAGAAGCCCTAACCTCTAAAAAATCATGCATTAATTCCACAGCATTGGCCGTCTCTCAAAAATATAATTGTTCAGTTTTATTTACAATATCAGCATAATCACAAGAACACTAAAACATTTTAATTACATTAAGCTGTCATTTGTATTACAGAAATTAATGATAAAACGAAATTAGACCCTAAAAGGTATGCAAATTTGAAAACGAATAGGCAAATTATCACAACTTTTTATCATCAACATAATTGTTGGCTAATTATAAAAACACTAAACAGTTGAACAAGTTAATATGATTTTAATTTTGAATTTCCTATATTTTCTAATTAATTATGAAACTGAAACAAATCATTAAACAAAAAATTTTAAATTATACCCAAAAAAGAATGCTTAAGCGGTGCCAATAACTTAATTAAGTATGATCGAAATTTATACATAAAATAAGAAGTATGTCGGGAATATTAAAAAATGTGAAAAATACTTAAAACGTGTATAAAAACCTTAATAAGAATTGAAAAAAAAAAATCTAAAATAAAATGTAAATTAGTGTTTGTGATGTCAAAAAGAAGCCTTTGAAAATGCAAACAGAAATTTAATAAAAAAAAATAATAATAATTACCAAACCAAATTTTAAGAAATAATTTTAAAAGCAAAGATAAAAATAAAATATTTCTTAAGCAAAAACAAACGTTTGGAGACCAGCACAAAGCGATCGAAAATCCAGCTAAATATCATAAAGCTTAAAGTCATGTGACAAGCTAAAGAATTTTATATCAACACTTGCCTACGATTAAAATAATTTTGTCACGTCCCGTTCATTTAATTACTTTAACATTCAGATATTCAAATATTTTCGACATTCTAAAAACTTTTCACCGGCAGGGTTTTGTTTTTGGTGTGAGTTTTTGGAAATTTTTGGTTTTTGCTATTCTAAAGTTTATTCTTAATGAATAGAACTAATATTACAAAAAATTCTCTAGCTGGAAAACAGACAGCCAAATATATTTTTGTAATTACATGAGTTATTCTTTTGGAAATCTGTTAATAAAAACCGTAGCGGCGTGCAGTTTCACACTGGGAAAAAGGGCGTGATTTTACGTAAACAATAATTAAAAATAGGAGGAGTCATGGTAGATAAATAAAGGTTTAAATAGAAAATATCAAAAACCCCCAAAGAAAATGGAGATAACAAAAGAAATTCGGTTGTAATTTAATTTTTCAATTAAATTATATATTTATTTGGAGATAAATATGAAGCATGTAGACAAGAAAAATTTTACTGCGCATGTAGACAAAAAAAATAATAATTTGACTGCGCGGAGGGTTGAACTGACATGTTTCGAAAGGTCCCGCTATTCTCGTAAGCTGGAAAATACGTGAGAACTTTTAAGCGGCTGGGCCGATTTGCTTTAAACATAGCTAACAACACTCTCGGTCAAAATACCTCTCCAACGTAAAAATCAAAATCGGTCCAGCCGTTTAGGCTCTACGAGGGAACAGACAGATACAGACTACAAAGTTATTATACCCCTCTTTTTTGGTTGGATGCTAAAAAGGACGTATGTATGTAGTGTTTTCTAAAAGTCGGCCCAAGTGCGCGTCCATCTCCCATACGTACAAGAATATTATAATCTTATATAAATTGCCACTGCACAGTAAGGCAGAATCAAAACATTTTGGAAATAAATCAAGCATTTCTGAACGGATACTTCTATCAAAATAAAATTGCACATGGTCATAGCAGATGAGTATTCTCGTTAACGTTTAGAATATCATTCGCAAAATAGTTCATGAGCGGAGCCATAAAGTCTCAAAGAATGACACTTTGGCCATGTAAAAGTTTTTAACTCTTGCTATTTCTTTGTTTCTCAGTAGATTTCAAAAACATTTTATAGCCCTTAATAAGATCTAAAAGACACATGTTTGGTTATACTTTTAGCTTGTACATTTAGTGAGTTAGTTATACTCATTTGAAAATTAAAATTTCTTAACTTTGCAAAACTTTAATCCAATATTTTCCAGATATCAGGTCCAAATATCAAGTGATTTTGATGAAATTCTGTTGTCTGAGTTGAAAAATATTCAGTTTTATATTTGAAAATTGAAAATAATTTTGAATATTGAACAATTCTCGATAAAAATCATCATCACTCTTTTATATAGGTGATTCTCATTTCAAATGCATTTTTCGTGTCCGTTAAAAGTATAGTGCAATATTTCACTGAATAAAGGCATAAATTTGAAAATGAAAACTGCTTTAACAAGATTTAATATATTATAAATAAATGTACATAAGTTTCTTTTGTGTAAGATTGTCCATTATGTGCTAAAAAAGTAGAACGGAAAAGCTCTCTTCATACAAAATGTCGTGTTCGCAATGCATGCTGCTGATTTTCCACATTAAGAAAGTATGATTTTTCCAAAAAAGAGATTAAATTTATAACGGTTTTAGAACATTTGCATTTACTTCTGCTATTTCACATTATCAAATTTGTGAATAATAATAGAAATATCATTTTTTTGCAAAAAGATTGTTGTTTTCCGCAGTTTTGTGTATTGAGCGTTACTCTTTTTTAGTATGCCATTATTCAGTTTAATTATTGAAATTGAATTAACAAGATAAACTTAAATAACAGCGTAGGTTTCTACCTCTGAATATTTAAAAGTTTTGTAAACTTTGTTAAAAAGTAATATATTGCAAAACGTTTCATCACCCAATTGTGGTTTGTACCAAAAAATATGTATTGAGTGTTATCCATATTTGGTAAATTTAAGTGGATTTTTTTTTGTGCATAATTAAGAAGTTTATGATCAAATTCATCGAAGGTTATACATCTGAATTGTTATTATAGTATGTGTAAATTCGTAAGAAAATGTATAGTAAATTCGTAAGAAAATGTATTGAGCGTTACGTTAAAAAATTCTTAAATATACTTTATCTAAATTTCGATTTAGAGAACATTATGTAGATAATGATGTAGAGAACATTACCCATTACCCATTAAATTACCCTTAAATCTCTTTGATTTAATATTTTTCACTGTTAAAATAACATTGTTTATAAACATTACATTTCATTTTAAATCAATATGACTATAACTGTAATTGAAATTAATTTAATGGTAAATCATCAATTAACCCATGTTGCATTAAAATGAAATTCATGTTTCTTATGATGGTATTTATTTAGTTTATATCTTTGAAGCTATTGTCGCTGCAGTGATTAGCCCGCCGACTACTAAGAAAGTGGCCCAAGTTAAAATTTTAGCTGGTGCAGCCAACTACCGCAAACATTTGTTTGATAAATATGCGAATACACATCACGCAAGTTAAGTAACTAATAAAATAGTTACATTAAATTTTTGTTGTTCCAAATTGAAATAACTTTGATTCAACATAATTCTTCGTCATGTTTCAATATCAAATTCACGTTGTTGCAACTTGAAATAAATTTGATTTAACAGGATTCTTCGTATTATTTTAGTATCAAATTCACGTTATTTCAACTTGCAATAACTTTGATTCAACATGATCCTTCGTTTTGTTTCAATATCAAATTTACGTTGTTTCAATTTGAAATAACTTTGATTCAACATGATTCTTCGTACTATTTAAGTATCGACTTCATTTTGATTTAACTGTACTGGAATATTAAATTTATATGAAATATAGTTATTTTAAAAGGAAAAATGTTCTTCGAAGGTTATTGCAAAATCATGTTGAACTAACATGAAACAGCTATGAAGCAGAGTCAGTACCGAAAATGTAAAATTAACCTTGTTTTCGGCGATTTTAATATGAAAATTTTCTGTGTGTGACACTCCTTTTAATTTTCTTGTTGCATAGTGATATTTTTTTTTACTGAACTACTAAAAGTAAATACTGTACGGTGACATGGAACCTTTCTTATGAGAGTCCTACGTGCACTTGACTTAAAGTGGCCTTTTGCACCATAAAACAAATTTGTTCACAATTATTATTATTATTATTACTTTTTTGCGAAAAACGTTTTCTTTAGTGATGCGTTTTTCCCCCTTAAAAGAATCTATATTGCTGATAAATTTAGTTGAAAGGCACATTGCAGTTGAATTCTTTTTATAACTTAAGGATAGACAAGTTATTCTCTGAGCTGCAATCGTTATAACTAAAATCATTTAGAGCTGCTCATCTTTTCTGATACTGGTTATAAAAAACAACAAACAATTTCTTGTACATATTTTATTTCTGTTGTTTCTTTGATGTTGTTGAATTGCTGGCTGCTTGCTGTTGTTGTTCACTTTCGGCTTGTGACTGTTCGAGACGTCAATGGACGCGCAACCAATTTCTATAAAAACCATCTTTAGTTATCGAAGCCGGTTTAATCAGTTAACTAAGCTTAAGCTAACGACAACTTATAAACATATAAGTCAAACAAATTATAACATGAAACGATAAAAACGAAAAATATTTATTTACACGCAAAAACAAAAGAAGTTGTCTTCTATTGAAAAACAAACAAAAAATAAAATTATAGTGATTATAAAATAATTTATTAATCAAAATATAGTAAAACCATTAAATTAAATAAATTGAACTTATATAAATTTTTTTTGTAAATTGAAACATTATCATAAATTAAGTAAAACAATTAAAATTATGTGGAAATTTGTGAGTCTTTTATACAAAAAAGCTGAAATAAAAACAAATTTAATAAAAAAAAAACTTTTTTTTCAAACTAATTTTAGAGTGCAACAATGACATTAATAAGCCTTTTATTGGCCACTGTAAAAACGGAATACATAATAGCACCAAGCAATGAAGTGGGATCTTATCATTATCCAGCACCACCAAAATATAAGCAATTATATGATCCCCATTCTCAAGCACAACAATCGCCTTATGCTGCTCCTCAAGTCTATCATAATCAATATCAAGGCAATTATTACTCATCTCAATTACCGCAACAGTCAGCATACGTAACCAGACAATTTGCCTCACCAGCTTTAGATAATGCAGCCTTCCATTTGGCCTTGACTAATCAAGGTTATACACTTGGTAATACACCAGCATTCAGTGCCGCCTTAACAGCCAGCCCAAGAACCAGTAAAACTAGTTTCCGATCGAGAGCATTATCATCATCACGTTCATCGCCATCATCATCGTCATCATCTTTACCTGCTATAGGTTCACTTAATGTCAAGTTACCATTACCTATTGGTATCACTCCGATTAATATTGCGCCCCTGCCTTTACAGGCCGGTACGCCTTATGCTGCCATACCCAAAGGTGTCACATCATATGGTACTATCTATCCGCAAAGAAAAAGACGTTAGTGCTTCTTTTTTTGAAAAGAGAAAAAAACATGAACTTTTCTTGTTCCTTCTTTTGCTTTTAAATTTATAATAGTGCAATTTTTTAAGGCTTTGCTTTTTTAATTAAAAAAAAAATGCAAAGCAAAACTTAAAGACAAAGGAAAAAATTATATATTATATGTATATTTTTTTTTATTTAATTTTAATTTTAAGTCGAAGAAACCAGTAATAGAATATAACAAGACTTAAAATGCAGGGGTCGGATGATATACCAAAAAAAAAAATAAAAGACAAGAACATGCATAACAATGTGATAGACTGAAAGAATCCATCACATGAGTGTCATAAGTGTCAAAAGAACAGTTTGTAGTTAAAGTTCATTTTATATAATAAGATAAAGTACAATGAAATACTAAGAAGAAGAAAAACTTAATGTTAATTATATTTATTTATGTTGCCAAATACAGTGCCGCTTAAAACAATTAAAAGGTTTAACGATGATTTATCATTTCTTTGCTCTCATTTTTTACATATAAGACATACATATCTCGTTAGTATACAAGCAGTGCAAAATGTATAAGAGTTTTCATAATATTAGCACGCCTTAATAACCAACAGAAAATTCCTGTCAATTCCTCTTAACGTACTTTTGTCACCTACACTCAGAAAAATATCATGATCAAATTTTCGAAAGCAAGGTTAATGTAACATTTTTCGTTAGGGATTTTGCTTCATAGGTATGTCAAGTTAATTAAATAAACATAATTTTGCAATAGCATTCAAAGAAAAAAATTCTTTTTTTTGAAATAGCTATATTTCATGTTGATTTAATATTCCAGTATAGATAAAGTAAAATGAAGTTGATACTGAAATAATACGCAGAATCGTGTTGAATTAAAGTTATTTCAAGTTGAAACATTTTGAATTTGATACTGAAATAACACGAAGAATCATGTTGAATTAAAGTTATTTCAAGTGGAAACAACATAAATTAATAGGATCACGGCCAGTGGTTCAAATTCGACCACTTGATCTGTAACCAGCCTTGTTTGTAACTGGTCTTTTGCATCGCATCAGAAAAAATTTTGTTACAGTAGTTGGCTGACCCAGCCAAGATTTTAAATCGGGCTCACCTCCCACTTGACCTGAGATTTTATATAAAGAAATGCTCACTAAAGCGAAAAAATTTCAAAACAAAATTGTTCGACAAATATACGAAAAAAAAAATACGAATGATTGCTAAAGCGAACTTCTCTCGATAATTTCTCGGAATGTGTCACGATAGACTAGTAGATGAGCGTTAGTTTGTTAGCCAAGAGGTACCGTGTTCGAATCTGTCTGAATGCAGCGTAAAGCGATCGTGCAACACATCAAACTCTGTTTGATCAAATTCATGAATGTGTTGCAAATTTTTTGTTTTACTTACCCTGCAGACAAAGTAACTAGTATGCAGTTAGAACTATACTAGTTACTTTTTACTTCAGACTAGTTGCCTATCTATCCTTTTTTCATATTTCGAACTATCGATTTTAGCCTTAGGTTGTCATAGAAGACCAACTAGTTCATTTGTATACAGTTATATCCCAGTTGGAGTTCAAGTTATTGTAAACTAGTGCTCTTACTAGTTTTTTTTTATTTTGTAACACTTAAAAAAACTTTGCCTCTACCTGGGTACGAACACACATTCCTCATACTTTAAGACAAGTACTCCACCCACTGAGCCACATTCGACTTATTTTTTAATAGCTAAAAATATCCCAGCAAAAACTTTTCTAATTTTTGTAATCGGTAGTACTTTATTAATGAGTTACAAAGTAATGTGTGGTACTTATTTATTTTATTACTATGCTTTAAATTAGAACTACTACTTAGTTTTTTAATAAAATTAATACGTATTTTTATCATTATTTGAAAGTAGCTACAATATGTTGATATGTGTTAATAAAAAAAAGTAGACAACCACTTTTTTAATCAACATGTGTTCGCATATGAAAACTAATTTTTGTCGCTTATACTTATAAGTCAACAATAGCTGAGTGGATAAAGTTCTTGTCTCCATATTTGAACGAGCACAGGTTCGTATCCCTGCTGGGTCAAAAAATAAAATAAAATTGAAAATATATAAATAAACATAATGCGTACAAGTTTTTTTTTTAATTTTAATTTGTTTATTTGACTATTTATTCTTTAGCTTCAAGTAAGTTAAATAATAACTAGTTAATTGCTGTGACAGTTTAATACATTTGTAAGGGGCACCCCTTATTTTTGGACTTCTCAAACCAAAATAAGTAGTTATCGAGTCAAAGTTACGATTTAAATCCTCATATACTTTTTTGCCTACCAGTTAGCAAAGATTTTGCTGGGATTTTTTATATTAAATCGTATACCTGAAAATTTTTCCTACTTTGACTAGTATCGTTACTAGTCTCGTTACAACTACTAATATGACAGTCGTTTTTTGACTAGTATCATTACAACTAGTAACATGACTATCCCAAAGCGTATCTAGTTGTAACTTTCGATGCTGGGTAGCACAGCAATACATGTAATTCATATTATCAAACTTCAATTGAAAGTTGTTGTGAATAATTCTTGCAAAAAAAACCGACTACAAAATAGGCGTGGCACCGCCCCCATATTTAATCATCATGTACTCTTACGAGAACTTGTTGTGTGTGCGAAGTTTCATAAGAATCGGATAAGTAGAAGTAGCTTAAATCAATATTTACTTTTCATGGGCGTGGCACTGCCCACTTTTCTAACTGCAATGTTGTATAGTAACGATAACTAAATATTTATGCAAAGTTTCATAAGAATCAGCTGAGTAGAAGTAGTTAAAATGCTAATTTACTTTTCATGGGCGTGGCACTGCCCACTTTTTTGATCCTGATATAGTATTTAAACAGAAGCTTAATGTGGGAGTAAAGTTTCATAAGAATCAGTTGAGAAGAAGTATTTCAAAACGAAAGTGTATTTACTTTGTATGGGCGTGACCCGCCCACTTTTCAACGGGACCAATCTGGAAGTACATCCCTTTGAATAGAGAAAAAAAAATCCGAAATCGGTTCATAAATGGCGGAGTTTTGAGGGAACATACATAAAAAAATAAAATAAAAAAAATACATGACGAATTGATAATCTTTCTCCTTTTTTTGAAATCGGTTAAAAAGAAAGAATATGTGATTTTTTGGGCGGAAATGTTTAATAAACTTTTTGTTTGTTGAAAATTAAATTTTTAACTCCCTTTTTTTAACTCCTTTTAATTTCATTTTAACTCCTTTCCATATGCAGTTCGACATCCTTTTTTCGTGATTGACTGCAGCATAAGTTAAAGTATTAAAAAATAAATAAATTAAAAAATAAAGATGATAATCTTAAAAAAAATTGCTTTTGCTCCTGCCTTTTTGCGATATCGAAATTTGTTCGATATTGGCTTACTTTTGATATTGCTTACAAACCTTCGAAATCGATTTTTTTTAAACAAAACTGAGCGACAGCTAAACTTTTTTCGATTAAAGTGACATTCTCTATAGTTTTACACGATAAATGTTTGAGATATATTCGAACTCGATATCATTAACGAAAGTCTTGGTCAAGTGGGTTATCATCACTTGCTTGCTAGTCCACTGGCTAGCCAATGCAGCCACACACACACACACTAGCCTCAAATATTCTTTGGATATGCACTAATATAAATAAAATTATAAGTAACATGAATTTAATTTTAATTCAACATGATTTGGATGTGTCAGAAGCTAAAAGGCCTAACTCCACAAAATTACAATTAGAGTAAGTTAGTGATGTTTGAAAATTGATTTTAATTTTTTATTGTTTTGCTAATTTTTATTGTTACCATGAATTTTTTTGATATTTAACAGACAAAATGAGTGGATAGAGGATTTCTGCAAAAAATGGTTTGTTGGCTAATTTTAATAAATTTCAAAAAACATGTGAAAAAAATTCAAATGAGATTCAAAACCTATACCGATTTTTCATATTTTTTAATGAAAAAATTTTAAATAATAGAAGAACAAAATAATTTTCAAAGAGTTCACAACTAATTAGATAGTAATATAACAAAATTGGGAAATTTTCGAAAAGTGGACTTAAGCCTTTTAGCTTCTGATGCATCCACTTAATTGATGATTTAACAAAAAGTTTTAATTGAAATTATAGTTATAGTCATGTTGATTTAAAATGAAATGTAACGTTGATTTTTCATCGATTCACTAAAGTACTTAACAATTTTGTTTTAACACTGAAAAATGTTAGATTAACGATATTTAAGGTTAGATCAATAACACACTGTTACAAAATAGCAAGGCAAATAGTGAGGCTTGTAGGTCTAGTGGCGTAGATCATTTTGCCATTTTCAAAAATTTTTTTGGGACTTCATTTACAAAAAAAAAATTTCACCGCATTGTTTCTGCACCGATTTTTATATTCTAAACGGTTTCGAATGTACAAGGACTTGAGATTTCCATACGTGTATATTTAAAATATTTATTTTGACTTATTTTTTGTAAGTTTTTTTCCGATTTTTTAAAATTTTTCATATATTTTGCCACACTTTGCTTCAAAACGTGCTATTGTTTATTTTTCTAAAAAGAGTATGTTATAGCAATTACAATAAGCTCTAAATTATTAAAAGCGGTTGGGAATTGACAAAGTAAAATTTTTTTTAAAAAACATTTTCAATGTAATTGAATCACAGTGTTAATTTTAAATTGAGTCAGTGTATTTTTGCAAAAATTCACATGACATATTGATTTCATAAAAGAAAATATTGGTTTCATATGTTTTAATTTGGATTTTAAATAAGTATTTTTTTCGGTGTGGATGATCCTTCAAAAAAGGAAGTTTAATATCTTAAATATTAAATTACTTAAAACTAACTGTAAACTATATATAATCCGAACTCTGCCGTCATTTAATCAGGCAGAGTTCTTGTTTTATCTTTTAACACTTTTAAACTTCAGTGCTTTTTGTTTAAGGTATTTTTTGTTATTATTTTGTGGGTATTAATTTGTTTTTTGTTTTAAGTGAATGGTCATCAATGTCATACGAGTATTAATTTGTAGCATTGAAACATCCAACCAAATATGTAGAATCAATATCTGATATTTATACAGCATTTTTAAACGATTTTTTTTGTATAATTAAATTAAAATCTATGCCGAAAAAGCAAACAAGAATACAAAATTAAAATCAAAAATATGTGTAGTTTAATGGTATTGAATTGAAAAAAAAGAAAACAACTAGAAGAAGCCACTTTATTTAAATTTATTTGTATTTTTTTTTCAACAATTTAAATCCAATGACGTTAAACTTAAGAATTTACATTTTTAAGTCCGTGTAAAGCAATCTGATTAATTTGAATTAAATCTTAAAATTATTCTTTCAAGCTTTTGTAGGTACACATAAATTAGATAAGAAATTAAACAAATCAAAAAAAACTTGCCATGATTAAAATTAGATTTTTATGTTGTTAAGAATAGAAAAGAAATAAAAACATAAAAAAAGAACTATAAAAAAGTGTTTAAGCATAAAACATATTTTACGGGCAAAAGATTGCTATAAATGATTTTGTTTGCATATAAAAATATTTCATTCATTAACACATTCGGCCGATACCATAAGTTCACGTTGTTTGATAAGTCTTGATATAAGTTCTAGTTTTTTGCTTTAATTTTCATAAATTTAAATATTATTGTAAATTGATAGACAACAGGAATAAGAAAAAGCATACAATCAATTTTTTTATGTTGTTAATCGTTTTAGTTTAAACTATTTTAAATTTGTCTTTAATAGAAATTAAAATAACTAACCCACATGATCACGTTAGCATACCTTAAAATGAGTACCAAACAGGGCTGCCAGATAAATTTGTAGAAAAATCGTTAATTTGACGATAAAAAAGAAAAATATCGGCATTTCAATCGTCAAGAAAATCAGGCACCAAAAAATTCAAATAATTTATTGACAGTTTCGTCAGAAAACTATCAAACTAAAACATGACAATATCTGTTCGCATCTCACTACTCCGCAAATTTCGAATAACTCTTAAAAATCCTGAAAACTTCTTGTTTCCGCTATTTACTTGAAATTTGAGGAGGAAATTTGAGGTTCTGAGTCAAACCGGACACCGATTAGGATTCAGCGCATCGAAATACTTGTAGATATGTGGGTCGAGTAAAAACTACGGTACACTTTTTTTTATATATTGCGGCTAGTCTACTATCAGTGGCTGTTAAACGCAGCTTGTTCAAATTTTGACAGGAGTCAACTGACAGATGCCTGTTGACGGTATCAGTGTTGCACTTTCAGTTTAAAAGGCGGGAAATTTAAAAATTCACGATCTTATTGACGCGCCTTCGTATATGTATGTCCTCTTCCTATACATATAATACGAGGAAAATCCAACTGTCTCGTTTACAAAAAGTATTTTTTTGTGCTGCATAATATTTATTAAAAGAAAATTGCTATATTATTACCACTGTATAAAATTGCCACTTTTCATTTTAAAAAATCGTCAAATCGTCACATTGCTATTTTTGGAACATAAAATCGTCAAAATGACGATAAATCGTCAAATCTGGCAGCCGTTGTACCAAACTGTTATGTATATGTGAGTGAGCTCTTAAATGAAATGCAAAAAAATATGTGTGCATTATTTCCAGCAATTCGTTAAAAACCTTAAAAACTCTTAAATTGACTTAAGGGCCAAATAAACTACGCAATCGGCTTGGCAAACATACTTTTTTCATTTGCACACAGACTGCATAAAACTAGCTCGTACAAGCAAAGATTTTTCACATTAATCACTAATTTAAATTGTAATTTTCCTCGATAACCTCATTCTATGGAAATTTTGTTGCAAATGACCTAATTTTACAATAGACTATACAATCAGTTTGCCACAAATTCAATCTGGCAGTCAAAATATCAACATATTTTGATTTTTCTGCAAGCAGCTTGCCAAGCCGCTTGTCAAACGTAAAAACGTTGCCATATATTATACAACATGCTTGTACAAACACAAATTTCTGTCATGTTTGGCAAGCCGATTGCGCAGTTTATTTGACCCTTTATAATACACTGCACAGTGGGGTAGAATAAAAATATTTAAAACATAATAATATTAGCTATCTAACTTCCTCAGCAGCGGAGCTATGAAGTCTCAAAGTATGGCACTTCGGTCATGTACAATATTTTACTGCTTGCCACTTTTTTCTTATCCGATTTAAAATTTTTTTAGTATATTAAACCCCTAATAAGATCTCCCAGCAATGACTTTTGTCATTTTTGTAATCTGTAGTATTTTTATGGGCTACAAAGTAATGAGTGGTACTTATTTATATTATTACTATGCTTCAAATTAGAACTACTACCTAGTTCTTAATAAAATTAGTACGTATTTTTCTCATTATCTGAAAGTAGTTACAATTTGTTGATTTGTATTAATAAAATAAGTAGACAACCACTTTTTAAGTCAACATGTGTTTGTATATGAAAACTAATTTTTGTCGCATAAACTTATAAGTCAACAAGAAATGAGTAGGTAAAATACTGGTCTTCAAATCTGAACGAGCACAGGTTCGTATCAAGGGCATCCTGTCGAAAATAATACGACTGATTTGCGAGTTATATACAGAAGCCCAATGCAAAGTGCGATATAAAGGTGAAGAAAATCAACCATTTGAGCTCAGCAAAAGTGTAAAGCAGGGCTGTGTTCTGTCGCCCACACTTTTTCTGCTTCTACTGGATGGTGTTCTTCATCAAACAAACCACAAAGCACCACTCGGCATTCATTGTAACATGTATTAGTTCCTCCACGATGTCGACCATGCAGACGATATCTGCCTTTTTGCACTCCGGTTCGATGATATAGAGCAGAAACTTCAGCGCCTATCCTTTAAAGCCAACAAAATTGGACTCAAAAACCTGGGAGGCCTAAAAATACTTGGATAAGAATGATGAAAAACGAATGTAAATCTCGAAATATAACTTGGAACCAGGTTAAGATCCTTGCCAATGCTCGAGTAAAGTGGAGAGATCTTTTTGACGCCCTGTGTTCTTCGTGAACTTTTATCTAGTCTGCAACCACCAATTTAAAGTGTGCAAATTTTATAAATAAAGGAAATATATATGAGTGATTCCACGTAAAAGGAATTTGTAAAAGGATTCCACGTATGCAAGGAAAAAATATCTTTCTAATTTTTAATAAAAGTCTCTCAAACGATGTTTTGTACAGAATGACAATTATAGAAAAAAATAAAAAAAATACACTATTTAATATTTTTTAAGCAATTGAGGCACTTTTAAATGTCATCCACGAAACATTTTGCTCTCCCTCTTTGCATGTTTAATATTTATTTCAGACTTTCTTTTATTCCCTTTCTCATTATTACTAAAAACCGCTATCTCTGAAAAGAATATACTTTTTTTTTTGCTTTTTATTGAATTTAAGAAAATATCCAGCTAGAGTATTCTGCTGTCTATGATAGAACGAATAGCAAATAATTTAATGTCTTATTATTTTCTTATGAGTTTATCTTTATATTATTTATATTAATTAAATCAATAAAAAGTTTTATTTCTTTGAATTTTCGTACTAGGCCACACCCGTCCCATTTTAAAAATGTTTTTTTTTTACAAGAAAAATAAGTTTAGTCAAACAGGAAATACACAATACAATTAAAAACACTTTGAACAGATATCTATACCAAAATTATTGTGTACCTTATAGTCAAAATTGTACAAAATTTATACTGAAAGTCATAATTCTTCAAAACTAAGATTTGTAAAGTAACACCCGTCGCAGGTTTCTGACGATTATTCTGAACAGAAATCGTGTTCTATCTGTGTCTATCCGTTATTCAACGACCTTAAGCTTAATGTCCTTGCGAGTCGCAACGTTTTTTTTAAGTAAAAAATTTTATATTCTTGATTTATAAAAAAAATGCGTTTAAAATGGTCACACCTGGCTAAATGGAATTACTCCTATATAGCCAAAAAATTTCAAATAAAATTCTGAACGAAAATGGCTCGAACAAAAAATATTCGAATAAAAATTATTCGAATAAAAATGATTCGAATAAAAATGATTCGAATAAAATTATTTTGCTTTAAATTATTCAAAATACTGTTATTCCATATCCATAATATTTTTCGCATAAAATGTATTCTAACAAAATTATTCGAACAAAAATTATTCGAATAAAGTTATTCTAATGCAGTTATTTAAGTTAAAATTATGCACGAATAATAATATCATATCATAAAATTTGATATATTTGATTACATAATTGAAGTAGGATTTGTTCGAATAAAACTATTCAAATAAAATACTTTTTAGTTTTACTGAAGATAAATTCATGTAATAATAAACATTTATGGGAGTTATATGTGGCAAAGGGTAAGAGTTAGGTGGGGCGGGGGGGCACCCCTTTGCGCATTGTTATACATTGTTATACTAACACTGTTGTAATTCTTACATTTTAGGCATATTGAGCTCAGCTTTACCGGGAATATATTTTTGGGGAGCTCTTTGCTGTTTGTTGTCCCTTTTGTGAAAAAGGAGCAAAAAACTTTCCTTAAAGCGGGTGGAAATGTTCTAACAAAAATCTTTCTAGATAAATTCAACAATTTGTTAAAAAATCCCACGTACTCTTATTTATTTTGTTCTTTTTACATGTAATTTGCTTATAAAGTCTTCAAAAATCGTCTTCAGAGAACAAAAAAAAAAAAGAAATCAAATAAAAATAATATTAAATTCATAATCTTGTCTATATAAAAAAAAATTATAATTTTGTTATCTGTTGCAGGGCATAAAAAGAAGGAAATGATTTGAATTAAAAAAGCATTAACAATAGCGCGGTAGGCATTAAGATTTTTACTGTGAAGGGCATTTTGAAATTTAATTTAATAGCAATTAAAATATAATAGAACACATCTTAATATCTTTTTTGTTTCTGTTATTTGTTATTGCTTTTTTTCTGTAGCATTAATAATTTAAATAAATTATAAATAATTTAGATGAAGGGTTATAATTATGATTAATACATATGATAATTAATAGATATTATGAATCTATGCGGTTTTAAATTTTTTTTTTATAGTATAAAGTTAATAAAAAATTTTAAAGTGTTCTTTTTTCCTATTAAAATATTAACTTCGGCTGCAGATAATTACTTTAAACAAGTCTAACTAATTGGATATGATTTTAAAATAAAATATATTTATAGAAAATTACTATTTATTATAAATATTAAGCAAAATGTAAAACTTATAAATAAATGAAAGAAAGGCTTTTAGTCTTATTGTGTTCATAATATTGGCACATTCGAATATTGTTTTCTTTTTTCTTTTGTATATTACTAGCTATACCCGGCGTGTTTCGGTACCCCATTGTTGAGCAGATATAGAAAAATTAATTAACTCATTTAAAAATAACCATAAAATTGGTTAGTTTTTTTGGCGTTTTTTTTTTAGTTTTTGGCGAATTTTTGCGTTTTAGTGATATTTTCATTTTGGCGATTTTTCGTTTTCACTTTTTTAGCTCTGGAATTTTTTAGATATAAGAACGAGAGTCATTATATATTCAAATTTGAAAAAAGACAAAACTTTTTTTGAGGGCGTTTTAAGGAGAGAAGAATGAATTTCAAGTTTAGTTTCTAACTTTATTACTTCAGGAGATAAACTGTTAACAAAAAAAGTACCAAAATTATACTTTCACCCTTTTTCCGGCCCTAAATGTACAGATTTTAAAAAAAATTCAGACACCTGTCCTCCCATTTTTCTATCTTATTATGATGCTTTTAGAATTTTATGTCTACCTTACTTAGATTCGTAGATATAAGGTTACCGATTTTACCCGTTTTTACCCCTTTTAATCCCCTTAGAATTAAAATTTTCAAAAATCCTTTCTTAGTGAAAATATACAAACATATTCATTCACTATGTATAGCAATTTGCATAAAAAATAGTTTTATGGAAAAAAGTACCAAAAAGGAGCAGCCAATTTTACCCTTTATATATTCGAATTGCGAAAAAGTACCAAAACATGTTTGAGGGCTTCGTAAGGATAGAAGAATGCATTTTAAATTTAATTTCTATCTTCATTACTTTAGGAGATAAACGGTTAACAAAAAAGTACCAAAATTATATTTTTACGGTTTTTCGGACCCTAAATGTAAAAATTTCAAAGAAATACCGAACACCCGTCCGCTTATTTTTTTTATCTTATTATGCTGTTTTTGGAATTTTTATAGATCCGGAGATATAAGTTTACCGAATTTACCCGTTTTTACCCCCTTAGCGCTTGAATTTCCCAAAACCCCGTCTTAGTGGACCTGTACATCGTAAGGGGAGCCCACATACGAAATTTCAACTTTCTAGCTTTAGGGGTTTGAGCTGGGCGATGATGAATCAGTCAGTCAGTCACTCAATAACGTTACTCTTTTATTTATATAGATTATTATTTTTATAATCTGTTTAGTTGCTCTGGATCTATTGAAAAGGGTATTTGTTTGTTAAACAATGTGTTTCATTCAGTGAATAAAATCGTTTCAATTGCTCAATAGCACTGTGCAACTAAATTAAAAATATCAAATTTCTAGCATGCTAAAATCGTCGAATGATTTTCCTTCATAGCTATTTCATCTTCATTCAACATGATTTTACAACAACCTTTATATATCTTTTTTTATTTTCAAATTACTATATTTCATGTTGATTTGATATTCCAGTACAGTTAAAACAAAATGAAGTTGGTACTCATATAAAACAAAAGTTGAAAGGTATTTTTGTCACGCATATTTTGCTTTTCCGCTGATCCCAATCGGGCAAACCGTTTTCGAGTTATGATATCTTGACTGTCTATTTCGGGAGTCATCTTAGTCATGTGCATTAAAAAATCTGTGTACGTGATAGAAAAAACCTTAAACCAATTTTTTTTGCAGACCAGTGTAATTAACATATAAATATAAAAAAAAAACTGATGGATGAATTTTGACAACTAAACATGCATTTTACTTAACTAATTCAGACAGAACAAATTCGAGTAATATTAAGAAAAAAAATTATATTATGATTTGTTTTGTTAATGATATTACACTTAATCATTTCTTGCAACCGCTAATCAATTTCAAAATCTTATCTTCCTTATTGTCAATAATTAAACATCATTCAACTTCAAAAGGCGATGACCGCTATAAATTATATTTTATTTAACACAATCTTCATAATAATATTGATCAATAATAAATCTTGAAAATATTTACACAAAAACATGTTACAGTGCCAAGAAAGAAAATGTTGCTTTACTAGACATCAAAATAAAACAGTCATGAGACAAAATCTGACTGACAGCCGTACGTACGTACGTACGTAAAAAAAGAAAGGAAAAAAATCATTCTAAAAAAAAACTAGAAATAACGGATAGAGTAAAAAATTTTAAATATTAAAACAAGAATTTTGATTTAATAACGATTTTAAAATAACACAGCGCAACAAAATGGAGGGCTTTTTGTTGTTTAAATAAAAATGGCTGATCCTTATGTACTATCATCTCCTGATTGCGATGACGTCATTATTTTTTCCCTAGCAGCTCTAGTTTTAAAGATATAGTAACATTTAGCATTTTCATAATTTACACCAATTTTTCTATTATTCGCTTAATATTTCACGAATGGTCCTCCAAACTTTTAAGTACTCTCTGGATTATTAATATACACAAAAGTCTCTTTATTTGGGTAGAGTGACATTAATGAGTAAACAAGGATATCTTACTGTTATTATCGTTTTGTCCGTAAAACTTTTTTTTATATTTTAATTTTTTGAAATTATTTTTATCCAATGGATTTCTAATTGTGTAAAGGTGTAGAAAAATAAAATAGATTCATATCGAATATAAATTATTTGCTGGATTTTGTATAATTTTTAAAGCTTACTATGCTTTTTTTTGAAAATCATATACACATTTGTAAATTCTCAAATGGTTTTTGAAAGTTTGTACATAAGATTAAGGGTTTGTAACTGTTCAAAATTGTGTTTGAAGTCTACTAACGAGTTGTTAAAGCACTAATGAAATGCGCACTCTAAAACACTTTTGTTGAAAATTAGGTCGATAATAGTCGGCAACACTTTACAGATTATTATCGACCTACAATTACACAACAAAATGTTTATACTAAAAAAAGCGATTGGCTGCGTGCAGGTTTGAACCGCGACCTCCTGACTGATAGTCTGACGTATCTACCATTCAGCCATAGCCGCATTAGACTTTTTGTTACATTTTTTCCACTTGGACTAAATATGTTTAATTTGAAAGGCTTTTTCTTTAAAAAAATAACTATAAAATCGATGTAATTTTAGACAAGGAGAATTTGTCAACACAAATGTAGACAATTATGATCGTAAACTTTTAGTAATGCTTAAACACCAGCAAATAAATTTTATTTGAAATTAAAATAACTAATCTTTAAGTATTTTCGTCCGCTGCTTACGAAAATATCTTTATTATTTTTTTAGCACCTCTAGTTTCTAAGATATTGTTCATTATATAAAAAATACGCCATCCAAAAATATTTGAAGTTTATATCACAACTGCCAAGTCTATTTTCGTAATCAGCGGGCGAAAATACGTAAGGGTCACTTATTTTAATTTCAAAAACACACGATTTTTAACGTCCTTGCAATAGCAGTAAGATTTCGTGGACTCATCAACGTCCTTGCAATAACAGTAAGATTTCGTGGCTTACTCATCAATGTGACTGACTCTACCTAAATGAAAAAGAATTTTGTGCGAATTAATAGTCCAGAAAATATTTTAGCGATTGAAATATTAAGCGAATAATACGAAAAGCAGTGTAAACTATGCAAATGATAAATGTCACCATACCCAGCAAAAACTTTGCTTAGTGGTAGGTAAAAAAGGATGTGAGGATTTAAGTCGTAACTACAGGGTGTTTTTTTTAGAGGTATATAACTTCGAATTGAAATAAAACACAAGAAAATCATTTTAATGTCCATCAATTTGGCTTTATTGGAAGGATATATTTATGCCATTAATGTTTAAATATGATTTCGGGCATGTGGCCGCCGCGGCTGGCTCGAATAAAGCCAATTCTACAGGTCCAATTTTCAACCACTTTTTCGAGCATATGGGGCCGTATGTTGGCAATAACGCCACGAATGTTGGCTTCCAAGTCCCCTAACGTTTCTGGTTTGTTGGCGTAGACGAGCGACTTCACATATCCCCAAAGAAAATAATCCAATGGTGTCAAATCACACGATCTTGGTGGCCAATTGACAGGTCCATTCCGCGAAATTATGCGCTCATCGAATGTTTCCTTCAATAAATCGATTGTGACGTGCGCTGTGTGGCATGTAGCGCCGTCTTGTTGGAACCACAACTCATCCACATTCATGCCATCCAATTCGGGAACAAAATAGTCGGTTATCATGGCTCTATACCGGTCTCCATTAACGGTAACTGACTCTCCAGCATTATTTCGGAAGAAGTATGGCCCAATGACTCCACCAGCCCATACAGCACACCAAACAGTCAGTTTTTGTGGATGTAATGGCGTCTCAAGGGTCTCATGTGGATTCTCTTCACTCCAAATGCGGCAATTTTGCTTGTTGACGTAGCCATTCAACCAAAAATGAGCCTCATAAAATGGACGGAGCTTGCGGTAAACTTCGCGAACTGAACCATTATTTTCTAAATAAATTTGCACGATTTGCAAGCGTTGTTCTTTTGTCAACCTGTTCATGATGAAATGGCAAACCAAACTAAATATTAATCACTTGACAGCTGACAAAATGGCCGCCAGTTAAAAAAGTGATGCCAACTTAAAGTTCTATACCTCAATAAAAAACACCCAATACTTACAATTTGACTCGACCTATTTTTGTTTGAGAAGTCCAAAAATTAAGGGGTACCCCTTACAAATGTATTTACATTATCGCAGCAATTAACACGTTATTATTTGGCATACTTGAAGCTAAAAAATAAGTAGTCAAATAAACAAATTAAAATAAGAAGAAGTTTTATACACATTATGTTTTATTTATATTTTTCAATTCAGTTTTAGTTTTTTATTTATTTATTTATTTGTTTGACCCAGGTGGGATACGAACCTGTGCTCGTTCAGATATGAAGACAAGAACTTTACCGACTCACCTATCATTGATTTATAAGTTTAAGCGACAAAAGTTTGTTTTCATATATTCAAACACATGTTGAATTTAAAAGTGGTTGTCTACTTATTTTATTAACACAAATCAACAAATTGTAACTACTCTCAGATAATGAGAAAAATACGTACTAGTTTTATTAAAAAATAAGTAGCAGCTATAATTTGAAGCATAGTAATAAGATAAATAAGCACCACTCATTAAATAAGCACACCTATTAATAATGTACTAATGATTACAAAAATTATAAAAGTTTTTGCTGGGTGTCTTTAAAGCTGGAGCTGCTAGGGAAGAACTAATGATGCCATCGTAATCAGCAGATGAAAATACATAAGAATCAGTTATTTTTATTTAAACAACAAAACCACTGTTCCGCTGTGTAATCTTTAAAAAAAAGCTTTATTAAATCTTTGTTAAAATTAAAAAAAAAAAATTTTTTTGTGAGAAACAAAAATAGATATACAATTTTTAATTGATTCTATTAATAAAAGAAATTGCGAACAAATTTTGGAAATAATTGAATTTTTCTACCAAATTTGTGTAACGAAAGGAACAAAGTAAAACAGTTTTAACATGAGTTATTTGTTATATAAGTCTAATAATTTTACTTGTCTTAAAGAGACATAACATACATCACTGTTTAGCTAATTATATCTAGTTTTCATTCAAATGCATTCAGTTTTTAACAATTAAAAAAAATTTTTTTTTAAAGAGTTTTTGCAAAAGAGGTCACAAAATGCTGAATATCACTGTACGAACTATAGACTAATAAAATCAGTTTATATTCGGCTAGAAACATAATTTTTCTTAACGCCCTACAAATCAGCATAAACTCTTAACAGCTAACACTTGCGTGTTAGAAGTGTACGATATCAAACGAATTTTGAGGCCATAGAAGTTAAGAGCTCACTTAATTAATAACTTTAGTTTGGATTTTTTCCTTTGTTGTTTAAATAGTTGACAATTTAATTAATCAATTAGCTATTTGTGAAACTGTGATTAATTATAGTGTCAAAATTAATATGACAATTTTATTTATGTGTGTTTATTGAATAAAAAATAAAAAAAACAAGAATAAAATGTAAAATTATATGATTGCTATCTATGATGTCATTAAATTAAAAAACAATTAATCAATTAGTACATATTAATAAATACAACTTGAATTTATAATATAAATGTAATTAGATTTTTTATTCCTGTGCCAATAAGGAAAAAGTGCTTAAGTCATATTTTATAGTTTTTTAGAAGAGCACTTTTAAATATTTAAATGGATCTTTAGAAATTTATTCCTATTGCACTTAATGTTGACTATGTATGGTTCCTTTTACTATAATAAACATGGCTCGGACTTTCATGCAACTAAAAATTGATTATAAGCTCTTAACAAATGCAATACTATTATAATACTATTTGACAAAGTTCACAAAACTTTTAATTGCTTAGAAGTAAAAACCTACGCTGCTATTTTCTGTTATGTTGTTAATGCAATTTTAATAATTTAACTGAAAGAGAGGCGCTCTAAAAAAGCGTAACAATCAATACACAAGACTGCGGACAACAATAATAAAAAATAAATAATTTTTAATATTTTTAAAAAATTTAATATGAGAAGCAAATCCAAATATTCTAAAGTCGTTGTAAATTCAGTCTTGTTTTTTGAAAAATTCATAGTTTCTTAATGTGGAAAATCAACAGCATGAATTACGGACATGCCATTTTGTATGAAGAGAGTAAAAACAGTATTTTCGTTGTACGTTTTTAACACATAATAGACAGTCTTACACAAAAAAGAAAACTTATGTACATTTATTTATTATCTATTAAATCATTATGAAAAAACTGCTTTGTTTTAATTTTCAAATTTATGCGTTTATTTTATGAAATATTTTATTATACTTTTAACGGACACAAAAAAAGCATTTTAAATGAGAATCATATTCATATTTTAATCAAAATAATAGAAAAGAGAGCAATGAAAGTTTTAGCTGACTTCATTGGGGGATAATGTGTGATTTTTCGCTTCGTATGTGTAGGTTTTTATTGTAGCTAGCACGATGGGAATTATTTGAAAGCGGAGGAAAGAACTCAGTATAACGACAGTCTAACCAGACGCGTCAACTTTGACAGTTGAAAATCGCCCAAATCAGGTTTTTATGCCGACCAGTTGAGAAAGAGACAACAATTACGTGTTGGTGTTTCATTTTATCCAATTAAAAGTGTTGCACATTTTACAAATGTATGCGTAAAACAAAACAAAAGAAAACCACTAATACTTTCTTATTTCTCCTTTGTGATGCTAGCCACGTCGGCTGAGACGGCAATATCTTCCGGCTCGTGTCGCGTCTGGTTTGACTGTGGTATAACATGGAATTTGTGTGTGGCAGCTGGTAGCCTGATTTTACAGAAGTTTAATTTTTATATATTACAATGCCTTCTTTACAACCAAAAGGTATAAACTTTCTAATGCATTTTTTCGATGAATACTTCTCCATCCAGAGTCAAAGGTTGGTTTGATTAAAATAAATTACGTATATATATATTTTTAATATGACTATTTCGAGCTAATTTGCTTATAAATCCAAATTGATTATTAGGCTAAGGTTCGTAACGTTATGTCCAAAAAAGAATCAGGCAAGCATAATATTCCAAGGAACCAGGGAAAAATTAACATCAATTTAATTTTCAACATACACAACAGAACGTCACTTTCGTAAGCCGCTACACTTCCATCATCAGCTCCATAGCATTTCAAAAAAATTAAAAAAAAAGAAAGCAAATTAAAAAGTTTACATTTGAAATGAGAATCACCCACCTATGCATACAAATATTTGACAAAATTTATTCAAAACCATTTCCTTCCATTAAAGTTGGCACACACCTACTACACACACACACACACACACACACATTGAAATCAATATAAATTAAATTAACACATAATTTGCATTCAATTAGTTAAATTGCGAATAAAAATATGTAACAATTACTGAAATAATACGAAAAGTACTATAAAAGCCCAAAACAATTGATCAAAAGATATCACTACCTCATCAATAGTTGAATTAACTATTAAAAAACAAAAAACTTAAACCTTTCAATATGTTCAAATTTGTAAGTAAAATGCAAAACTTTTAAATAAATTTTAATTATAAATTATTTTTATCCATCCTATAGATTGTTGTCTTTGCTGCCTGCTTAGCTGTTGCTGCTGCCGGTGTTGTGCATCCCACAGCTTTTGCTGCTGCTCCCGCTACTGTGGCTTATGCCAATTATCCTTTATATGCCGCTGGTGGCAGTCAACAAGTTGATGTTCGTCACAATTACGATGGAGCTTTGTCTTCATACACCACTACCCCATTCGGTTATACATCACCCTTCTCTAGGCGTTATGTAGCTGGTGCTCCAGCTGGCCCAGCCGTATTTGCTGCCCCAGCTGCTTATGCTTCTTATGCCAGCCCTGCTGCTTATGCTGCTCCATCTGCTTATGCTGCCCCAACTGCTTATGCTGCCCCAGCTGCTTATGCTGCTCATGGTTTTCCAGCTGCTTACGCAGTTCCTGCTGCCTATGCTGCTCCTGCTAATTATGCTTCTTTTGCAGCTGCACCGGCTAAAGTATTCGCTTAAATATGCAACCAAATACTTTATTTTTGTTCATAAATGTTTTTTATTCTATTTATAAATATAAGAAGTAAGCAAATCGAAAA
Organism: Panzeria rudis; assembly: GCA_956483635.1. Lineage (NCBI taxonomy): Eukaryota > Metazoa > Arthropoda > Insecta > Diptera > Tachinidae > Panzeria > Panzeria rudis. The sequence goes on from OY101448.1 coordinate 183,135,739, forward strand.
TATATATATTTTTTTCTTTCGCACAGCATACAATTTCTCAAAATCTAAAATAACATTGGTCTACAGAAAAAACCACCTTTAAGTAAAAATATGTGGAATATACAAAGTTTAATGCGCTTAATTCAAATAAGTTTTCATTTTTTTCTATCACCTACAGATTTTTCTTAATGTGCTTGACTAATACTTCTTCTAGGTATATCAATATATTTCATCATAACTCAAGAACGGTTTACCCGATTGGAATAAATAAACCACCAAAAGATGTGGAGTACAATTGACTTGCATTGTTTTTTTATTTTTCTAATTGTTTCGGACCTTTTAAAAAATTAGCGGGAAAATTTCTTTTTCCGAGTTCCTTCACTTATGGCTTATTTTATTCCTAATGTAGCTAGCTTTCTGATAAATGATAAATTTTTAAAATTTCTCTATTAATTTTTTTATGAGTTTTTGAAAAGGAAAAAAATTTATAATTTTGCATGATATTCAGGTTTTTCTTTGTCTTGTGTTAATCTGCTCTTTATTATTTCTCTATTCTAGTATGAATTATCATTGATAATTACAAGTAATAGTGTGTGTGTGAATGTGTGTGAATAAGTATCAAATGAAATACAGCTCTAAGAGTGACAGTATGAATTGATCAAAGGTAGCTGATATTCAGCTCTTAACTGCAAACACCCGACTTTGGTCGAGTGGTCTAAACTGTAAAGAGATTAGCGGGAGCTATCGAAACGTCACACAGTGGCGCCATTTGACTTTTTTCGTTGCAAAAATCATATCTTTTGAACCGAACAAGATAATCGAATAATTTAAATTGCATGTCATAGATAATTGTTCAACCTATAAAATGAGCGGTTGGAGTGGACGCTACACCTTATAGGTGCTTACTTATGGGTTTTCAAAGTTAAAATTTGTGAAAAAATCCAAGTTTTGGTAACAAAAAAATTTTTTTTAAGAATTTTATATTTTTTTGTAGTTCTTTTGTAAGCTTTTCATGTTTTAAGATATTACCTAAAAAATTACAACAAAAGATTTTTTTTTTAAATGATTTTTTCAATTTTCTGTAAAATATTCATTTTCTTGGTAAGACAAAGTATGTCTAAAATACAAATCATTTCTAAACTCTAATTTTTTTCTAACTCATCTATTTTATGGTAACAAAATCAAATTATTTTTACCAATCTTATATTTCTTAGTTCTTTTGAAAGCTTTTTCTGTTTTAAAGTTATTAGCCAACAAATTAAACAAATTTTTTTTCAATTAATTTTTTGAATTTTCTGTAAAATATTCATCACAATTCGTAACAGAAGGTATATCTAAAAGACTAATCATTTCTAAAGTATAATTCCATTGTAGTTCTTTTCGTGACTTCACATGCCGCAGGGAAGAAATAAGTGGATCGGAAGATGCTGCTAACATGTTGAAGAGGTCCTCATTTTGCCTCACCCTTGATGCTTTGAACGTGTTCTGCAATCTATATTTTTTGTAAAATTTGTTAAGAGACTCCTGCGCTTCTTCAGAAAGCTCTCCAATTGGCAAAGACTGGTACTCAATTATATCTTTGCCATGCGCCAATATTTTATGGACGGTCGGGGTCAACTTCTTCTGTGGATAAATTTTTGCTAAAAGAGATGCAGTTTCCGATGCATATTCTCCAAATTTTGTAGAATTAACACTTTCTTGGCAGTTTAAAACATTCAAGATCGTTCCCAATCTTTTGACGATTTCATTGTCAATTCCAGTGATTCTACTTACTGCCTCATCATTTGCAAAAAATCTCCTTGAAGTGTTTCCATCGTTTGAGTTACCGTATCCACACTTGGGGCAGTCTACTTTTAGTCCAAGTTGTTTCCAAAAAGCATTCTGTATTTGCTTCTTTCTGATCTTTTCCTTATCCTTAATTGATGTATTTTCATCGATGTTTTCATCTTGTTGTGGTAGGGTATACGCCAGTTTTAGCAAGAACTCCATACACCTTATCCTTGCGTGCAATGGTGACATTCCATATTCGTAATTCTCCTCGTTTGTAGAATCGTTTAAATTACCGAAGTTCTTCTGACTCTTTTTGCAAATCGGGCATGTCAATGTTGAGGTTGTTCCTGTCAGTTCGTTTACGACTTTTCCGTCAACCATGGTCAGGTGGAACTCGTAACTACATTCAATATATTTTCCTTCTCCAATTTGCAATTTTGTATGCTTAATCTTGCTTATTTGTTCTTCAATGTCCTTCACCGTGGTCCTTATGAGTTCTGCCGATTCCTTTGCAAACTGAAACATTATTGGTCGGCAATAATGCACTGATGACGGTCGATGATTTTTCCAGTGTAGGGAAACATCAGATTTTAGCCGCAATGGAACAACAGATGCCATAAACATATTTCCGTCAGATATTGTAGTGTCATCGGAAGATATCCTTTGCTTATAAACGCTTTGTCCGGATGATCCATCGCAGCCCCATTTGCTGATCAATGTTAGTTTCTGAGGAAGAATTTCCACCTCATTTTCAGGAAGACTTTCCAACAACCGTTTTGCTGTATGGTCCATAAGATCCTGCAGATTGGCTTTCGCAGAGACTTCCGTAAACTCCGTACGCAATGGTCGTGAATTTATTTTGGCTTGCGTAATATGCTTGTATCCGGGGAAAAGGTCAGCCCCGTGTCGCATTAAAGATGCCCGTAGTATCTCATATTTCTCTTTGGAAAGTTCTAAGTCCAAAAACAGAGCCAAGGCTTCTTCGGAACTATACTTTTTAATATGTGCGTTTGTGGGAGTGGGAATGCTTTCCTTAATCCTTTTTAGTCGCAGTGGGCTTGCATCAGCAACAGATTTTGTAATCTGCGACCTAACTCGTTCACTATCCTTTATGTATTTAATAGACAGCGCATCCGATAAATCCTTCGTGGTCAAGTCATTGGTGGCATCGGCAAGTTTCCTCTTTCTTGTGAAAATTGAACACTCCTCCATACTTTTTTTTGGCCTTCCTTTTTCTCCTCTGGTTGATGTGGAGGGTTTATCTACTGCCAATATATCCAGGATGGTGTCTTCATTAAGCCAGTCCTCGTATTTGGAGTTGAAGATGTTAATGGTTCGATTGCATTTCACCCATTTTGTCTTAATTTTGGCATGTATCATACAAAGATTATTTTTTATACTTTTGCTTCTCTCAATATTTCCGTATAAGCTATCGAGTTCTTCTAAAGCAGCTTCCGCGAAACACGTTGGTGTAATTGACTTTCTAAACAGTTCAAATAATTTTAAATTGTTCAACGCCATGTTTTCAATACTTGTTTCGCCAACTTTCAGTCGTAGACTAATGCAGGCATTAAGCTTGTTTTGCAATATATAGGCCTATGCTACCATGTCTACAAATGTACCTGTTACATGCATACATATGCATTTGGGCTGAATTATACAGTTTTGATATTATGCACGTAGCCAAATGAGATTTGTGCCTACCTGTACCATAAGTCAGTATTGTTCTTCACCATATGTACGCCAAAAATAATTTTTAAGTGAGGTGCGTACCTGCTTATTTCAATGAGTAGTTTTTTGTGCATCTTGTGTCTGTAACGGAATATTAGGACCAAATTTTTCGCCAGAGGCTCTCAGGTAGACAACTGACTCAAAATGCAATTTTCAAACTATTACATCAAAGTAACTGTCAGTCAAGGCATGTAAGGGATGCCCGCCATACAATTTCTGCAACAATGTCTTTTTAACGTTTTTTACCTGTAGAAGCCAAATAGGCACGTAAAGGCAGATAAAACCTTTTGAGTTATGTAAAAGACTAGTTAAAGAACATATTTTGAAAATATGGCGGAGGTAAAAAAAGGTAAATTTTTTTTATTTTCCGTCAAAGTTGAAGAATAGTGAAAAAATGGATAGTTTTTAAATACTGATTTACCTAGAGAAACACAAAGCAAACAGCACAATTTTTTTTATTGTTATACATTTAATAAGCACATCAATCACTAAAAACAAAAAAAAATACTATTCGTTGCCTAGTTTTCGTGATATTACACCTGAAATCGGATCAAACTACCTAAAAATTGTGTGTTTTTTTAAATCCGAAAATTGGTTAACTTTGAACAGTTATGTCTTCTAAACTAAAAATCTGATATTGTTAAGAGTAGCATATTTGAGATCGTTGAAAAGTTTACTATAAGATGGATTCATTTAAAATTTCGCAGGCGCACATGAAAATTTTGATTTTTGCAACCTCGTTTGCTCTACGGGCGCCACTGTGCGTCAGTTCAACCCTCCGCGCAGTCAAAATTTTCTTTGTATACATGCTTCACATTTATCTCTAAATAAAAATATAATTTAATTGAAAAATTAAATTAAAACCGAAGTCAAACCAAAACAATTAAAGTTCTTTGGATATAAATCCGTACAGTTCGACTAAACGCATAACTTAATTGTTTTTATATTTTTTAAGTATTTTTCGTTGTTTTAGACGATTTTTTTTTTGTTGGTTTTGGTTAATTTTTGTGATTTTTCGTTTTTTTCTGGCGATTTTTCGTTTTTTGCAATTTCTTCGTTTTTTATCGATTTTTTTCAGTTTTGGCGCTTTTTCCCGTTTTGGGATTTTTTCGGTTTTTGGTGATTTTTTTAGTTTTAGCGATTTTTTTGGATATCACACTTTTTTCGTTTTGGCGATTTTTTTTCGCTTTTTTGCCGATTTTTGGTTTTTTGCAATTTTTTTTTGTTTCTGCCGATTTTTTTAGTTATGGCGTTTTTTGTTTTAACTTTTTTTTCGCTTTTGATGATATTTGTAGTTTTATCGATTTACTTTGGTTTTGGCGCTTTCCCCATTTTTTTTTAGTTTTAGCAGTTTTTTGGCTTTGACACTTTTTTTCGTTCTGGTAATTTTTCGGTTTTTGGCGATTTTATTTAGTATTGGCGTTTTTATTTTCGTTTTGCAGATTTTTTTTCAATTTTTTGTCGAGTTTTTTCGTTTTTGACGGTATTTTTAGTTTTAGCGTTTTTTTTAGTTTAAGTGCTTTTCTTCGTTTTGACGACTTTTTTCGTTTATTTTGGTTTTTTAGTTTTTTGGCGATCTTTTTAGTTTTGCTGATTTTTGGCGTTTTAGGAATTTTTTTTCATTTTTGTGCTTTTTTCTTTAAGCTATTTTTTTCGTTTTTGATATTTTTTTTAATTTTGGATTTATTTTAGTTTTAGATTTTTCTAAAATTTCAAGATTTTACCTCTTACGGTTTCCAAGATACAGCAAATTGCTTAAATTACATAATTTTTAACTGTCATGTTGTTGTTGTAGCGGCCAAAGTTCTACATATTCTGTGAAAATTTCAGGTCCGTAGCTCTTGCGATTCCCGAGAAAACGCCTGTGCAGATGGACGGACAGGCAGACAGACGGACAGCGTAGCGAAAACAATAGGCAAAGGTCTTCTTAATTTTATTTTATTAAGTGACCACATAGAAAAAATTATCACCAAAAAATTTTCAAACCAAAGTTTGTATAAAAATAAGTGTCATTTTCAATAAATGTTCTCTACTGAATCAATGATTTTTTTTTACTTTTATTTAAGCTGCAAACATCAAAAACAATAAGAAAACCCCGTTTTCTGTGTTTTCTAATTGTTTTATAAATTCAGACAAAAATATTGTTTGATTTTTTTTTAAATCCAATAACTCTTTTTGTTTGATTTAGTAAATTGTTTTGTTTAGAATTTGTAAATATTTTTAGACAAATATTTTAATAGATTTAAACAATTTGTTGACTGAAAAAATACGTGTTTTTCAATGAAATTGAAAACACGTATTTTGTTTATATTTACAAAGTTGTTTGTAGGTCCGTTTCTATACAAAATATTTACTATTTCATTGAATTCCTTTACAGAAAATGAAATTTAGTTTTTTTTCTGTATATCGAAAATCTTTATTCAGCGACGTCATTGTTCGACATACCCAGTGAATGAAATTCTTCAGAGCGACCGGGTGCCTACCAGACAGAAAATTTCAACTCAGCGAAGTCACTATTTGATATACCCCGAGGAAAAATCAATGTATATTATTTTCTATTCCGAAGTGGAAATAATATCTATGTACATTAGGGTTTACCGAAAAACTTTTTCTTTATTTAAATTTTCCTGTATTATAAAGTTTTTTTTAGCTCCCTTGGTTAAATTCTTGACGTGGCGCAGAGGACTTAAAGTTTTGAAAATAGAAATTTTTTAAAGTAATAATATATTGATTCTGGTCCACAGACAGATGTTGAAGCCTGAGCTACGACTTCTGGGACTGTTCACATATTACGTAACGTATTTTAGGATTTCAAACATGTTATGGAGCTGAGATTTAATACTAAAATTTTTTAAGAAGCGTTACGTAGGGGGTTAAATACGTCGAAAATGGCGTTACGTAAATATTTTCAGCTCATTAACGCGCCTTTAAATTGGTTGAGTATATCAAGAATCAGGAATAAGAAAACATTTTTTCGGAACCAACAAAATTTTGAAATACATAATACATTTTTTACAATCTTCGCCCCTCGTGCGTCACCCCTAAATAAAGTCGAAGCTTTTTGATATTCGGCGTGAATTAAGCTTTTCTATAGGGTCATCAATTAACAATACAGAAGATTTTAAAATAAATTAAGTAAAGTGCGACCTTGGTTCGCATACGAAGGCTTCCGTACGAATACACATATGTATATCATTTTCCATTTTTGCTCCTTTTTTCATTTTTGAAGTTTTTTCGTTTTGCTTTTTGTTTAATTTTGGTTTTTGGCGATTTTTTTGGTTTCGGAGCTTTTTTTTTTATTTTCCTGATTTTTTCGTTATATATTGATTTTGGTGGTTTTTAGGCTTTTTTCCGCTTTTTGACGATATTTTTAGTTTTAGCAATTTATTTTAGTTTCGGCGTTTTTTTCAGTGTTAGCACTTTTTTCGGTTTTGAGGATTTTTTCGGTTTTTGGTGATTTTTTAGTTTTAGCGACTCTCTTTTTGGTTTTGACCCTTTTTTCGATCTGGCGATTTGTTCGGTTTTGGCGATTTTATCTAGGTTTGGCGATTTTATTTTCGTTTTGGTGATTTTTTTAAATTATTGTAAATTTTTTTTCGTTTTTGATGATATTTTTAGTTTTAGCTTTTTTTTAGTCTAAGTGATTTGTTTCGTTTTTAAGAATTTTTTCCTTTTTTGCGTTTTTTTGTTTGTTTTTGGATATCTTTTTAGTTTTGATGATTTTTTGCGTTTTTGAGATTTTTTTTTAAATTTTGTGTTTAATTTTCTTTAAGCGCTATTTTCATTTTGACGAGTTTTCGTTTTGAAATTTTTTTAATTTTGGAATATATTAGTTTCAGCGTTTTTTAAAATTTCAAGATTTTACATCTTCGGTTTCCAAGATACAGCAAATGTCTAAATTACATAGTCAAAATTATATTATTTGATAATTTTTCTTTGCATTTCTGAGCTTAACTCAACGCACTTTATATTTTTCAAATCGGAAAATATATAAAACAGTTATAAGCCCCAGAAGTTTTGTTGAGTCCCAGGTAGTCAACTTTGGCCCACTGTAACTCCTCTCGTGCTTTAGCCAGAAGGCCACCACCATGATATGCGTTGTAAAGCCAGACTCCTCCTCTAAAGATGTTAGATGTTTCATATAAATCCAATCAGCAGCTTAGGCGTTCCAGATTTATTACAATTTATTTTGCAAAAGTTCCCACTGTGCATTATTTAATTGGAAGCTATTGAATGCAACCAAAAATTATAGCGAAATAATTTAAAGGTAATTTAAGTTAAAATTATTTGGTATGTTTAACAACAAAAACTTGGAAAACTTATCCATAGAATTTTAAATTTTGTCTGTTTTTGTCGTTGAAGGATCATGAGAGATCAAAAAATGTAACAGTTATCTTCTTTTTTTTTTGACATAGTATTATTAGATATTCTAATATTCATTTTGCAATAAAAACATAATATAAATTTGTCAGAGTTATGAAACAATGAATCAATTATATACAAATTCCATATTTGTCCATATGTAGACCATTTGTAGCAACAAACTGCAAATACAGTTTGTAATACTCTGCAAAACGCAAGCAAGGTCAATGCAAAAAAAAATTAAAAACATTTCCTTCCGAATTAAAAGTTTTGACACTCGAGCCGTCTACAAATTTCATATTAAACAAACGAGTCACGTTTTATTATAAATGTTCGATTTCTTAAGCACTTCAGTGTGTGGTAACAACAGTTGTAAAAACAATTGAATGTAAATACTTTTGATAATGGTGACATCAATAGTCCAAAAACAAAAGAAAATACCTAATTTAAATATGACTATATAAGGTTTAAACAATTATTGTAAAGACACCAAACAAATAGATTCATTTCACCCTTAAAGACAGAAATTACTAAAAATCCGCAAAATGTTCAAATTCGTAAGTGGTGGCTCTTGCACTTCACATATGAAAAAATTGTTTGATTTAATTTAATAATATTTGTTTATTTTTTAAGGTTGTTGTGTTTGCAGCCTGTTTAGCTGTTGCTACTGCTGGTGTTGTTCATCCCACAGCTTTTGCTGCGGCTCCCGCTGCTGTGGCTTATGCCAATGCTCCTTTATATGCTGCTGGTGGCAGTCAACAAATTGATGTTCGTCACAATTACGATGGAACTTTGTCTTCATACACCACTACCCCTTTCGGTTACACTGCTCCCTTCTCTAGCCGTTATGTAGCTGGAGCCCCAGCTGGACCGGCCGCATTTGCTGGTCCAGCAGCTTATGCTGCCCCACCCGCTTACGCTACCGCTCCTGCTGCTTTTGCCGCTCCTGCTGCTTTTGCCGCTCCTGCTCCTTATGCTGTTCCTGCTGGTGTTGCTGCTCCTTTCGTTGCACCTTCACCATACGCCGTTAATGCACCATTTTACGCTCCATATTCTGCACATTATGCTGCTGGGCTTGCCGCTCCTTTGGCAACTCCTTTTGGCGCCGCTCCAGCTAAAGTTGTTGTTTAAATTTGACAGCAAGGACTTCTTTGTTATACATTTTGTTTTATTGCAATTTCTTTGTTAGTAGGTTTGTTTATGAACGAATAAATTATTTTTTATTATTTAAAAGATAATCGTTGTAATTAGTTTAACAGATGGGGAGGGCTTTCTCCAGAGGACTTATTTCAGTATGCGACCTTGAATAAACCTAAGAACGTCATCGCCTTTGCTTAAATGCTTAAATGTTTTCTTTAGATAAAAATCTATTGCATAGAAGGTATATTTCCTTGGATAAAAAGCTAAGTGTAGTACAACGAGGCACATATTACAAATAAAACAAGCTTTATTTCATGAAAATCTATGGATAAATATTGATTTAATTCATAATAAAGTGAAATTACCTGATTTTTGCAAAAACTGCGAATACAATAAAATCTATTTTATTTTTAAATAACAATATTCTAACAGCTGATTGTGGTGAAGGCCGTCAAAAAATTTATACATATATCGACGTTTTTGGAAGTTTACAGTTGGGATTCATTTAAGGGGGAGTTAAATTTCACCCTCTTTTTTACTACGGCCGGGCATATTATATCTTGTAGGCATTACGTTTAACGTATAAAAAGTGCTCAGCACTTTTATATAAAACACCACGATAAACATTTTTATAGAACTTTTTAGCTCTTCGATGTATGGGTCTTTTTTGCCCTTAAATAAATAAGGGGCGAAAATCGTCCCTTCAGAGGTGATATAGCGGGCTTAATTGTTTCACAAAAATGTTCCTCGTGGAGTTTTCCATAAGAGTGTTGAGCACTATGTACAAAAGCGTGAGTGGGGGGAAGCGGGGGTGGGGGGGAGGGTGGGGGAGGTACTTTACTCCGCCTAAAATAAGTCCCAGATGTAAACTTTTAAAACGCCGATACATGTATAATATACATTGTATATGTTATTTTTTGGTGGCCTGTACCAGAAACATTAAAAAATTTATTTTGGTTAGCAAATGTTGCTTTCTCGCTTAAAAACTTGCATTGTGGGAATCAGCTTTGTGGAACGTAGGATCCTTATGGCGCGCCATGCATATCAATGCTTTGAAGATCGAAAATCAGTGCTTGGGGGGTAAAAGAAAAATGTTTGGAAATGAACAAATACTGGCAGCGAATACTTGGTAAAAACCACATAGAATAATGGTGTTGCCGCTGCGGCTTTTTAAGATTTGCATTGTTGTTGTAATGTTCCGTGGAAGTGCTGCGGAAATCCTGGAATTTTGGGAATTTTTTGCCTAGTTTTTGGCAGTCTCCAATATAGTTTGTGTCTTTGCTAAATGGTTTGTGATTTGGCTAAGTGGTTCTTGGCAGTCGTAGCTGAAAGTGTCTGCTAACTATTGGCGATAAGTATCGTCTTACTATCTTTCAACTGATAGTTGGGTTAGTTGCTGACGACTTTTGAAATGTTCTTCCTCTCATCCTCTGAAAGTTCAAATTATTATCTTTCTACTGATTTATGTTATTAATAAGCCATTGGCGTCTAAGTCTAGCCGCTGCTGCCGAGCATGCTGTTGGTGCAAATTTAGCTGCAGGTGCTATTGGAGGTACAGCTGCTTCAGCTTTTACTGCTGTTTCTGGTCCTGTTTGTGCGCCTGATTGGTTGTTAAGTGCTGCTGGTACGTCGCCTAATGACTGTACGTTTTCAATGACACTGATGCTCATTACAGTGGTGTGCCCTCTAGCAGGAGGAATTATCGGTAGAAGAAAAACTTGGCAGCTAGTGTCGGTGGAGTTAATAATTGTGGTCAATTCATAATACAGTGGAGAAGGCTCACTGAGCGAGGTGTGGCCAGCTGATGAAGTAGATAGAGTACTGGCTCGTTAGGTGACTACGTTTTCGGTTGAGTATGAGGCTCTCTTGAAGAAACTTAAAGCTGCTGCTAATGTTGCTGTCTTTATGGCGCAAAATGTTGCTCCAGTGGTGATCCTTGCAGTTATCCCGGTGGTTGCTCCCAAACTAGTTGAGGACGTAAGGAACTAAGTTCCTTTGCGGTGTCCCATGAAACCGTGCGTTCAAAAAAAAAAATAGACAATAATTATGTTCAATAAAACCATGTTATTGAAAAAAATATGAATTTCAATAGCTTTTCTCATTAACTTCCCAGCAAAAATTTTGCTTACTGTACTCTAAACATTACTTCAAATTTGGGATCATATATTGTCTAAATTTGTATTGAAAATTTCTTCTTGTCTAAACTTACATCGATTTTGTAGTTATTTTATTAAAGAAAAAACCTTTGAAATTACACATATTTAGTCCAAGTGGGAAAAATGTAACATAAAGTATAATACGGCTATGACTTAATGGTAGATACGTCAGACTATCAGTCAGGAGGTCGCGGCTCAAACCTGCACGCAGCCAATCGTTTTTTTAGTAAAAACATTTTGTTGAAAAATAATGCGTGTGTAATTTTAAGTCGATAATAATCTGTAAATTGTTGCCGACTATTATCGACCTAATTTTCAACAAAAGTGTTTTAGAGTGTGGTAGGCAAAAAAGTATATGCGGATTTAAGTCGTAACTACTTACAATTTGACTCGATAACTACTTATTTTTGTTTGAGAAGTCAAAAAAATGTATTTACATTCTCACAGAAATGAAATAGTTATTATTAGCTTACTTGAAGTTAAAAAAATAAGTCGTCAAATAAACAAATTAAAATTGAAAAAAAAATCTACACACATACTTTATTTATATTTATTAGATTTTTTTAAATTTTTTTTTTGACCCATCTGGGGTACGAACCTCGTTCAGATTTGAAGACAAGAACTTTACCCACTCAGCTATTGTTGACTTATAAGTTTAAGCGACAAAAATTAGTTTTCATATACAAACAGATGTTCACTTAAAAAGTGGTTGTCTACTTATTTTATTAATGCATTAAAACAAATTATAACTATTTTCAGAAAATGAGAAAAATACGTACTCATTTTATTAAAAACCCATTAATAAAGTACTACGATTACAAAAATCACAAAAGTTGTTGCTGGATTAATACAATATTTCGTTGTATGTATTTCTTTCTCATGCTAATTATTTCTATTCTTTTCATACGTAAATGCTTAGCACAAGTTTTATCTCATAAAAAAATAACTGGGATATGGCTCAGCTGTAGAGAGTATGCTTTACATCCGGGAAGCCCGGGTTCGTATCCCAGCCAGGTAAACATTTTTTTTAATTTATATTTTTTTTTCTTTTGAAATAATTTTGTTATCAATATAGCGGAATTCTTTATCAGAGGAAATTTGAAAAAAAAATATTGAATACCGGGATTTTTGCTATCAAAACCGAAATTTTTTTTTCTGTGTTCTTCTTTGTATAGTTTGTTTCCTATATGTTCACTGCTCTGAAATAAGCTCTTATTTTAAAGCGTATTATTGAGCACTCTATTTTGAAATTTTGCCTTGGTGTTTCAAAAAATATGCATTTCTTGGTTTCCGTCACCATTTTTGAACTTGCAAATTGCGTCTAATTAAGTGTAGTGCCACCAAAAAAATAAAATTAAAAAATCAAAAACTAAATAAAAGAAAATATAAAACACAATTTTTATTGAACATTTCCAATACAATATGACTTCGCTATGACCAGTTCTTTAAATTTACTTTAAGCTCTTTGTGTGTATTTTCAAACGATTTTGTAGGCCAATCGAATGCATAAGTCACGACTTATTTCACAGTCATTTTGAACAAATTGTAATCACGCACTCTGCTATAGCATTTTAATGTTTTCCTACAAATTTTATTAGACGTAGTCGCTTAATGAAATACCACCACACACAGGCCGAGTGCTAGTTAGTAAGAAGAAGAAGAAAAATAATTTAAGTTGATAGCACACCCAAAAATAAAAAATAAAATAAATTGGTGTAACCAAATTTAGTTTGCAGTTGAATTAAGAGAACCTAAGAGTGTGGAAATAATGCAAAACTAATAGTTAAAAGATTATTAATATTTTTAGGAAGTATGGATTACATGGTAGGCTTTTGTTTTATACTTAAATTTCTTTGCACAAGTGTTTTTGGTATAAATTACAGTGTAATAATTAATAATTCATTAGTTTTTTTAACATTTCCATAGACAAAGGGTGGTGTGTTCTACAAATAATTTAATTAAACGGGGACTTAAGTTTAAAATATTTAAAATGATGCTTGTTAAAGTGGTATGTTATTTATTGTGAACTAATTGTTTGATAGATTTAATGAAAATGTTTGTTTTATTTCAGGCTTTTGCTTTGATAGCTTTATGTGTTGTGTTTGTCCAGGGCAAGCCTTCACATCCCCTTGGCTTCCCAGGAGTGTTTGATCATTTGGACTTAGCGCCACCAGTATTACCACCAACTCAGTTCCATGCTGGTGAACCTGCTCCCGTTTTTCCATATCATCATCATCATCATCATCATGCTAAGCTGTTGCCACCAGCACATTTCCATGCTAATCCACTTTTGGCAGCTCCTGCACCTTGGATTCCTGCTCCAGCTCCTCTGCTGCCTGCTCCAGCACCTTTGTTACCCGCTCCCGGTCCTTTGTTTAATGTACCTGCACCTTTATTACCCGCTCCTGCTCCTTTGCTTCCTGCACCAGCACCTTTACAGCCCGCCCCAGCACATTTACTGCCCGCCCCAGCACCTTTACTACCAGCCCCATTGCATTTGCTCCCAGCTCCAGTAATTCACACTCAAACTCATGTTATTCAAGCTCCCGCACCAGTTGTTACCCCCTTCTTGGAAGCTTTACCTATTGCAGAACCCATTCCCACCTATCGTGCTATACCTGGACCAAAAACAACTACACATCATGTATCTGTGGGCTATGCCTTCCCACAACCACGTTTTTCGAAACTACATGGCCACTTACATGCTCTGCCACATGCCCATCTTCATGCAGCCCCCTTAGCATTGGCTCCACATCATCATCATCATACACTTTTCTAGAAATTTTACCTTTTCCTGCAAAAGGATTTTATTAGAATTATTATTTAATCCTTTAATTTTTTTGTATATACGAGTACATATTTATTTGCAGCTAAATATTTAAACAAACAAAAAAAAAGTATTGTAATGTGTTATACCAAAGTCTATGTAAAATTTATACCAAAGTAAAATTGTTATTTAGTTTTTTAATTTATTTAACAAATTATGTTAATTTAATTTAAGAAAGTAATCAAATAAAAAAATTCAAATATTATATTTGTGATTCTCATTTTGGGAGTATGTGCTTCCACAATCCATAATACGGTCAACTCGAGTACATTAAAAAAAAATATGGATAACATTGAATACATTTTTTTTTTGATACAAACCGTGATTGATTGATGAAACACGTTTTGTTAGGAAATATTTCACTAATACTTTTAACGGACACGAAAAAAAGCATTTGGTGCCCTCTGCCAGAATCAGTCGTTTGTATTGTACAGCATTATTTTCCGGAAGAAAATCTCTTATCCTAGTTGTCCTTCAGCAATGGCTTTTTATGGCACGCATTTTTTGCTAAAAAAATAATTTACCTTTTTCCACTTAAGTATAAACAATTAAAAAAACAAAGCAAATATACAGCCGTGTCACAGATTCTGTTCGGATTGGTTTTGATTCTGTAGTTGTCATGCCGAAAATGTAATTTTTTGGTGCCTTAGATTCCGTTTATTTTGTATTTCGTTTTTACAACGATAACGTTTTTATACCTTGAGGCGTTTGTTTTTAGATGCAAAGTTCGCATTGAGCTTTTTATTAACAGGGAAAGCTCATGACCAAATATTTATTTGCCGCTCCCAAAAGTATGCACGTTTTTTAGCATTTACTGCAAATGAAGTCAGTAGAAAAGTGTTTTTCAATTCCACTTTGAAATTTAAAAGTGGTTTGATTACGAAGAAAATTTTCGTTTTTCGTTTTCTGAAGAATCAACTTACGGAATTAAAACCACTTCCGATCGGAATGGTATTCTGTGACATGGCTGATAAAATAATTTTTATAATATTTTCCATTATATGTATCATAATTACATCATGGAGATTTGAACTATTTTAATTGCAACTAACTACTCTGCTTCGTAGTAGTTTTTAAATATCTGGTTTTACTTTAATGTGCATTTATCTTTTCTTTTTTTTTTTTTACTAAAAGGAAAGTAGGAAAATGGAAAAAATAAGTAGCAAATTTAGAATTAAGTTATTAGGTAAAAAGCAAAATAGTACAAGTACGAGTGCGACTACTACAACGCTCCAAATCTAGTGTGACAGTTTTAGCAAATGCGAATAAAATGTTTAATGTAATATTGCGATTTTTTCATAAAGTTCGAACATCTATAAGAAAATATAGAGCAATGGTCGACTGTTATATTTTCAATATCGGAAGCACTCAGTAGTTTCCACTTTTTCAAAAGAATGCCCGATAGACTAAGCTTATTATTTAAGTCGCAAAAGAAGCTTTTAAGTATTTCAGATTTTTCTGAATGGTTTGTGAAATAATACATCAAACCTGATTTCATTATACTTTATTCCACATCTGTCGGACCAAGAATGAAACTCAACTCTTATCTATGATCCAGTTTTATTTTAGAGTACGTCTGAGTACGACTGAGTACGTCTAAAATTTAAGCATACTTAGTTGTGTACAGAAGGCATCAGAAATGCTCATCAGTTGCAGTATAGTGTCAAAGTGTATACACAGAAAAATTTCGTATTAAAATCATCTAAAACAAGATTAATTTAACAATTTACGATAGTGATTTTGCTTCATAGGTGATTTTACAATAACCTTGAAAGGTAATTATTCATTTTGAAATAAGTTTAATTCATGTTGATCTAATATTCCAGTATAATTACATCAGAATGAAGTTGATACTCAAATAATACAAAGAATTATGCTGAATCAAAGTTATTTCAAGTTGAAACAACGTTAATTTGATATTGAAATAACACGAAGAATCATGTTGAATCAAAGTTATTTCTATTTGAAAATAACGTAAATTTGATATTGAAACAACACGAAGAATCATGTTGCATCAAAGTTAATTCAACATGAATGTAATCTTGTAATTTTATTTACGCGTACATATATTAGTTACGTGATGTGCATTTGCATAGACATCAGAAAAATTGTTGTTGTAGTTGACTACCCCAGCCAAGATTTGAACTCGGGCCATTTGCTTTGTAGTCGGCGCATTGCAGCTACAACAGCTTCAATCTTTACTTTAGATATACACTAAATAAATACTATCATAAGTAGCATGAATTTCATTTTAATTCCACATGATTTAATAGATGATTTAATATAAATTTTTTTTTTTCGAAATTAAAGTTATATAATGTTGATTTAAAATGACCTGCAACGTTGATAAGAAAGATATTTTAACAGTGAAAAATATTAAATAAAATAGATTTTAGTTTATATTAATTTTTCATTTAAAATTAATATGAAACAATGGTAATTTTAAATCAGCAGCAAAAAATTTTCGCTGGTTTGTCGGCTATTTACATTTAAACAACACGAACATCAAAAAAAAGAAAAAAACAAAAACAAGTTACACAACTGAACACAACAGTGCATTGTAGCTATGAACAAAGCAAATAAATACCAACACATTTAAACAACAAATTATTTCTCGTAAATTAAATATGATTTCCAATTAAAAACTGCAACATGTTGATTTTACATGGTTATTTTTTTCTGTGTGTAGTGGCTTAGAGAAATATTAGAGTGAGGCGATCTCTATAAAAAAAAATTGAGCCAATCTCCAGCTGTGATAAAAGATTAGTTGAAGGTGTTCCATATTTTACAGTTTTTTAAATCTTTTTGTCCGATTGAATTTTATTATATATCGTTCTTCATGGTTTCACTACAATTTCATTATTCTCTTTGCTAATTTTCTGGTGTGGTTCCAAATTCTAAATATAATTTCTGGTACCTTGCATAAAACTGTCAAACTGATTACTAACAATGCACATATTTGTAGCGCATTCTGCACACCTTCATTACCAACTTTTGCTACCACTCTTTTAATGTCTTTTTATAAAAAAAGTCTTTAACAAAAATGTCCACAATATATACAACCAAATGCCGATTACACGCACCTCTTTAAGTTAAATTGCAAACAAATAAATAACATCCAAATATAAACACACAATTTAATTTACACTTTAAGACAGATTTTTAGAAAGAAAAAGAAGAAAAATGTAATAATAAAAAATTCAAAACATGCTTCAAAACATGCATAACATCAAACTATGGTCAGTCGCTAAGCCACTCGCCATTCATATTGCCCGCCACGCCACCATTCGAGTGAAATGACCAGAAGAATATATTATTTCAAATCATTAACAAAATACAGGTCCGCACGAGTAGTTAGTTGCACACAGAGTTGCCAGAACTCATATTTTAACATATATTTGTCGATCAGACTTTAGTATAAAAGCCTCCCAAAAAAAATTATGAGAATTACTAGAACCGCATTGAAAAAACTCTGCTGATATTTACAGCACATGCAACATATTTATTCTCTAAGAAATTTTCAATAAAAAAAAGCTTGATACAAGTTATGTACATTTGACAACATACTTTTCACCACAAATTACATACTGTCCACATTACTTTACAATAGTTAATACATTAGCCATTTATTCTCTTATTGGTAGCGTAATAGTGTCGCTGATTATCATACAGATGACAGCAGTTCAACCCCTGGCGAGGCAAAATGGATTTTTTTTAATTTTACATTTCTTCAAGTCACATGCCCACAAATCGATGGGTATTTTTTTAATAAACAAACACAACCCGCGAAGCGATTAGCTTGTCTGCGGAAAACACCCAGGGTCTAAGGCAGGAATCGAACCCACGACCTCTGGACTCCCAGCAAAAATAAATTTGGTACAAGGATGCACTAAGATTAAATAGAAGGGCTTCGGAGCTGCGCAAAAGCACATAGTGCATCCCCTCTGCATTACGAGGTTGCAATAACGTAAGCGAATGAAGAAATTTAATGCACACACGAGAAAGGTGGTCGGCTATTTATGTTTTTTTCATGTTTTTTTAAACCCGAAGTTTTTTTCCAACTCAAACTTTTTTATAGTGCATCCTCTCTCGCTTACGTGGATACAAATATGGATGCGAGTGTTATTATTACTTCGTTATTGGATTGTTTATTTTTCCATTAAATTGTGTATGAAAATAAATGTGGCTCGGTGGCTTGGTGGTTAGTGTTCTAGCCTACCATGCGGAGATCGCGGGATCGATTCCTGATTCAATACGCGAGCAAAAAGTATTTAATAAAAGTAAATTGTAGTGTAATATAGTTTCCAATTGTGTTTGTACCACTTAATACCTAAATATATATATAAAAACAACATAAAATAATTTCAAATAAAAAATTGATCCAAGTGTAGGTGAAATTGTGATATAAAGAGCAACATTTTTTATTAATTATATACATATAAAAAAGACATGAGGTTAATGCATCCAAGATACGCAAAAAGAAGCTCATGCCTCCAGATCTACCAAGTGGAACATCCCATACAAAAATCATGTAATACGGAAGCAGGTTGGTAAGGGAGAGTACCGAAATCTCTCCCTTAGAAACCTGCTTCCGGTAGACGGATATTTTTGCTGGGCTGCCAGGATAGCATCGCTACTACTCAGCCACAGAGGCCCTAAAAAAGCTTCAGGTAAATTAGTTAAGAGTAAGTCGTGTCGTGTCGCACACCAACAAAATTTTGAGCAAATGCTCTTTTTCTGTCTTTCACGGTCTCACAACTTAATAAATAGAGTATTTACAAAAAATGTTCCTTCTCAAAAAAATTATGTCTGTAAAATTTCAAACAGCTTTTGCCTTACCATTTTTTATCTAAATCGCATATTTAATAAAATAAACAGCAATATTGAAAAAAAAAACCCAGAACAATTAAAATTTCAAAATGATTGCCAACAAAAAATGATTGTGACACTAATCTACAAATTTCGGTAAACTTACTTTTTCGTTCCGTATAACTAGAAGTGATTTCATTAGTTATTTAGGACGCTGAACGCAAATCTGCACTCCACTTTTTCCATCAGCTATAGTTTTCGAGATGTACCGTTATTTCAAAATTGAAGGCACTTGGACGACATATAACTGCAGAAGCGTTCAACCTATTCAGTAAACAAGAAAAACCAAACTTAACAGCAAAATTATCTTTAAGTCGAGCGAGCATTTTTTCTAGATGTGCCCATTGGTTTCAGAGATATCGTAAAATTTTGAACCCAAAAATTTTAAATATTCATGTTATTTATAAACCAATGTGGTAAGTGCTTGCCTCCAATAACATCTTTGCTGAAATTTTACAAAGTATTGTAATTCAAGTAAAAAATATAAAATTTACATTACATTTACAATCTATATTGTAACCTAATTTAATGGGCATAATTACGATGCAACAGAACTCAGACTTTTGTAAGAGTCAAATCTATAACTCCCAGGCTGATAAACTATTGCATTAAAAAGAACCCAAACTTGTTTTTAACCGACTTCAAAAAAGGAGAAGGTTATCAATTCGTGTGTATTTATTTTTTTTACTTTTTTATGCTTGTATACGCATAGCTAGCTCTGTCATTTGTAAGCCGGTTTTCAAAATTCTTCCTTTGTTTCAAAGGGTTTGCCTATGTCAGGACCCATAACTTTTTTCGAAAATCTGAGGGCGAGATTTGCTCCCCTAATGCTGCATAACTCTGCCATTTGTGAACCGATTTTCAAAATTATTTTTTATCTGAAAAGGTTTAACTGTTGTTTCGTCCCATGATCTTTTTGGGATATCGGTGGGGAACTTTGCAGCTTTATTCTATAAAATTTTTTTCCTCCCACCGAAATGTTGATTATTGACTCCTCCATTTATGCAGCAATTTTAAAAATAATTTTTTTGTTTGAATGGGTTTGAGTTAGGGATGGGCAAAAATATCGATATATCGATATTTTCTTAAAAATGTATCGATATATCGTCGATATTTTTAATTTCGATTTATCGATATATCGATATTTTTTTCCAAATATATCGACAGTATCAAATTCGATATTTTTTAGCTTTGGTTTTGTTTTTCGTTCAATTTTTAAAATCATTTCGGCACAGTCTTCATCAAATAGAATATTACTAACAAAATCTTTTGTTTTATTTAATATATTTTGTCTATTCGAAAAATTATCATTCTTTGAGTGCAATTTTGTTGATGTATGTTCCATGAAATATTGGTGGAACAGTAAGGATCTTGGAAATTACCGCTTTCCAGCTTAATAATTTATTAGAAAGGTAATTCTTTTGTTTTATTTTAAAAAAAAATTTGGGGACTACGTATGAATTATCATTGTTGAAAAAATATCGATATTTCGATATATCGATATTTTTTATTCGATATGTATCGATGACAATCTATATTAAAAATATATCGATATCGATATATATCGATATATTTTTTCACTTGACCATCCCTAGTTGGAGTGCAGTTTAGTCTCATAATATTTTTTTATGTCGGTGGGGAAATTTTCTGCCCCGAAATATTGATTATGGTAAACTTCTCCATATATGGACCTATTCCAAAAATTTTTGTTGTTGGAAAGGGTTTGCTTGCAGTTTGATCGCATACTTTTTCAATGAAAATCGGTGGGCCAAATCCTCCTCATATTCACCAGAAATATTGATTATCGCACAACTCCTCATTTGTATACCGATTATCAAAATTTTTTTCATATGAAAGGGCATGACAGGTTTCGGTCTTTGTATTGAAGTCGGTTTTTTTTTTGTCAGAATTATTTCTCATTATGTCCATGTGCTCATATGAAAACAAACGTACATAAATATTGTCTGTATATTTTTATTTTTTATATCACATACATATATTAAAATTCAATATTAATTCAATTTTAAAATCGAAAGTAATGGCGTAAGTAGCAGCCAATATGTGCGTTTTATTTATTATTATGAAATTGTTTATTTAATGCATTAAACCAAAAGTAAATACATTGTGTATGCACAATGTGGATTAATGCAGTTTTTTATTTTAATCATTTTTTCTTTTTTGCAATTGCTTTCGAATAATTGGGAAATATACAAAAATAAACAAAAGATGAATATTAACTACAAATATTTGAATTAAATAAAACTATTGTAATAGTAAACTTTTTTTAACAGGCACATTTAAATATAGGTGACTGTCAATTTATTTGTTAAATATATATATTTTTTTGCCAACGTTAAAGACCTTTACGATTTTAAGCAAATTCACTTGATATGCAAAGAAAGTCGTTAAAAAGTGGTTCAAGTTGTTGGTTACATGTTCGCGACAGTTAGGTTTCATTAACGAAATTTTTTTTTAGTCTTTATGGATATTTTGGTTCGCATTTTTGGCATGATTATAAAAACCAAATGTGGGTGGAGTATTGAGATCATAACTTGTCCTGTTTTCTTACTAAGCACATAAGTCTTTAATAACAATTCCTTTTTTTTTAAATTTCTCTTTGGAATGGCTGCTAAATTTTTGGTGAGTTATTTTGTTTAAACATATATTTTTATACTTTATATATATACATAACAGTGTACATTTTGTTTGTATGTGTGTGTGTTTTACCAATGTAACTGATAGAAATATGAGAAGCTAGGATTCATATTATAGTTTTCGCCTTATTTAATGGATCCTAAAAGAAAATTTTTTATTTCGATTTTGTAAATTTTTATGTATTGAGCGTTACATTTGCTTTCGGGAATGTTCTGGGAATGATTTTTGTGAGAAAAAATAAACCACAAAAAGTGAGTATAGAATTTGAAAGTATATCTATCTACTCTCTAAAAACAAAAAAAAATTATAATAATCGCAGGAAGAAATTAAAAGTTATGATTACTTTTTCAATTTTGACTTGGGCTAACAAGGAAAAATAAAAAATTTGAGAATTTTTAAATAATTCATTGCAAACATTTATATATGAGTAAAAAGAAAGCTAAATATTATTTCAAACAAGACTAATCGACCAACAATGCTAAAAATCAATTTGAATAATTATTCGTAGCAAAATATGACCTACCTAATACATACTTCGAAAATATAACAACCCACATTGCGATAGATGCAAAATTTTTTCAAGCCAAATCAGAAATTTCTCAACGGATAAGGTTCTCTTTATCATTTCTACCCTTGCGCTGCTGTTATTTTTTGTTTGCCGTCCTAAAATTTATAGATAAATTCTATTTAAGAATATTGTTAAAGTAACATTCAAGACATTTTTATACGAATTTACTATTTTTTCAGAATACACACTATATTTTGAACTTAATACATCTCAGATGTATAATCTTCGATGTATTTTAACATAAACTCCTTATTTATACACTAAAAATTTTAATTAAATTAAAAAAATATGAGTAACACTCAATACATATTTTTGGATTTGAACCACGATTCATTGATGGAACGTTTTGCAACATAATAATATTTAACAAGGTTGTCAAAGCTTTTAAATATTTAGAAGTACAAGTTAACACCAAGTATTTTTTTTTGATGCTCAGTGTAATTATCTAAAAGTGTCTCTCTAATTCTAAGAGAAACTTTTTTTTACTTTAGTGTGAACTTTAATGCAAACTATATTGGTTTTTAAGTTAAAGTACTTGATATAAGTGTAACATTTTTAACATTTTATTTCGAAAGAATTCCACCTGTTTTCGGAGGCCGCAATATTACGCCCTCAGTGTTCATTCATGTGTGTTCCTTTCAGAATTTCA
This sequence comes from Panzeria rudis, assembly GCA_956483635.1. Taxonomy (NCBI): domain Eukaryota; kingdom Metazoa; phylum Arthropoda; class Insecta; order Diptera; family Tachinidae; genus Panzeria; species Panzeria rudis. The sequence continues at coordinate 183,158,445 of OY101448.1, forward strand.
ACACTTTTTAGATGGCTCTGCTTGTATTTAAATTTAAGTCTGATTTTTTCAAATCATATATGAGTAGAGAATACGAGAAATATATTTATTCAACATATGGACATTTCCACAGAAAGTCTCCACTTTGTCATGTTATGTCACCAAGCTATTAGCTTGTATTTTAGAGCGATGCTGTTAGATTTAACTAAGTGTATAGCTAATTAGGCTATATTCTAAAGCAGAAAAAAGTAAATAAAAAATATGTCTTTTAACTTTAATTGGTTGGTGACGTAACGCGACAAAATGGTGACTTAGTATGGAAATGCCCATACACAAAACTCCCAAATAATTTAAAGGTTTAAATTTACCATCACTAATAAAAGATTAATATGAAGCTGCTTCGCATTAATTAACCTTATCTGCCTTTTACACATGCACTCTAATAAAAGGATGTTGGGGCCTCCGAAAACAACGTTGTTCTACTTTTCCGTGTAGGTCGGAGTTACTTACCTTTTCCATTGGAATATTGTCTCACTTCCAATTATTTTCGAAGTTACCGTACTATCAACTAATTTTATTAATCTACATTGCACAGTGGGGTTAAAACAAAATATTTTGGAATTCATTGTGGTTTATTTTATCTAAAAGTTATTATTAAAAAATCATATTAAGTCTCAATATTCCCTATTATTGGAGTAATTCATATCCCTCCTTTTAATTTAGATCCTAGCATTAATTGTTCTGTGCGCTAGCCGAACTCTAGCCAGCAGATATTCGACCTATGCTTCTACTTACAATGCTCATACCATCAATCATGCTGTAGCCTATTCTGCAGGTGGCTCTAAGGTTGTTGTGCCAGCAGTAGCTGCTACACCGGCTTTTTTAGCAGCTCCTATACCTGCTGCGCCTGTTCCTAGTGCTGCTCCCACTCCAGCTGTTACTCCTACCACTGCTGTTGCTGCCACTCCTGCGGCAAGTCCGAAGCCTATTGCTGCTAAACCTCCAGCTGCTGGACAAATACCCGCTTCATCTAGTGCTGCTGGTCCAGCACAAGTACCTCTTGCTACTACTGCGCATATAGGATTTGCGGCTGTGCCCTTTGGCCTTGTTACTCCTGGTAAGTTGGGATTTGCTACAGCTCCCGTAGTATTTGGTGAAGGTGCTGCATATCCTAATGGTCCCATTTTTGCTGCTCGCCCTGCTTATGGTCTTTCATATGGTATTGCACCTGCTTATGCTCCAGCGTATACCGCCTCTCCAACTTATGGTGCTGCTCCTACTTATGGCTCTGCACCAACTTATGCCTACGCTCCTGCTTATACCGCTGGTCCTGCTTATGCTACTGCTCCTCCTTATGCCGTTGGTCCTTCTTATGGTACTGCTCCTGGCGCAATAGCTTTTGCCCCTGGATCCTCTGTAGCTTTTGCTACTGCCCCTGCTTTTTCTGCAGCACTAGCTCCTGGTACTCCAACTCCCAGTAAACTAGATGTCCCTAATCCAGCTACTTTTGCCGGATCCCCTTATATCCCCTGGTAAAGGCTTAATATTTCTTTAACTTAAACATAATTTATTCGCTTTTTATCACTTCTTTCACATTTATAAAATATTATCAGGACTTCATTCCATAAAGTTTTAGCTTTAAGCATGAAAACAAAAACTATTAATAAATTTGTAGTCTTATTTATTAAATTAATTTCTGCATTCATACAATTTTTCTCTCTTACAAAACAATTTGTTTATTACAAAAGCCAAATAACCAGTTGGTCGAGATTTGTTTGCAAACGATTCAAGTTCAAGTTTAAGCGATTTGCATGTGACTTACTGATTGGCTGAATTTGTTGATCATTTTTGCTTTTCTTTGAGTATCATTTCCGATCTGTTTTTAATCATAAGATTTGTATGTCAATACTAAACGCATGTTACACATTAGACACATTTTTTTATGAAGCAAACAAAAAGGTTTTTGACATTATTATCGAGTGACATAAATTCGCTTTTGATAACATTAAATTACGAGGTCTTTTTTTAATGATTAGCTAAAGAGCTAAACCGGCGTTTTTATACAGCTTATTAAAAAAATAATAAATTATTTTATCATTTTTATTCAAAGCCAAGGAATTTCAATTAGGCTTAATTAAGCTCGTTAATTTAATTTATTTAGTAAAATAAGTTATTATGTATTTTATGTTATTATGTATTTTTTAAATGTTAGCAATTGCTTGAGTTAAAATAAAATGTAATTTCTCAGAGATCACCACATCTCCATCATTAGAGCTCCTTATGTACTCAATGCTTTCCCCTGTTTGATAGTGATGATATTTAGTGTCTAGTGGCTATTCACATATATATTACCTAACTCTGTTTTCGGAGTTTGTATACCCTATTGTTTTCTCTACGCGCTCCGTCCAATCGTCCGTCTGTCTTTCTGTCTGTCTGTCTGTCAAAGCCTTCTATATCGGGAACCGTAAGAGATACAGACTTGAAATTTTCACAGAATAATTGTAACTTCGTCCGTTACAACAACAAACACTAAACCCCATATTCATAAAAAAATAAAATTTATTTGAAATTTATTTTAAGAAAATTTTGTAGGAAAAATTTTAAATAAAATATCTACATTTGAGTAATTCCATTTAGCCGGATGTGACCACTTTACACATATTTTTTGTTGCAAATAAAGAATATAAAATTTTTTACATAAAAAAAGTTTGCGACTCGCAAGGCTATTACGCATATAGTCGTTGAATTACGGGTAGACACTGGCAGCACACGATTCCTGCTCAGAATAGTTGTCAGAAAGCTGCGACGGGTGTGACCTTACAAATCTTAGTTTTAATGATTTATGACTTTCAGCATAAATTCTGTAACATTTTTACTATAACGTACACAATAATTTTGGTATAGCTGTCTGTTCAAAGGGTTTTTAGCTGTATTACATATTTACTGTTTGACAAAAAATCAATTTTCTTACCAAAAAAGTTTTTAAAATGTGACGGGTGTGACCTAATACAAAGATCTAAAAAAATCGAAGAAATAAAACTTCTTATTGATTTCATCAATATAAATAATATAAAAATAGATCATAAGAAAATAATAACACATTAAATTATTTGGTATCCGTTCTATTATAGACAGCAGAATACTCTAGCTGAGTATTTTTTTAAAGTCAATAAAAGGAGAAAAAAGTATATTCTCTTCAGAGATAAGGCTTTTAGTTAATAATACGAAAGGGAAGAAAATCTGAAAAATAAATATTAAACATACAAAGAGGGACAAATGTTTCGTGGATGATCATTTAAAAGTGCCTCAAATTGCTTAAAAAATATTAAATAATGTATTTTTTTTATTTTTTCTATAATTGTCATGCTCTAAAAAACATCAATTGAGAGATTTTTATTAAAAATAAGAAAATAATTTTTTCCTTGCATAGGCCGTTTTACGTGAAATCACTAATTTCAAACTAATTTTAAATTTTACGAATAGATGGGAAAAATGTATGGAAGTTAACAATTAAAGGGTGTTCTAAAGCGAGCAACGAAACATTTTAAACTCATAATGTAATATACAGACAGTTGATATATAGACACTGGGCACTTTCATAGTTAGTGTATTATTACAGACCAGGGATGGCAAGTGAGATTTTAAAATTGTACCAATTATTGTGTAAAATTGTACTTTTTGAACCTAATTGTACCAAAATAGTTTTTTGAAACCAAAAACTTTAATACATTTTTAGAAAATATATCAATTTTCTATAGATACATATATAGTACTATCTGTGGCAAAATGGAAAGTGTGCTTGAGTCAAATTTATCAATTACAATTTCTAATCGAAAATAACAAATTAATTTGGACATACTACCCAAAAAATTAAACTAAAATACTTAAGCTAAAATACTTAAGCGCATACAACTAGCATCCGAGTCAGAATAGTCTATTTTTCTATCCCATTGTAAAATTAAATGTACGCTAGAAGCGAAGAACAAAACAACACACCAAACAATAGAACTCATGCAACCTTCGCTTACAATGTCGGCATCTACATTGTCATTGGCCTTAGATCGAAGATATATGTGATAGTAATTCCACTGGGTAGCTATAAGAAGGTAGAAGGATACATTCTCAATAAAATTCCGAAATATTCGCCTTTACTACAATGTTAATAAATGTATAAACATTTATTTTGTTCAGACTATATGTATCATGATTCGCAAGAGCTTTACATTGCAGAGCCTACGTTTACGCTAAAATGAAAAAAAAACGCTAAAACAAAAAAAGCACCAAAGTGAAAAAATTGCCAAAAAAAGCGAAAATTGCCAAAAAAAAAGCGAAAATTTAAAAATAACTAAAGCAAAAAAAATCGGTTAAAGGAAAAAAGCGCTTCACCAAAAAAAGTACCAAAACGAAAAATCACCAAAACTAAAAAAAATCGTGGAAAAATACCAAAAAAAACTATTATAAATAAATCGAAAAAACCCCAATACAAAAAAAAATCCTAAATTAAAACTATTGCCAAAATTAAAAAATCATCTAAATAAAAAAAAACGAAAAAAGCACCAAAACAAAAAAAAAAATCGCCAAAAACTGAAAAGCTCAAATAAATATGAAAAAGTTTTTCACACAAAAAAAAAAAACCTTAAAACATCCAAAATATATTTATATGGTGGTATTCGTGCGTTCGTGTTCGAATCAAAGTCGCACTATACTAAATTTATTTCCTACCTATTTGTTATTTGTCTCAATGACTCTGTTGATAAGATAGTGGTTGATCTCGAAAGCATCATGGCGTTAAGTTCGCCCTCGTTTGTTCAAAAATCATCTTTGAGTTTTCAATTACTACATGCTTTGAATACCAATTTCTAACGGCGCTTTTCACAGTGTATGGTTAAAAGTTAAAGTGGACTTTAACGGCAAGCTCGGCATACAAAACTTGCCGCTAAAGTCCACGTTAACTTTTTTTCATCGTACATTGTAATGGGACCATTCTTTATTTTTAGAAAACGATAACTCAGGGCCGTTAATGAACAGGTCCGCTAACGAGCCAAAAAGCCTGAATAATAAAAATAACATTCAAATTAATTCTGCCTTTGTTTAAATCCCTTTAATTTTATTTGAAAGTGTTTTATATATGGGTGGTTCTCATTGCAAATGATTTTTTCGTGTTCTTAGAAAGTATTGTAAAATATTTCATAAAATAAACGCATACATTTTAAAATGAAAACTGCTTTAGCATGCCTTAATAGATTATAAATAAATGTACATAAGCTTTTTTGTGTGTAACGAAAATACCCTTCATACAAAATGGCATGTCCGTAATGCATGCTGCTTTGTATGCTGTTGACTTTGCATATTAAGAAGCTATGAATTGTTCCAAAAAAGAGATTCAATTGAAAACAGACTTAGAATATTTGCATTTGCTTCTCTAATTTCACACATCAATATTTGGAAAAATATTAGAAATTATTAATTTTTTTAAATGGTTGTTGCACGTAGTCCTTTGTATTGGGTGTAACGCTTTTTTAGTACTACTCTCTTTAATTATTGAAATTGCATTAACAACATATACTTAAATAACACCGTAGGTTTGCACATCTAAATATTTAAAAGTTTTGTGAAATTTTACTATTAGATTTATAAGTTTGTATAATAAAGTTTTGTTAAATAATATTATATTGCAAAACGTTTAATCATGTATTGAGTGTTATCCATATTTTTTAATTTAATTGCAAATTTTCAGTGAGGAATTTATATGTAAATACATAAAATATTGTTTACATATGAATTGTTTTAAATTTCAAAATATAGTGTGTGATCTAGAAAAAATATTGAATTCACATAAAAATGTATTGAACGTTACGTAAATTTTTTTTGATATATAATTAACAGCAGCAAAAGGACAGAAACGTTATAAAGGCCAAATTTTGGATTTCCTTTAAAGAAACTTTGCTTCTACCGCGCTGTGGGTTGTTATATTTTTGAAGAATGTATTAAGTAGGTCGTATTTTGCTACGAATAATTATTTGAGTTTTACTTAAATTTTAACATTGTTGGTCAATTTTATTAAAATTAGAAGAAATGGCATACTGAATAAATGTTTGTAAATAATTATTTTAGAAGATAAAATTTTTTTATTTCTGGATGTGAACCAAAATCAAAATTGAAAAAGTGGTCATAACTTTTAATTTCGTTCTGCGATTTTTATAATTTCTTGTTTTTAACGAGTAGATAGATGTATAGTGCTTTCAAGCCCTTTATTCATTTTTGTGGAGTATTTTTTTCGCAAAAATCATTCACATAAAAACCGCGAAAGCGAATGTAAGGAACAATATAATATTATTTCAGGATCTATTGAATGAGCCGAAAAATATAATAGGAATCCTACCTTTTCATTTTTAATTTAGTTATTTTGGTAAAAAAAAAACACAAAATTTACGTTTAGTATGCGAATCACCCATATTTATCTAGTGACCTCTTTAATATGTCGCGCTAAGGGATCTCAGATCTGATTCAAATGTTCGAATAATAAAAATCCATTAATGTCAAATGTCTTAAGACATAAATAAAAATAATTGCGTATGTAAATATAATAAATTTTATTTTTTCCTCTATCGTTTTAAGCAAAGACTATGTATGCAGCATTAAAGAAAAATAGTGCTTCAATGAATTATAAATATTAGAAATAATCTATTCAATTGAAAAGGAGAACCACTATTTATATTTTATCAAGCATAAATAATTTTATGAAGAAAAAAAAATATGCTTTAATAGATATTTTATCATATAAATAAATATATTAAGTTGAAGCCTTTCTATAACTGGATTATGAGGCTGGCAGCAAATGGGCGAAAATAATCAAAAACCACACTATCTACTCGCCCGATTACACAATGAAACACTAAAAGTGAAACAAAATAGACTCATGACATGTTTTCCACTTTTAAGCCAAAAAACACTTTACAACTAATGCAATTGCAACAACAACAGCAATAAATATATGAGGCGGTGCAACATAGTGAGTATTTTATATTTGTATTATTTGTAAGATATTTGGGGTAAAATAAGACCAGGCCACACCAACACCAACACCAGCACCAGCACCAGGACCAGCACCATCATATACATACATACGCCCAATATTAGAAACATCAACTTTATTGCATGACTTGGAAACTAGATGGAAACTCTTTTTTCTTTTTGTACAGATTTGGGATCTGGATGGCAACGGCCGGCCGTGTGTAATTTCTTTATGCCAATATTTAGTTCTTGCATTTGCCAACCATCCTTAAAAGGCCAAAATTGAATAATGATTTTGAAATCTTAGTGTAAAAAATATTACAAAAAAAAAAACACATTCATTCAAATGAAATTTAATCACCAGCATATATTTTTTTGCCACCACTTTGGTCACTTTTAATATTTCGCATTCGAATTTCCATTCGATATCAATTGATTGCATCAATTGTAAATCATTTAACTTTATTTCATTTTTGTTGTTAGTTGTTAATGCAATTGTTATTCTTCATGTTGTTTTAGTTGTTAGACCACTAACCTAATCCATTTTTTGACTAGCTTTAACTTGTTCCATGATACGTTGGCCTTTTTGATAATGCGACAACATTTTGCGGCAGGCATCTGTCACAGATAGATGCTGCCTTTTACGACAGCGAGTTTTTGATGCTGTTGATGATGATGATGATGTAAAAATGTGTTTGTTCATGGCGTATTAAATAATCGCTTTTGATCAGATTTTTCTCTTCGTGTTTTATTGTTAAACAATCTTGTTATAATTAACTCTATTTCCACACATTTTCTTAAAGCGGTTCCTCTAGTTTTTCCTCATTTTTCTAGCGTGTTGGTATTTTTCCTATTTGCTGATTTTTTTTACACCTACATTTTGTGGTTTGATGCTGGTACATTGATTTCAGTGGTTGTAACATGCTGGTTCAGGTGAACTACTACCAGCCTAGCCTCTTGGATTTTGCAATAAAGCTAGGTACATATTAAAAAATTCTTTTAACTTCCCGCTGTCAAATAACACTGTTCAACAAACGCAAATTTTTTCAAATTGACAAAATTCTAACAATTGTTAATTTCAAAGGGCACCAACAAATTTAGTTTATATATAAAGTTTACGTCTGAGATCTATTTTAGGCGGAGTTAAAGTTCACCTCCTTTTGATCGTAATTATTGTGACTCGCCATAGGAAATCTTGTATACGCAGAAAAATTTCGTATTAAAATTGTAAAAATTTAGGTTAATGTAACATTTTTCGGTAGTGTTGTTGCTTCATAACTGTTTCATGTTAATTCAACATGATTTTACAATAACCTTCAGAGAACAGTTTTCCTTTTGAAATAATTATATTTCATGTTTATTACGAGGCTGTATGGATATCGACTGCTAATCTATCGTTATATTCGTCTTAAAAATCCAAGTGTTCTTAGATAGGAGTTTAAAAAAAACAAAATGGCGGATTCTTGGAGCGAAATGCGTTAAAAAACGATTTTTTGCCAAACCTATCGAGTGGGGTATCAAAATAAAAAAAATTAAAAGGGTTCTACCAAATTATATATAAGTTTATGTGTTTCATTATACGACTGCCAAGAAGGGTTATGTTTTTTGTGTACGTCGTAGTCGGTAGAACCATACATTTTTTTTTGCTCTACAGTGTATTTAATTGATGAATTCAAGCCCCGAACTCAAACGTAACTTAATAGCTTCCCACTCATTTTGTTAATATTTTGAAGTAGAGTCTTCTTTAGCCGATCTCTATCTCTACCAACATCTTTATTGATTTTGTCAGATCTTTTGTACGCTCTACCGGTTGTTACACTTTCATTTATTACAAATAAAACGTTTATGAATGGTCGCATTTTTTTCTCTGACTATTTTCTTGTATTAGACTTGTGAAGCTTTGATATCTCTTAAAATCTCTGCTGTAACCAAAGACCAAATTTATACAGATAAATATTTTTGTCAAATCCTTGTTTGGCTTGTCCGACCAGATTTGTAACTTTTCTGTAATTTTTTACTATTTTTATACATTTATTTTGTTAATTATTTTAAATTTTTATTTTTACATCACAATGCAAAAATTATTTAGTGAATTTAAGAAATTTTGTTTTACTTTTTCCAGTATAAAAACAGAATGACTTTCAACAAGATTTATCACATCATTGTAGCAGGCACAGCTTAAGAGATATCAAACGAATTTGTTTAAGTAGTTGTGTTTTTAACAAAAGTATTTTTTAAGTAAATTTTATTTAAAAAAAACATAATTTTTTTCAATATTATACTCAATTTAATAAAAACCATCATGTACAAATTGGTAAGTGTCCTGGCGAGAGAACGAAAAATAGTGCTAAAAGAATTTGAAAAATTAAAAAAAAAAATGTATTGTATCTAAAGTGGTAAAGTGTCATTATGCGAATTAGAAAAAAATATATGAACAAAAATAAACAATGGAAAATATATAGAAAGTTATAAGAAAACATAAGCCAAAAAGTTAGTAAAGAAAATAGAGGTGCGTAATATTCATATAAATGTTTCAATTTACTACATGTGTATTTTCATAATTCTTATTTGTTCTTTAAGATTTTTTGTATAAGCGTACGCGATTGAAAAGTTTTAAAATTTATTGAATGTCTATTGATAAGTTAGCATAGAACAAGAGAAATACAATTATTTAACATATTTCGAAATTTCGAACATAATTTCGAATTTTCAATTTTAAAGACACATTATCAATTTCAAGGCGTAAGTTATATCTTAAAATAATTTTTATTAAAAATGCGCAAAATTTAAAGATTTTCTTATGTCTAAAAATGTTAACTTATTTTCGAAAATGGAAAAAATCTCTGTATGGTCTAAATAATATTACAGATACACAGTATTTATGACGAAAAGAAAATTGTTATGGAAACAATTAGAAAATTTCAATATTCTGCTATAATCGAATTTTCGAAATTAATTTCGAATTTGCAATACTAAGTTGATTTTAAACATATGAAAATCTCAGAAACCATTAAGCATAAAATAAACTTGAAATTAAAAAGAAAGAGAATTTTCGAAATTAATTTCGAGTTTCCAATAATAAAGTAAATTGAAAAAGATAAAAAACTCGAAAAAAAAAATTAAGCGTCAAATGAACTTAAAATTTTATCATGTGCATACTTCCTAGATATATTAGACTTTGGCTAGCAGATAATATGTTCAGCTTATTTTATATATATTATATTTTTAAATATCTAGAAAACTTTTTAAAATCCAATTGAGCGTTAAGTCAATGATTTTGTGTTTCATTAGAATCTCTTAGTTCTTGTGGTGCTCTGCAGTAGCCAGATTGCATTGGCTGGCTTCTTGGGCGGCTATGGCGGTCATGGCGGCTATGGTGGTCACGGCTTGGGTTATGGCGGTCATGGTTACGGAGGTGGAGCTGTAATCGCTGCACCAGCAGTAGTTGCTGCACCAGCAGTAGTTGCTGCACCAGCAGTAGTTGCTGCGCCTGTAATAGAAAAGGTGGCAGCTCCCATCGTAAATGAAGTAGTGCACCAGCCCATTATCACTAAAACTATTACGCCCGTTATTACCAGAACGATCAGTAATGCACCAATTACTGTCACTAAAGTGGCTCCCGCCGTTAATGGAGGCTTTGGTTATGGTGGCGGTAGTGGCTTTGGCGGCTATGGTGGTGGTCATGGCTATGCTATTGGTTATGGTTATGGAGGCGGCCATGGTTATGCCCTTGGTGGTCATGGTGGTGGCTACAGCTATGGTGGCGGTCATGGGTGGTAAGAAGGATTTTTATTTAAAATTTTTTTGTTTTTTTTTTATAACTTAGAAGAGTAAATTCTTAGTTAATGTTAAACATGAGAAAAGTGTATGTTTGTAAATCATATTTCTGTGGACTATTTTCTGTTTAAAATATCTTGTTTTTTGCATTTATATATAGAAATATGTATATAATTTAATTAACGTTCAATATGTTCTATAAATACCCATACAAATAAATAAAAATATTGTAAATCTGCCAAATAAAAAGTCATAATCATTATTTAAGCTAATAATTTTAATTTTTATTCATTATATAAAAATATATATTTAATATTAATAATATACTAACCATATTGTGTAAATATGTTTTTCTCATATTCAATCATTATGTGCGTAATTTAATGTTTATATTAATTGCATATTTCTTAAAATGCTTTATGTCTCAATAATTTTATAAATTATCAATTTAAACAAATAAAGAACAATATGCACAAACAATGTGCTCCAAATAATTACTTATTGAAGTTTTACTGTTATTAAGCTATTATTTGAATTAACTTTAATACATCTCATTCAAGTAAAACTTTAGGCAAACAATTTTAATTGACTGAATATAAAAGTCTAGTACAGAAATTGTATGTGCTACAAAATTGCACTGTAGAAGAACTCAAAATATTGAAGATAAGTATACATCACTCTTGGTTGTCGTAGCCGTACCCACATCCTGAGTAGGGCCGCATTAACAAGTGTGAGCGCCCTGAGCTAAATAAAATGTTTCGCCCTTGTATACATAGTTTTATAAAAATTTTATTTTATTTTTTTAAATATTCTTTAATTCAAAACTTAAAAAAAGCTACATAAAATTTTTTCGACCTTTAATTTTGCAATGAAAATTAATTTATTCCTGTTCGAGGCCAAATTAATTTCTTATTATAATTTGATAAAATAAGAACTTGTAAAACCTCAGTTTTTCTTTATGAAATAACAATACATAAAACCAATATGCTATTGTAAAATGCAAAATATCGTTTGCGACCGACTTCTACAAAAAAAAAAAATAAATTAAGTAAAGTGCGACTTTGGCTCGCACACGAAGGGTTCCGTACGAATACACATATGTATATCCCTTTTTGTTTTTGCCCCGTTTGTCATTTTGGCACTTTTTTCGTTGTGCTTTATTGTTTAATTTTATTTTTTTTTTTTAAGTATTTTTCGTTGTTTTTTGGGTTTTTTTATTTTGGCGCTTTTCGTGATTTTGTTTTAATTTTTTTCTGGCGATTTTTCGTTTTTTGCAATTTTTTTGTTTTTTCCGATTTGTTTAGTTTCGGCGATTTTTTGGTTATGGCATTTATTTAACGTTTTCACTTTCTGACGATATTTTTAGTTTTAGCGATTTATTTAGGTTGTGGCGATTTTTTCAGTTTTGGCGCTTTTTTCGCTTTTGGGGATTTTTTCGGTTTTTTGTGGTCTTTTAGTTTTAGCGATTTTTTTTTGTTTTGACACTTTTTTCGTTTTTGCGATTTTTTTGTTGGTTTTTGCGTTTTATTTTGTTTTTGTGATTTTTTTAATTTTTTGGCGATTTTTTAATTTTTTTGGTGATTTATTTAGTTTTAGCGATTTTTCGTTTTGAAGACTTTCGATTTTTGACGTTTTTTTTAGTTTTTTGGCGATCTTTTTAATTTTGGTGATATATTGCGTTTTAGCGATTTTTTTTATTTTTGGCGCTTTTTTACTTTAAGCGTTTTTTTCATTTTAGCGTTTTTTTCGTTTTGAAATTTTTTTAATTTTGGATATTTTTATTTTTAGCGTTTTTAAAAATTTCATGATTCTACATCCTACGGTTTCAAAGATACAGTATATTGTCTAAATTACATAGTCAAAATTACATTAACTGATAGAATAGCCTTTAATTTTTATTGCTTTAAATATCGGTGTTAATTGGTGTAGTCTATTATACAGACTACACCAATTAGCACTTACTTTGAAAATTTAAAGTGTCTATATATAAATGTCTTCATATTACATTAGTATTTCAACATATTGCGTTGCTGGCTTTAGAACACCCTTTAATTTTCAACTGTCATATATTTGTTGTTGTAGCGGCAAAAGCTCTACATATCCTGTGAAAATTTCAGGTCCGTAGCTCTTACGGTTCCCGAGAAGACAGCCTGTGACAGACAGACGGACGGACAGCGTAGCGAAAACAATAGGGTTCCTTTACACTTTTGGTATATCGGAACCCTAAAAAGCAATCAAAATTGTATAATTTTGGTTTTTTGACGCATCATTTTGGTTTTTTGGTGCCCTAGGGTCGTTGGCGCCTCTGGGCTGCAGCCCAAATACCCCTGTGGTTAATGGCGGCCTGATCCTGAGTTGACGTCGCAGCTGCTATTTTAAACTAAAATTAGCATGGAGATATGCCGTTTTACTCCTTGGGATGCGTAACACATATTTTTCCCCCATACAAAAAAGTAGGTGTTATATTGTATGAAAATTACGGATATATCATTATAATATATATAATTTTAGAAGCATATAATCACTCGAAATATTTCAATTTTAACCATGATACAAAAATTGTTTAAAAATTATTTGATTTTGACCGCTCACTGCCAATAAAGTAAGTTACTCAAAGAAGTAATTTTAGCAATTAGTGATGTAGAATTTAGTTTACTTTTACCCAATACCAAACATGACTACGAAGGATAAGGTTAAGCTTTTGAATTAATCCTCACTTTTTGTGAATTTCAACGCTCTGTGAGACGTAGGGTAAGGCTCTCCTATATGATTGTTGCATACATTGTTTTGTAGCAGGATCGTAAGTTTCAAAAATGCAGACTCATTACCATTCTTTTGCAATTGAAACCACTGTGGGACACTAAGATTAGAGAATTTTGTGTAAGGGCCATAACGATCCATTACAAAAACTCCATAAATAATATAGGATTAGGAACATAGGAACCTTACGCACAGTGGGACAGAATCAAAATATTTTGGAAATAAAAAAAATACTTGTTGGCATCACAGTTCATTGCGAAAACAATTTGTAGCTGTTGTTGCTTATATTTATTTTCAACTGCCTTTACAACTACAATTTAGAACTAAAAAAAAACAACCAGTTGTAGTACGCAAGTAAAGAAATTAAAAAACATGATTGATTATGGAGCCTCATGTTTTAACTTTGATATTATAAACTTCTTGTTCGTATGATTAGGAGTTTAATATAATATCTTTAGTTTTTCTATGAGATTTTTTGGGTAAAGGTTCCGTGACGATTTGCATTAGCCCCAATGAAATGCGCGTAGGAACTAGCTAATACCCTTCCATAATCAATTTAAATTTATTTTAATAAAACTTTAATATTTTTCTTAAAAAATAAAATAATAATTTGGGAAAAAGCATGTTACAAAATTAAAATTAATGTATTTTGGAAATAGATTAGACATTTCAGAACGGATAATCCTAGTTGGATAAAGGTCCACATGGACATAGCAGAGGAGTATTCCCGTTTATGTTTTGAATATCAACTCTCTCCAAGTTGAGGTCTCAAAGTAAGGTACTACGGCCTTATACAATTTTTTAACGCTTGCCATTTTTTGTTTCTCATCCGATTTAAAAACTTTTGCTATATTTTAGCCCGTATTAATATCTAAAAGTTACATGTTTGGTTGTACATTATCTTCTATAGTTAGTGAGTTATACTCATTGGAAAACATAAATTTCTGAATCTTTCAACTCTTTGGATACCGGGTTCAAATATCAACAGATTTTTACATATTTTCTTTTGCTAGTTAAAAAGCAATATTTAAAAGGTTTTAAAAACCATTTGATGAAATTCAGTTGTCTGAGTTGAAAAATGTCCAATTTTGAATTTTCGACACTTTTCGCCAAAAAAATCATCATCACTCTTTATATATAAATTCTTTTGGAACACATAACAAATGTATATTTAACTGTAAGGTATCTTTACAGACATGAATAGGGTTTGGGATTTCCCGGACTTTTGCGCTTCCCGGGACGCGGGAATGAAAAAATCACATTCCGTGGAAGTCCCGGAATTCCCAAGAAAAGTTAATTTTCTAAATTAAATAGATTTATTATACGAAAATTGGCGAAATTTCGATTGTTTTATTTTTTTTTAAATAAAAGTCAATATAAAAGCAATTCTAAAACAAATTTTTAAGAATTTTTAAGTGAATTCTAGCAAATAGAGTTTATAGTTATTACACAGTAAGAGATTCTATAAGGACTAATTGACGACTTTATCGCAATTAGTTAAACATTTTATTTTAACCCTTATGTGCGCGGCAAAAAAAAACACCTTATAATGCGCTGCAAGGTACCCGGGTACCTATAACGAGTGATTTTTTTGCTATTATCTTTTTGGCAACACTAGTTTTGACAGCTCACGCACGTTTTGTATCTTGTGTCACTGTCAAACATCTTCAGTTTGGTCTATAATTTAATCATGAATCGTCTTACAAACGAACAACGCTTGCAAATTATTGAATTTTATTACCAAAATGCGTGCTCTGTTAAGAAAGTTTTTTATCGAAGAATTGTGTTCAGCGACGAGGCTCATTTCTGGTTGAATGGATACGTGAACAAGCAAAACTGCCGTATTTGGAGTGAAGAGCAGCCAGAAGCATTGCAAGAGCTACCAATGCATCCACAAAAAACAACCGTTTGGTGCGGATTATGGGCTGGCGGCATCATTGGGCCGTATTTCTTCAAAGATGATGCGAATCACAACGTTACTGTGAATGGTGAGCGCTACCGTGCGATGATAACAAACTTTTTTCTGCCCAAAATGGAAGAGCTTGACTTGCATGACATGTGGTTTCAACAAGACGGTGCCACATGCCACACAGCACGCGAAACAATGGACCAATTGAGAGGCGAGTTCGGTGAACAGTTTATTTCACGCTTGGGACCAGTCAATTGGCCGCCCAGATCGTGCGATTTAACGCCTCTAGACTATTTTTTGTGGGGCTATGTTAAGGCTAATGTCTATAGCGACAAGCCCGCTTCGATTGACGCACTGGAAGCCAACATTGCCAACATTATTCGTGAGATACCGGCCGAAATGTTGGAAAGAGTATGCCAAAATTGGACTAAGCGGATGGACCATTTGAGGCGCAGCCGCGGCCAACATTTGCATGAAATAATCTTCAAACATTAAATTATATCGACCCAACTATCGATCCAAATAAATATTTCATGCATTTTTCTGAATTTTATGTGTTTTTTTTTTACTTTCCGATAGTTCTTATAAAATCACCCATTATAAAAGTTACGTAGAAAACAAATATTTTCGCTCTAAATATGTACTTATAAAATAAATATGGGATTGACAATATATATCTGTAGCCAATCTCATATATATTTTACTAGGTTTCAACTTGATATTTAGTGCGAAAGTACTTCTTTTCAACGTAACTTTTATATAGGTACCCGGGTACCTTGCGGCGCAATAGAAGGTGTTTTTTATCGTGCACATAAATGATGCTTAATTTGATTAGAAATTTCTACGTCTACCACGTTTATATAGACTTTTATTTATTTATGCAGAGCTACTAATAACTAACAACAAATATAAGTACTTACAATGGCCTCATTCCCATATAAAACACGTACAGGTGCCCGGGTACCTTGGTGCGTATTTAAGGGTGTTAAGAGTAAATTGGTCTCTAACGCAAATTACAAAATTTTTTTTAACTATACGGCTGCAAAAATACAAACTTTTTTGAAAGTTAGAAGTTCTCAAAAAGTTTCAGATATGCAGATCATTAATTTCAATTAAAAAATTTTGGTTGAACACACCAAAGGTACCCGGGTACCTAGGTGCGCACATAAGGGTTAAGCCCTCCAAATCATTTTACAAAGAACTTGAAATAATGTTTCTTATTTTTCTTGAAAATTTTCCAGGACGATTCTTATCGTTAAGTACAAACAAGTTACTGAGTTACAAGCTGATCTGAATTTTACATATCCTGAGCCACAGTCTGTCTAAATGTCTTTGATTATTCATTTTATTTATCGTAAAACATTGCGTCGACTTATAGTAAATTTAAGTAGTGTCAACGCAAGGTTTTTACAGCTTCTATGAGCTTAAAATTTCCACTGCACTTTCCAAAATTTGTTCACTAATTCTGCGAAAAATCACTCAAAGTTCGTTTAATATCGAATTATTTACTTTATGAAACGATACTTATAACAAGTATTCCAATTTGCTCTGTTATAGTGATTAATGTCGTTTAATCTTTTACTAAATTCATCTTGCATGTACTTTTCGAATCAAGCACTAATTTTTCCCGGCTTAAGAGAAATGGTATGACTTCAATATCATGCAATTTTTATGAAATTTCTGTAAAAGTTTGAACCGTTCACAATTTTATTTTGTATTAATTAAAAAAATTGTATGGACCCAAATTGATTATTAGGCTAAGGTTCGTAACGTTATGTTCAGATAGAATTGGGCATGATGAATATTCCAAGGAACATGGGAAAAATTAACATCAACTTAATTTTTCAACGTACACAGCAGAACAGAGAAGCGCCACTTTCGGAAGCCGCTACACTTCCATCGTCAGTGCTCACGTGTATTTGCTTATCACCTCTTGTCAGGTGGGTCTGTTGTATGTGATTTTAATTCTTATATATAAAACTTTTTCGTGAAAATTGAATACGAGAATTAAATCACTCTCAGGCTGATATTAAAGTGCACTTTCACAGCGTTGCCATTGGTTTATTTTTCTTCATTCCCATTTTTCATGCCAAATTCTTTCTGAATATAACGTTACGAACCCTAGCCTAATAATCAATTTGGATTCACAAAGCAAATACGTTCGAAATAATCATATTAATAAATTGTATGGACATTTTACTGCCTGCTTATCGATGTCGAAGGAGTTCTTTCTTTCTTACAGTTACATTTGAATGAAGGACAAAGTTTTAGAATTTGTTTTAGTTTCAAATGGAATTGTAGGAATGAAAAGTGTCCTTCGACATCGATAAACAGGGTATTAGTATTTAAACAGACGATGAAAAATATAGCAACTTTAAAAGAGAAATTTCATTGTGTAAATGTAGTCGTACAGTCAGTCAAACGAACTTTTGTAATATATAAAGAAACATTGAAAGTTTTGTTATTAAAGAAAAACAGCATTATAATATAAATTTCTTATATGAATCAAAATAAATTTGGCGGTCAATTACGCCGTTTTATAAATATGTTTGTCGAAAAAGTCCATATATTTATGAAATAACGTGTACTTTTACTCTCCCATTTCCCCCGGAAATTTTTGAGATTTTCCCCGGAAAACGGAAAATTAAAAGTAGACTTCCCAGGAATTCCCGATTCCCAAACCCTAGACATGAATCGACATTAAAAAATTATTTAATTTAACACCTGTGCCGTTCCGAACTCGACTTATTTTATATAAAAATTTCAATTTTAGTCTATATGTTCTAAGATCCCATAGCTTGGAGTCAGAAACAATTACGACTTTTGAAAACTTTAAAGTGTATACATTTATTTGTCAAAGTGGTACTGCGCCTTAGACTAAATATGGAATTTATAGGACAAAAAAAATAATTTTTGAGATTCCTGGAAACCTTCTTAGGAATTCTAAGAATCTTAAAAGCAAATCTTTGTTTTTTTCTCGCTTGGTATTTATGTCTGGTAGGTGGTCAAATGTATAGCTTATATTTTTTGTACCAACGTACGATGCAGGGGCTCCCCCACCTACAAGTATTTTGACGCACTAAGTCCGAATCTGAGACCAGTTTGGCTCGTATACCCATAAAATTTTGAATAAATTGCGAAAAACTGTAGCTTTTTTCGAGATTTTTAACAACATTTCACAAATTATTCGAGATTTTGGAGGTGTATTGGCCAAACGGACCTGGGGTACGGTTTCGCGTCCAAATACATGTCGGTAGGTGGCTCTTCAATAAATGTTTTGTTTTTACCTTCGTCGTGGTAATCATTTTACCGAGATACTGTTAAACATCGATTAACCGGGTCGCACGGGACCGAGCTTAGCATTAAAAGAGGTTATATAAAAATACAAAAACTACGTATAATTTTTTTAGAACATGAAATGTTAAGCACGTACTACATACAATTTGTATGTAATACAAACATTCATTCCAGTGTTAAAAAACTAATTTTATTGTTACATACATACATGCAGTTAAAGCTACCGTTAAAGTTACCGTTAACTTTAGTAGCTTTAAATTTAAAGTTACCTTTAACGGTAATTTAAATTTTAACGGTAACTTAATATTAGCTTAAGTTAAGTGAATACATATAATTAAGTTAACTTGTAGTTAAAGCTAACTTTAAACTTAAAGTTAAAGTTACCTCTAAAATTATCGTTAAAGTTACGTTTAACGGTAAAGTTAACTTTAAAGTCAATTTACCGTATAGAGCAAGAACGTCTTCTACGATACAATTGGTACAAGATTTCTCGCTGGGTAAATTTATTCAATTAAATTCATATCATTTATGCTTAAACTTCTATTCTGTGTACGATCTACCGGTTGTTACACTTTCATTTATTACAAATAAAACGTTTATGAATGCTAGCATTTTTTGCATTTATTTTTTCTCTAACGATTTTGTTGTAATAGACTTGTAAAGCTTTGATTTCTCTTAAAAACCTCTGCTGTAACCAAAGACCAAATTTATATAGATAAATATTTTATCAAATCCTTGTTTGGCTTGTCCGACCAGATTTGTAACTTCTCTGTAATTTTTTACTATTTTTATACATTTATTTTGTTAATTATTTGAAATTTTTATTTTTACATCACAATGAAAAAAATTATTTAGTGAATTTGAGAAATTTTGTTTTACTTTTTCCAGTATAAAAACAGTATGACTTTCAACAAGATTTATCACATCATTGTGGCAGGCACAGCTTAAGAGATATCAAACGAAGTTGTTTAAAGTGTTTTTAAAGAAATTTATTTAATTAAATTTTATAAAAAAAGCTAAATTTTTTAAAATTTATACTCAAGTTAACAAAATATAGCATGTATAAGTTGGTAAGTGTCCTGGTGGGAGAACGAAAAATAGTGCTAGAAAATATTAAAAAAAGAATTCAAAAAAGTTTATGTTTGTAAAGTGGTAAAGTGGTTTTTTTCGAATTAGAAAAAGCATGTTCACAGAAATAAAAAATAAAAAATATATATAGCAGAAAGTTGCTTGTAAAGTGTACTGTTTCCAAAATATCTCATATTAATTTTGGGATCGCTCCCTAAGAAAATCCGACATACAAAACATGCCGTGCTCATATTCATTTCCATTTTCCAAAAAGTTAGGAAAGAAAATAGAGATGTATGTTATTTATCTCCTGGATAAAATTTTGTGTTATATGATGTATCGTATGTAGTGAAAGTAAATTGTATGTTGTAAGAAAAATAAAAAGATTCATAACGAATATAAGTTGATTATTGTGTGTTCGTATAAGTGTTTTAACTTACTACATTTCTATTTTCATAATTCCCATTTGTTCTTTGAGATGTTTTACATAAGCATACGCGACTGAAAACTTTTCAAATTTATTGAATGTCTATTGATAAGTTGGCATAGAGCAAGCGAAATACAATTATCTAACATTTTATTACTTACAGTGCAAGCCTTGACGATTCATCAGTTCATTAATTTCAAGTTTCGAAGATAAACAATCTCCAAAACAAAAACGACTTAAAAATTTCAAACATAAATTTTATGTACCAAACCGAGCCTTATAATCATTGAAAGCAAATAATAATAATTTCACTTAGTAAAATCTGTTATACTCAATATGTGAAAATTTTCAGAATTGATTCAAACTTAACTTCGAAATTTTTCAAAAATTACATTTTATTAGGAAAATGTAACCATTAAAAAAATTTACTTGAGTAAATTTAATAATATTACCTATTTCGCTATCATCGAAACTTCGCACAAATTTTCGAGTTTTCGAAGTAAAGCCGATACATTTCATAATGCAAATTTTTATACAAAAAGCAAACGTCCAAAATTAATTATTTCGTCTCTTTCGTTCATTATTGGAATTAATGTAAAATCAAATCATTATTAAGAGTGAAATGTTCGAATATTCAATCAGGTTAGCAGAACGTATCAGTATTACTGATACGTGAACAAGAGCGCTGATGACACGGTGTAGGGGCCTGTCCAGCTACACCGTGTCATCAGCGTTCTTGTTCACTTTTACCATTTATGAAGGTGGATGCAAGTAAAAAGTAGATGATTTTAAATTTTCAGAAGTGTTATGTTTGACTATCGAAATTTAATTTCGATATCGCTAAAGTAATGTGCGTAATATAGTGAAATTATTTTATTATTTCCTACAAAAACAACTGCTTCGCCCGAAGCAAGTTTGTAATCAAAAATTTATGGTTGTTGTTGTGCATCTTTAAAACAAAAAAAATCGTGTGCTTTATTATACATCTCTCTCTTTCTCTCTCTCTCTTCCACGCGATATGTGAGCTTTAATTATATGGATATAAAAATTAAGTTGACTGATTTCGGACTTTTTATAAGCGCTTCAGAACAACCCAAATGGAATGCACGAAATTTTTTCCGGATTTTTAAATATTGCAAGTTTAAATGTATGAGCAAATAAATGTTTAACCGAATTTAAGTAAAATTATTATATGTGCTGGAGCTTTTGGCATACAATATCCGTAAAGCATTGTGATGCAGCTCCTACGCGCAGGACGATTCTATTACATAATAATGTTCGAATTTTTCAACTCAATTTCAAATGTAGTTAGCAGATTAGTAACAGAAGTTTAAATAACAGAAAAGTATTTAATTTTTTTTTAATTCGAAGTCAATTAGGGAATTTTCGAACGATCAATGTGCTTGCATTTACATACATACATACATCACAAGATGATTTCAGTTTTTAGCAAAAACTAGCTAATTTTCATCAAAAAATTTTCATACATATATATCCTCCAACATAGTTTGAAATTTCGAAATTGTGTACATATATACATACATATGTACATATACATGTTTGTACGTAAACACATATGTATGTATATAGTTTAAAATAAAATAAATATATATATTTTTTAGGTTTTTTAATTACAAAATTTTAGAAAATGAGAAATTATCTTTTTCGAAATTTCGAACATAATTTCGAACTTTCAAGTCTTTGTGCACAGTATCATTTTCAAGGCCTTGGTTATATCATAATAAAATTTTTATTAAAAATGCGCAAAATTTTAAGATTTTCTTATGTCTAAAAATGTTAACTTAATTTCGAAAATGGAAAAAAGTCTCTTTATGGCCTAAATCATATTAGAAATTTTCAGCATTAATGAAGAAAAGAAAATTGCTATGCAAAAATTAGAAAATAGCAATATTCTGTTATAATCGAACTTTCGAAATTAATTTCGAATATGCATTACTAAATTAATTTCAATCATATGGAAATCTCTGAAACCATTAAGCATAAAATAAAATATTAAAAAGAAAAAAAATTTTCGAAAATAATTTCGAATTTCCAATAATAAATGAAATTGAAAAATATAAAAAAAAGAAAAGCATTAAGCATCAAATGTACTTAAAGTTTGGAAATATGCATACTTGCTAGATATATGCATTCGACTTTGGCTAGTAGATAAAATGTTCAGCTTATTTTATATACTTATATTAAATTTTTAAATATCTACAATATTTTCTAAAACCCGATTGAGCTTTAAGTCAATGTTTTTGTATTTCATTAGTGTCTCTTAGTCCTTGTGGTGCTCTGCAGTAGCCAGATTTCCTTGGCTGGCTTCTTGGGCGGCTATGGCGGTCATGGCGGCTATGGTGGTCACGGCTTGGGTTATGGCGGTCATGGTTACGGAGGTGGAGCTGTAATCGCTGCACCAGCAGTAGTTGCAGCACCAGCAGTAGTTGCAGCACCAGCGGTAGTTGCTGCGCCTATAGTTGCTTCGCCTGTAATAGAAAAGGTGACAGCACCCATCATAAATCAAGTAGTGCACCAGCCCATTATCACTAAAACTATTACGCCCGTTATTACCAGAACGGTCAGTAGTGCACCAGTTAGTGTCACTAGATTAGGTCCGGCCGTTGGTGCAGGCGTTGGTTTTGGTGGTGGTAGTGGCTTTGGTGGCTATGGTGGTGGTCATGGCTATGCCATTGGTGGTCATGGCTATGCCATTGGTGGTCATGGTGGTGGCTACAGTTATGGTGGTGGTCATGGTTGGTAAGAAGGATTTTTATTTAAAATTTTGTGTTTTTTATAACTTGTGT